>OY856411.1:1249835793-1250435793 GCA_963693085.1 Alisma plantago-aquatica
TGTATTCTAGCCTGACTCTCTCTCTCTCTCTCTCCCTCTCTCTTATATATATATATATATATGCATGTATGTATCGTATATATATATATATATATATATATATATATATATATATATATATATATATATATATATATATATGGCTAAAAGAATTGTGTGCATGAGTACAAGTACCCATCTTTAATTGTGATGATTATTAAAGTATAAAAGTAATCCAACCTTATGTATGTGACATAAATCCCTTAGATAACACATGTATCAAAAATCGCTTCAAACTGATGTTCTTAGATCATGAAATGCATGAATATACATATTTTCTAATCAACGGTAAGTTACAGAAATTACAGAAACTGTTGAATAAGATATTGTTATATCTCATGATATACATGAGGTATGGTTGTTATTTTTTGAACATGTCTAATCTATTGAATTTTTATTCAATCTATAAAGTTGGATTGAATAAATATATTTCACGTATGTCATTTTCATGGCTGGTACACATAAGTTGCATGTATCGGCTAGTACATACTTCATATATATATATATATATATATATATATATATATATATATATATATATATATATATAGAGAGAGAGAGAGAGAGAGAGAGTTAGGCTAGTGGACACTCGAGTGTACTGGAGGCACCATGCACCTCAGTAAATTTTGAAGATGCAGTAAACTTTTGAAAAATCTAAACTGTTAATCTTCTTAATTATCATAAGAACATATTATATAATAAATTTTAGCTCATTTGGACACTTATAGGTCATGCATCCAAAGGAGGCAAAAATCATGTATTTCAAATTAGTTGTGTGTGTTGATTTTGTTGTCCTTGGATGAGTGACTTACACTCATCCAAATGAGTTCAAATTTTCTGTGTGACCTATTATTATTGTAACCATGAAGATCAATGGATTTGATTTCAGAAAAACATAGTCTAGATAGGCAACACCATTGGGGTGTACGGCGTGATCTGTACACTCGAGTGTATTCTAGCATGACTGTTACAACCCCAATTTTTGGGTTCTTTGGTGAGAAATGTAATTTTTCATATGAAAGATAATTGAACAAATAAAGATATGATTTGGTTCAAATAAATGGATTTTTGTTTACAATAGCCTTGATGTTTGTATTGTGGGCTTTATTGGCTATTGGGCCCGAATAACTAGAAAATTCAATGGATAAATGGATAATTGAAGAAAAGAAATATATAGAAATCTCTAGAAGACAAATCCAAAGAGGATTCCATGCCTCTTGGGTTCCTTGGGTACCAAGGAGTCCAAGGTTCCAAAAAGAGAGCAATAAGAAAAGAAAATATCAATAAGTATTTCCTTGTCAATAAAGAAATTGAAAACATTGATGAAATGTGGAAAATATGTGAAAAGAGGTATATTTGAGTAATCCTTAGTGGAATTTCGTATTCCAAGGATTCCTAATGATAAAAGGAATGCCAATGAGGAAAATAAGAGAGAAATAAAAAGAAATCCTTAAAAAGAGATAATTAAATGAGAAATAAACAAGATAATGTGAAATAATGCATAATGATGCATCTAGAAGGATAATAAGTATCCAATAAAAAGAATTTCGAAATAATAAGGATTCTTGGGTGCCAAGGAGCCCCAATAAAGGAGAGAAAGAGAAAAATACTAAAAAGGCAAAATAAGAGGATAGTGTGCGGCTTTATTAATGAATTATGTGATATTGTTTAAAAGGATGATATTTTTCTTTAAAAGAAAATAGAAATTCATTCTAATGGATTAAAGAGTAAGAATAAAGAGAATAAGAAAGAGGAAATTCAATTCCTAAATAGCCATGCAACCAGGAATATCAAGGAAATAACGATTAATGAAGAGAGAGAGAGAGAAAGAGAGTTGGTTGCTTCACAACCAAGGAAAGTGTGTTTCCTTTTGAGGTTGGGACTTGAGTCCTCATGAGGCTCGCCTTAGGGCTTCATACCTCACCCTATATAAAGGGGCAGAGCCCTAGTTCGAGTCTGTGGGAGAAAGAGAAGGATCCAACGTTTTTTTATTCCATCTTCCTTACGTATTAACCCTAAACTAGGGTAAGGGACTAACCCTGGAGCAACGTGGGTATCCTTGGTGGTCTTGCTTGAGGCAGGAGCCCTCCACGGCCTCCCAGGATCGATTGGCTAACGCTCCAAACAACCTCGACTCGCACAGCCGCAGCTATATGGCTGCAACCGCGACCACGCTTGGCAGGTCAAGTGCCCACGCTTTAGCCAGCTAGATCGCGACCTGGGCGGTGCCCTAGGTGCGGATCATGGCGGCGGAGCTTGGGCAGCCAAAGTCGGCGATCCATGGATGCTAGAGAGGGAGGAGCGCGCCCACGTAAGCTGCAGATCGGCGCCTAGGGCGGCAGTCCGCGATCTGCCCAAGGTTGAAGAAAGGGAGGAGCACGTTGGACAAATATGCCCTTTGCGGGCTAAAGAGGAGTCCACTTAACCCGGGGGCATTTCGGACTTTTCGAAATGTTTCCCAACAAAGCCGCGTCAATAGTGCATGGGAATAGACACATGGCAGCCCCCCATTGGCCTGAAGTAAGTGGTTTTACTAAAATCATAACTCCTAATTGGTAGCTCCGATGAGAACATATAATCATGAATTTTGCTCAGAAAAATGAGAGGAATCCATTAAAAATATAATTGGAGCCTGATTATGTTTGTAATTCGAAACGTAATAGAGGTTATTAAATTTAGTGTAATGATAATTAAGAAACCCTATTTTGAAATAAATAAAGTGTTTAATAGGGTTTAATGGATCATAAGAGTTGATATTAACCTGTTAAATATAAAAAGGTACATTAAGATCGAAAAGGATGATCTTTGTACGTAATTAGTTTAATTTGAATATTATGTACATAAATATGATTAAAAATTGAAAAGTACATAAAGCTATCATCTTTAATGATTTAATTAATGAAAAACTCTTAGATTTGATGATAGATGGTTTTGAAATTGTTCAATGGATAATTCAAGCCCATATTAACCTGTTGTTGATAAACGAGGAAATAGGATCTAAAAAGATAATCTTGTTATATAATTGGATTAAGTTAGGGTTTTGTGCATGATTATGCATTAATGAGCTTGAAAACCCTAATTTAGGAGAATATGACTTGTAAATGTTTTAATTGTTTAAATCCATAAATAAATAGGGATATGATGATCCTAAGTCATTTTGGGTGTTAAAATGAATAGTTTGAGCAATTAGGGTTTATATAAATGGAAAAGAGTAGTTTAGGGTTTGTTAACCAAAAAGGATAAAGTTTGAGAAATTGATCTAAGAAACCCTAATGAATATTAATGAAACCCTAAAATGGACACAAAATCCTAGAAAGTGAATTCAAGTTAATAGAATAGATTCTTGATGAAGTGTGTAATAAATAGAGTACATATTCTTTTCAGGAATTATGTGATGATTGAATTACTTGCTTGGATCTGTTGAATGGGTTGATTGTATATAGATGAAGTATATGTTGAATAATCTGCATGACTCTTCAAATCAGGTATGTGGTTACGCTTATGACTATACCGAATAGTTTCCCGAGGATTTTATCGACGTTTCCCTCAATGCATGAATTAACTGTTGGATGTCTATTTATTTCATGCAATTATAAAGTGACTATGATTATCACCACAAGTATGCATATAACTGGATAGATCCGTGTTCACCTCTGTTGCTTTAAAAAGGCTGAAAAAGGGGTAATCCTAGAGTAAGGTCTAGGTTATCGAGAGTTAGAAACTGGGCTGCCATGGGTGGTTCATGAGACTCTTCAGCATACCATGAGTTAAGGAGTGGTCTGCCTACGGGTAGTTCCATGTGACTCAACCCTAGAAACTGGTACACCGATTAGGTGGATCATGAGGGGTTTAATGGGGATCTACCATAAGGAAGGTAGTATCCAAGTCCACTGTAGGGACAACTCAGAGGTTAGGGAACTTTTGGATCGCGGAGTTATATTTAAAATGTAATCTTGATTGATTAATGATTAATTGAATGATTACATGGTTATCATAGTTGCAAGTTTATTGTTTCCCCCACATACCAGCTTCGGCTGACCGACGTTTTGTTTATCGGCGTTTTAGGTACAAGCCAAAAGGACAAACAGTAAATCGTCACATTGTGAAATACATGAAGAAAAATACAAGGAGGATTAGTTAGCATAGAATCATTAAGTGGATAGAAGTTAGAGATCCAAAATTTTTAAAAGGTATGCAAAGTTTTTTTTTCTTACAACTTTTCAGTTTAGTATGTTAAATTTGATAATTATTCTTGGTTAATTGCCGAACCTTTGATCTGGAAGTCATAGGTGTGGCTTCGACCTTTCGGTCTCTCTTAATTGGGGGTTATCAGGAGGTGAGGTCGTAACATTTGGCATCAGAGCATAGGTTCCTCAGTTAACCATTAATAATTATTAAATTTTACAAACTCTATAGAACCCAAGGGAGTTATTAGAGGATTATCCGAAAGACGGAGGTGTCTAGAAAAGGATCATGATCGGGGGCTGGCAATATTTTCCTCTGCACCGCTAGTCAGAATACGAGGACTCCCGGATCTGTGTGACTGCCTGGCCAAAGTCTTAGGGTATGAATCGAAATAACATACCTTTAGGACTTCTCATCTTATTCATCCCTTCTCATCACAAAAATTCTGATAAGGACCTAAAGGATTAGGGTTTTCTCTCTCCTCCTCACCCTCTTGAGGTATGGGTAAGGTTGATAAGGTTTAAGGGATCCTCCACCACATTAAAGGAAATGCATGTAAATAAGATGTCAGGGACATAAGATTAATAGAGTAAGCGCAAATTAAAGGATAGATACATGCTTAGGTCGTATGACATAAGTTGTCATGTCCTCAGAGGAGACCTGAGGCTAGATCTTCTTGACAGGAGGATAAGTTAGTCTTGGAGATAGAAATATCCAATGCAAGTAGATACCTGGCTCATCTTACGACGATTACGTTAACCCTAACCCAGAGTGAAGGATAGAGAAAGAGTTGGCATGATAAGTTAGACCAGGTGTTTGGATGGACCTGCCTGGGATGCCATATGAGCCATGAGAGGTTGGATGACCGAGTACCATTGGCCACCCAACCCTGGGAAGGGTCATGCATGTTAGGGTAAAGGATATCTCTTTAGATGATGATGTTAGCGAAGGACCTTAGAAACCCTATGGGCCTATGTTTGTAGGTCATATCATGCACCCAGGGTACGTTAGTAGTGAGAGCTAAGGGTTGAAACCCTGGCCGAGAAAGTTTGTGTTAAGCATAAGGGGTTATGGATAACCTTGAGCGAACATAAGTTGAACATAGGCTTCATCCAGGTAGGGACATGCTTTTGAGGTTGAACCTTCTTTAAGAGAGGACCTCTACTGGTGAGGTTGGTTTTAGGGTTAGCTCTAGAGGGCAGGAAACCCAACAAGAAGGTTGAAAACCTAGACCCCACGATATGAGGAACAGCGGAGAGTCGGGGATGATGCGACCTAAGTGTATGATAGTGGTCGCCACATGCTTGATCCCTAGGGTTGTTGATATCTTGGTTACCATGAGAAAGAACCAAATCCTAGAGAGAGGATGGGTCTGCTTATACCTTTGTACCTATGGTATAGATGAGAAGAAGAGTTCCATAAACCCTGGAGAGGTATAGTAACAGGTTATGAGGCCTTGAACCTTATGGTTTGTCCTTGAGGAAAATCCAAGTCTAAGTATTGCTCGAGTTGAAGGATGGCAAGAAGTGCATGTTATGCCTTTTATAAGCTTGATTCATGGTTAATAGATAGAGCATGCAGCTGGACACCTAAAAGTGAACCTAGGGTTCCTAGGCCTAGGAGGGGAAGTGGTGTACCTAATGCTCATGATGATAATTAAGTTGCTATAGTTTCAAGCATGGTACTCCCCATGTATAGAGAAAAAAGGGAAGCCCCTTGAGTTTAAGGTATGTTTGATGAATCCCTCACAACTCAGTGATGGCATGGGAAGGTATGACCTTGATCTAATGTTAAAGAATGAGAACCCAGCTGACCTAGCCTGGTTTAGTGATCTGCTTGTGCCTTAATAGCTTACTAGGGTTAAGCATATGGATGTAAACCCTAGACCTAAGGGTGTTTGTGACCTTGTTATCAAGAGATAGTTTTCCTCCCATCCTGGGAGACGGACCCTTTGGTAGGGTGTATGTCAATTTTGTCAGTTAAGGTAACCTTAAGAGGTCTCATAGGATCTTGAGGAGCTAAGTGAAGAGTACATGGTATGAGAATGAACCTGTAGACCCATAGATATCCATCTCTAATTGCATATGAATGTGTTACCACGGAGGTAACCGGTATGGGGCTTGACCAAGGTAGGCAGGTTGCCTTGATCCCTATGAAAGGACGAAAGCCAGCCCATGAATGCAGAAAGAGAGATGATGGAGACTTGGGTAAGGTTCTAAGTGAACATGTACTATGATGGAGAATCCTGAGTCTATCCTAGGGTCAGGTAGGGATAAGACCGATGAAAGTAGGAGTTACCTAATTCCCCAGTTGCACATGACCATAGGGTCGGGAGGTAACAACTATCATTGTCTGAGGACCATGGGTTAGGAGATTGATCACCTTCATGAACTCATGGGACCCAAAGGGCAGATGAGTAGGGCACTCTCTTGATGCATGAGGGAAGAGGGATGACCCCAAAAGATTCGGTACCCTATAGACCTAGAGGAGATGACTAAGGATATAAACCTCAGTAGGATCAAGATTAGTTTGTTATCATGATGTCTGTGATGTAGAGACATATGTGGCACATTGCAACTTAGATGTAAAGGTGTATTGACAAGGTGGGATGTACCATCTCTACTTTTGGAACAGGAAGAACTCTGTATTTGGACTGCAAGCAAATGCTTATTTCTTCTTGTTATGGGGGGTGAGAGATAGGACATTACGCATGCCATACACCAAGGATAAGAGATGATTGGAATGTTGCCATGAGAAATAGGGATAGAGAAGATAACCTACCCTAGTAAAGTGAATGATACATGTTTTGCAAAGACTAAGAGGAATGAGGTAGTCACCTTATGAGGATGTTTTTATCGTGATCTATGTGGAACTTACAAGTTATACCAGGTTGAGTTTGATCACCATGATGATGAAATCGGGGAGTGCTCTTAATGAAGATAGACATAGAGTTTGATATGATAAGTAAAATACATGGAAGTGTATGTCTTCAATGTTACCTAATACCTAAGGATGTAAAGCGGTAATGGATGCTCTGGTTGAGATACATCTGACTTGTTTGACTAGAATCTAGAAGAGGATTGTTTGGCTAACCCTAAGTTTGGAAAGGAGGGGTGCTTGGATAACACTCAGATGTAACAAGATACGTTGAAAAGTTAAAGGTTGTTTGGTTAGCCAGTCTAGTCCTTGATACGATGAAAGGATGGTGGTTGAACCTCAAGTGCACTTCTTTGGAAAAGAAGGTAATGAAACCCTGATGAGAGTGGTTTAGGGTTTCGAAGAATCGATCTTGAGGAATTATGACTTACAGGAAATCATGATTTTAAGATCACCATACACCATAGTACTACTGAGGTAATGAGTGGTAGTATTACTATGGATCCTGAAGATGAGGTTGCATGTGGTATATGGCCATGCAAGCCAAGGATAAAGGACGAACACCAGTAACCCAGTGCATTGATATAGAGGATAAAAAGGTCCCCGAATGAGAAAGGGAGTTCATCACAATAGATGTTGTAAGTCTCCCCTGGATCAAGGAAGGTCGAGGTGCAATATGGGTTATGGTAGTTTGCCTTACCTAGATGACATAAGAAAGAAAGAGTTATGTCTAGGGATAGATCTGGTTGAACTACCCATGAGAGAGAGATGGTTCTACTATGAAGCAAGTTCAAAGGTTTTTGAGATTGACCTAAAGGTTCCCTTCCAAAAGGTGGAAGTAGGTACATGAAGAACTCAATGTTAGTACAGTTTATCACCCCAAACTAATGGTTGATATGATCCAGACTAAAGGGTCTGATGAGAGCATGTGTTCTTGTTCAGGGTGATATCTAGAGACAGTTCTTGTCCTATGTGGCAATGACCACCATAGCCAGTATCGGGTTATAAAGAAGCTCTGTAAGAGAGGTTGTGTCGGTCACCACTTCGGTCAGGTGATGTTAGTGAAAGGACCACATGATGGTTAGAAAAGGACCACAGTACATGAAGATGAAAGTCACTTTAATCATGAAATGGATGAAAGGAGCCTAGAGACGACGTGAGTCGTGAGCAGATGTAAAGTAGACTAACATGCAATGCACTGTGGGAGAATATAATGAGAGAATCTGACCCCTCTGAGATGCAGCTGAGAAAGCTGAGTCCCCGATACATCGGTCCATTAGAGATATATGGGTGGAGATGGTTAGGTTTTGACCCTACCCCTCAGGATAAAGTAATGTGGGATGTTTTCCATGTGTCCAATTTAGAGCACTATGTGAGGTACCCCGACCATGCGCTGAGTAATGAACCTAGTGAGCCCAAGGGAGGCTGAAATGGCCTGAGTCACCTGAGTAGTTTATAGACACCAGGATGAAAGAACTCAGAGAAAAGAATATGTGATGATAAAGGTTCTTTGGATGTGCCATGAGTACGGTAAAGCCACATAGGAGCCAACGATGGACATAGAAAAGTCTTATCCTGAATTGTTTGATTGTTTGTTGTTTGATTGATAGAATTTTGAGGACAAAATTCCTATAAGAGGGGAAGGATGTTACAACCCCAATTTTTGGGTTCTTTGGTGAGAAATGTAATTTATCATATGAAAGATAATTGAACAAATAAAGATATGATTTGGTTCAAATAAATGGATTTTTGTTTACAATAGCCTTGATGTTTGTATTGTGGGCTTTATTGGCTATTGGGCCCGAATAACAAGAAAATTCAATGGATAAATGGATAATTGAAGAAAAGAAATATGTAGAAATCTCTAGAAGACAAATCCAAAGAGGATTTCGTGCCTCTTGGGTTCCTTGGGTACCAAGGAGTCCAAGGTTCCAAAAAGAGAGCAATAAGAAAAGAAAATATCAATAAGTATTTCCTTGTCAATAAAGAAATTGAAAACATTGATGAAATGTGGAAAATATGTGAAAAGAGGTATATTTGAGTAATCCTTAGTGGAATTTCGTATTCCAAGGATTCCTAATGATAAAAGGAATGCCAATGAGGAAAATAAGAGAGAAATAAAAAGAAATCCTCAAAAAGAGATAATTAAATGAGAAATAAACAAGATAATGTGAAATAATGCATAATGATGCATCTAGAAGGATAATAAGTATCCAATAAAAATAATTTCGAAATAATAAGGATTCTTGGGTGCCAAGGAGCCCCAATAAAGGAGAGAAAGAGAAAAATACTAAAAAGGCAAAATAAGAGGATAGTTTGCGGCTTTATTAATGAATTATGTGATATTGTTTAAAAGGATGATATTTTCCTTTAAAAGAAAATAGAAATTCGTTCTAATGGATTAAAGAGCAAGAATAAAGAGAATAAGAAAGAGGAAATTCAATTCCTAAATAGCCATGCAACCAGGAATATCAAGGAAATAAAGATTAATGAAGAGAGAGAGAGAAAGAGAGTTGGTTGCTTCACAACCAAGGAAAGTGTGTTTCCTTTTGAGGTTGGGACTTGAGTCCTCATGAGGCTCACCTTAGGGCTTCATACCTCACCCTATATAAAGGGGCAAAGCCCTAGTTCGAGTCTGTGGGAGAAAGAGAAGGATCCAACGTTTTTTTTATTCCATCTTCCTTACGTATTAACCCTAAACTAGGGTAAGGGACTAACCCTGGAGCAATGTGGGTATCCTTGGTGGTCTTGCTTGAGGCAGGAGCCCTCCATGACCTCCCAGGATCGATTGGCTACCGCTCCAAACAACCTCGACTCGCACAGCTGCAGCTATATGGCTGCAACCGCGACCACGCTTGGCAGGTCAAGTGCCCACGCTTTAGCCAGCTAGATCGCGACCTGGGCGGTGCCCTAGGTGCGGATCATGGCGGCAGAGCTTGGGCAGCCAAAGTCGGCGATCCATGGATGCTGGAGAGGGAGGAGCGCGCCCATGTAAGCTGCAGATCGGCGCCTAGGGTGGCAGTCCGCGATCTGCCCAAGGTTGAAGAAAGGGAGGAGCACGTTGGACAAATATGCCCTTTGCGGGCTAAAGAGGAGTCCACTTAACCCGGGGGCATTTTGGACTTTTTGAAATGTTTCCCAACAAAGCCGCGTCAACAGTGCATGGGAATAGACACGTGGCAGCCCCCCATTGGCCTAAAGTAAGTGGTTTTACTAAAATCATAACTCCTAATTGGTAGCTCCGATGAGAACATATAATCATGAATTTTGCTCAGAAAAACGAGAGGAATCCATTAAAAATATAATTGGAGCCTGATTATGTTTGTAATTCGAAAAGTAATAGAGGTTATTAACTTTAGTGTAATGATAATTAAGAAACCCTATTTTGAAATAAATAAAGTGTTTAATACGGTTTAATGGATCATAAGAGTTGATATTAACCTGTTAAATATAAAAAGGTACATTAAGATCGAAAAGGATGATCTTTGTATGTAATTAGTTTAATTTGAATATTATGTACATAAATATGATTAAAAATTGAAAAGTACATAAAGCTATCATCTTTAATGATTTAATTAATGAAAAACTCTTAGATTTGATGATAGATGGTTTTGAAATTGTTCAATGGATAATTCAAGCCCATATTAACCTATTGTTGATAAACGAGGAAATAAGATCTAAAAAGATGATCTTGTTATATAATTGGATTAAGTTAGGGTTTTGTGCATGATTATGCATTAATGAGCTTGAAAACCCTAATTTAGGAGAATATGACTTGTAAATGTTTTAATTGTTTAAATCCATAAATAAATAGGGATATGATGATCCTAAGTCATTTTGGGTGTTAAAATGAATAGTTTGAGCAATTAGGGTTTATATAAATGGAAAAGAGTAGTTTAGGGTTTGTTAACCAAAAAGGGATAAAGTTTGAGAAATTGATCTAAGAAACCCTAATGAATATTAATGAAACCCTAAAATGGACACAAAATCCTAGAAAGTGAATTCAAGTTAATAGAATAGATTCTTGATGAAGTGTGTAATAAATAGAGTACATATTCTTTTCAGGAATTATGTGATGATTGAATTACTTGCTTGGATCTGTTGAATGGGTTGATTGTATATAGATGAAGTATATGTTGAATAATCTGCATGACTCTTCAAATCAGGTATGTGGTTACGCTTATGACTATACCGAATAGTTTCCCGAGGATTTTATCGACGTTTCCCTCAATGCATGAATTAACTGTTGGATGTCTATTTATTTCATGCAATTATAAAGTGACTATGATTATCACCACAAGTATGCATATAACTGGATAGATCCGTGTTCACCTCTGTTGCTTTAAAAAGGCTGAAAAAGGGGTAATCCTAGAGTAAGGTCTAGGTTACCGAGAGTTAGAAACTGGGCTTCCATGGGTGGTTCATGAGACTCTTCAGCATACCATGAGTTAATGAGTGGTCTGCCTACGGGTAGTTCCATGTGACTCAACCCTAGAAACGGGTACACCGGTTAGGTGGATCATGAGGGGTTTAATGGGGATCTACCATAAGGAAGGTAGTATCCAAGTCCACTGTAGGGACAACTCAGAGGTTATGGAACTTGTGGATCGCGGAGTTATATTTAAAACGTAATCTTGATTTATTAATGATTAATTGAATGATTACATGGTTATCATAGTTGCAATTTTATTGTTTCCCCCACATACCAGCTTCGGCTGATCGACGTTTTGTTTGTCGGCGTTTTAGGTACAAGCCAAAAGGACAAACAGTAAATCATCACATTGTGAAATACATGAAGAAAAATACAAGGAGGATTAGTTAGCGTAGAATCATTAAGTGGATAGAAGTTAGAGATCCAAAATTTAATAAAAGGTATGCAAAGTTTTTTTTTCTTACAACTTTTCAGTTTAGTATGTTAAATTTGATAATTATTCTTGGTTAATTGCCGAACCTTTGATCCGGAAGTCATAGGTGCGGCTTTGACCTCTCGGTCTCCCTTAATTGGGGGTTATCGGGAGGTGAGGTCGTAACAATGACTCTCTCTGTGTGTGTGTGTGTGTGTATATATATATATATATATATATATATATATATATATATAACTTGAGCTCATTCATCCATCTTAAGAGAACACAAATGCATTCTAAATAGGTTGTGTGCATCGCTCTTCTTTGTTCTTCAATAACAAACTTAGAAACATTCAAATTAGATCAACTTTTATGTGTAGCATTTATTTATGGTAATGGTGATGTCGACGGTTTGGAACTCTCAAAAATGACCTTAATATATGAATATCACTTTATCATATGGTGTGATTTGTAGACTCAAGCCTATTCTATCATGACTATATATGAGTCAGGCTAGGATGCACCCATGTAGCAGTGATGCAATGCACTTGAGTCATTTTGAATCAAATACATGTTGGTTTAAAATTATAAACCATAGTTGTGAAATATGATATTAATTTTCAAGTTTATTCATGACACATAGAAACCCAAATTTTTATTACATTCATCAACATGAATCTAAATAGGGATTTTTTTCATTTAACTTCTTTATATTTTCACTCATACACAAACTGTGTTCAAATTCACCAACGATTTGGTAATGACAATTCAAAAATCATATTGAATCCTTGAATGTAATTTTAGCTCATTTAGACTCATATAAGTCATGCATCTAAAGCAACAAATATGATATACTTGAAAGGTTTATGTACATAAATTTTGTTGTGTGTGGAAGAGTGCCTTACAAGCATCTAAATGAGCTCACATCTTTTACCGATAACAAAAATCAATTGTTTACATTTTTCTCAAAATTAGATATGTAAACAATACTTTAGTGTACGACATAAACTATACACACGAGTGTATTCAAATAAAGAAAAGTATAAAGTGGGATAAAGATATGTCATACATAACCATATCTTACATCTATTCTAGGTTAAGGTAACTCCTTCACTACAACAATCTTATAAATCTTAAACTTGTGGTTGGTTTGATGAGTTTGATAAGCTGCAAACTAGTTGTTTTACTTCTTCTCTTATTTTTCTATTCTTTGATAAGATATGTTGTAGAGATAATGTTTCATAATATAACCAAAAAGCATGATGGTATGAGATTAATTAACAAAAAATAGAAACTATAAGTAAAAAAGTTAGACTCTCTCTTTCAATTACTCACTCTCTTTTATTATAATTGTAGACCTCTTGATCCCTAAATTCCAAGAAACCCATTGTGAACTTTCATCTCGCGAGATATGAAATTCAATAGGCACATCGACACAAAAATGTAATATAATTATATCATTGTAATGGTAGTCAAAACTATGTAACTATATCTTAAACAAATCTAAGATTAGATCAATTTTCGTAGTACAATATTAATTTTTCTCAAGTTTTAGTTGTATTTCTGTTATTGTGGTTGGGTGGCTAGTTAGTTTGATTGAGTCAGAGTTAAAGTGAATTATATCATATAAGTATATATGTATTCATATGGTATGGACATGTTCATCGTAGACCGACTAATGCACCTATATGAAGGAATACTATTGAGGCAAGTGTAATTAATAGAAGAATAGAAATGCCTAAATTAACATGGGAAGAGCTTATAAAGAGAAATTTTGAACCTCTACATCTCAACCAGAATATGACCCATGATAGAGCTAAATGGAAAAGAAGTATCCATGTATCCAACCCCAACATAGTTGGGATTGAGGCTTAGTTGATGATGATGATGATGTTGAAGTATATGCATTCAATATATTTGAGATAACATTATAATAGTTATGCTCATTTTCCCTACCAAAGTGGATTTTACGTGTAAAATGATAACTTGTGTTTGAACCATTTTTAAAATTATACACTTTCATATTTATAACATCGTGTTTCTATGTCTTACAAAACTAATGTAATGTTCCCTACTTTTGAGTATCCCCAAAATAAGAGAGGACAATAAAGTCAAGATTCGATACCAAAATTTTTAAGATCTAGATTTCACAAGTAATAAATAATAATTAGTATTTTCATCAATTGAATAAAGATTGGATACAATATGTATAATGACACTCCTCTAAGGAGTTACATGAATTTTACATGAGAACTAAAACATATGAGAAGAAGTACTAAGGAATATCTAGCTAATCCTCTTTGTAATATTACTTTGGAATACTCAATGTATTCAGTTGAGTTTCCATATTGTCTATGTTTATATTTGCAGTTACCTAAAAAACCAACAAACAAAGGACATATGAGTATATTTCTATAATGTTTACATGGGAGCATACAAAAGTATGTATTTATGATAACAACATATATTGTTCATTTCAAATGTTGTCACATATGAACTTGTTTTTTCATAATATATTCTAATTCATTCTTATTATGTTATCTCGAATGTAATCATTATCCACCCTTAGACTTATATGTACTATCCCTAGATAAATGTAACTGAGGGTTTCAAATATCATAGTTTACTTAATGTGAAACTCATATTGTCGTTATAACTGAATATAAAAATAAATAAACATCAAACAATTTACTCCATCAAACTTCAAGTAATCCTCATCAAACTTTGGAATTTGAAAAGTGTGGGTACTCATAAATAACCACATACCTTAGTTCAAAACCATGCAATCATATCCATGAAATCAAATCATCAAAGTATATTCAAGCATAGATGCCAAGCATTCATTCAATCCTTTAATCTGCATGTATGTATAACACTAAGGTGTCACCATATATTCATTTATTACAAACAAGGTTGAGTCTACCGTTTAGGTTTCCTTGGTTTTGGACTAGAAATATGAGTATCAAACCCTAATTCCTTCATATCATGATTTCATAGGGTTAGAAACCTTATACATATAATGTGCAACCTTAATTGTATGATCGAACATATCACATTATATAGACCAGATTTTACGATAGTAACAAGTTATGAACATTGGTTTTGAACCAATTTGCATGTATAAAGATCTACTGATTTAGAAACCCTAAAATGAATCATTGACATCCTAATACAATTTTAGGTATTGGAATCTCATCATTATCATAAAATAACTCAAAGTAAGCACACAAATGAGTTCATCACTTTATTTATACATAATAGGGTTTGTATGACATCTTAACCTAATAATCATTTAATAACACCTAATTTTGAAACTATGATAAGATTTGTACAATGATTATATTTTATATGGATTCTACTCATTTTATAGATCAAAATGATATGTAATATGTCTACCATCAGAGCTAGCTTCATTTTCTACACTAATTGCATGTTAACTACATTTAGGCCAATCGAAAGTTACCATGCCAACATTTTTAGCATTATCCCCATTATCCATGTGACTGGGTCCATCCAATTGACTCATGCCATGTTGGCACTCTGCACCCATGTGCCTGAGATAGAAAAAGGATTGGAAGGACAAAAGTAATTCTTACCTTAACACGGTGGTCTAGGGGTAGGTGTGTCTTTTCACCACCAATCATCTTCTTCCTCTCCCTCTGCCTTTGCACACTATTGTTCCATGGAGGAGGTCAACTTCGTAGTTGACTCTTCTCTATAGGTCATTGGTCAAAAAATGAGGAGTACATGGTATTCTTCATGGCAATCTGAACTCATCGAATCCATCTCTAGAGATTCATGATTGCTAGAGTAGCGGGGACTAGAGAGCCAGTGAAGGAAGGAGGAGGTTGGAGATGGGGAATCAACAGTAGGGTGTATTTTGGGAAATTGATAGGATATTGGACTAGCCAAGCTTAGGTGAGACTTATAGTACACGTATATATGTGAGAGGAGTTGAGGCTACCCATGTGGCTTTGAGCCTTAAGAACCAGACTTCCTTTAAATTGGGAATTATCTAACGTCAGCAAGATATTCATGTTTCTAGATATGGTTGAGTATGTTTGAATCTCTCAGAGATAACATGATAGCTATTAGGGCCAATGGTCACCAATAAAGGGAGAAGGATAGATCGGATTATTGTCAATGTTGAATCCACATAGTTCTCCAGTTGTGAGGTTGATGATGACTTAAGAGTCATCCAATCTCATTCATCATGAAAAGAGATATTTGGTGTCATGCCTAGTGGTCCCAAGTTATCCAAACTTTAGGCATGACAACATTATATTAACTAACTTGTCAACAAACTTTATTAAAATTATATCAAACTTCTATAAAGCTTGCATGACACTAGGACTATCGAAATAACACTAAACGTTAGGATTATCTTCCTAGTAGGGCTATCTCGGATTATACCATGTTTTACATCAAAGTACTAAAGATAAATACATGTTTACTGCTATTCAAGTATTTACCTATTTAGTCTCCTAGGTCACAGATATCCATATCATCTATTCAAATCTTGTATTTATCTTTATTTAGTCATTATCTCGTATTGGGCCAAGTATAGGTCATTGTGCATTTATTCAAGACTTGATTCCTTGGAATCCAAGTAAAGGCTAGATAATTGCTACTTTAGTTAACCGGTGTATTTATAACTTCAAAATCTTATATATTTTTTCATATTATCTTATTATTTATTTACCAATCAACTCCACAATATTATTCCATTCATATTTATGCATGAAACTCCAATTTCTTTAGCATATATCCTAATGGACCTACTTGTCACCCAAATTGTCAAACTAGGTCAGAATCGGATCCCAAGGCCCATAATTCATACTTAGGCCTTCCATCGGGTCCACAAGCCTAACTATCTTTATAATTATGAAATTAAGGCATTGATTATGAATTGAAGTCTTGTATTCCTATATTTTTCCAATGTTACATTACGATCCTTGAGTTGAAGCCTTACTCTAAGTCTAGAGTTTCAATTCATCATCCCAATTCAATCAAAGTCTCACTATTGATTTCATCATTCTAATATTACCCTGATTGTCTCAGAGTGGATCTTAACACATTATTAGTTATTTCATAATCATAGAATCCAAATTTACCAAATTAGAGGATCTTACAATTAACTTCTATTTTTTTTCTTTTGAGCTAGGTGCCAAGCTAAGTTTGTTTTGAATGTGTTGGGTGACTTTGGATTCATAGAACCATCCTACTCAAGGAAGAGGGGTGGCTCCTAAAGTGCACCCTATACTGCCCATGGGTGCCTTCCTCTTTTCCCTTCAGGTTATGATGAGACACCTTAGTTGTAGTCTGGATCTTGCTCTTTCAGCACTCTTTATTGAGGTATATGTGTTGTAAGAATGTAGTATTTATTCTATGGTGGTAGGTGGGGTCTAATTCTTGGATCTATTTTTTAAATAGCTTCGAATAATGTGTGATTTTTGTAACATATGGTGCATTTTGTGATGAATACACCATGGTTTGGAAGATGACATTTTTGCCATTCTTTTCTTGTCACTCTATGTTTTTTACCAGTGTTTGGTGTTGTTGAGGCAGACAATCTTCCTATATAGTTGAGAATTATTAGCCAGTAGACTTGATTGAAACTAATTCTTCAAGAAAGTAAGTGGATATATATATATATGTATGTATATATATGTATATATATGTATGTGTATATATATGTATATATGTATGTATATATATATGTGTACGTATATATATGTATATATATGGAATACACTCGAGTGTATTCGGAGCAGAATACACTCAAGTAGTTTTTTATGATGTAATATTTTTTTCAAAAATCTAATCCGTTGATCTTGTTAAACATCTTGTGAATAGCTCATATGCAAAATTTGAGCACATTTGGACATTTATAGGTCATGTTATAAAGACCGCAAAAATTATGCATTTCAAATTAGTTTCGTGTGTCGATTTTTTTGTCCTTGGATGAGTGACTAACACACATTGAAATGGGATCAAAATTTGTATGTAGCCTAGTTATAGTATGACGGTGAAGATCAACGGTTTACATTTTGCAAAAAATGGTATTGATATGAAAACACACGTGAGTGTATTCGTGCAATCTATACACTCGAGTGTATTCTAGCCTGACACTATATATATGTATATATGAATATATATATATATATGTATATATATAAGGCATCATATACAACATAAAAGTCTACTAAATTTATTTTATACAAAGGTACCTGACCCTTGGGGATTTAAAGCTATGCAATTGCACCCCCAAAATATAGGACAATGAGCAGATACATTAGGAGGACGAATAGAATTTCTACGAATAAAATTAGAAGAATGGCATGTTGAAGCCACACTAAGCAGAAAAACACATAAAGTAGTAAAACAAGGACTTTGTTATTCACAATTGACTCATCCATTTGGTGCCCAAAATGTGTATTTCAAGTCCCATTAAGTATCTAAGTCAGAAAATATCTTATAATAATTTGGAAACTTGCCTAGTATCCCATATTTTGATTATCTAACAATACAAAAGTCATTATTACTCATTTATGCATGAATTCTTTTATTTCTGGAACCTGTGCTTCAAGGACCTATTTGCAAAGCAAATAGTTCCATCGGCTCACTTGGGCTGTAATTCCAATTCCTTTATCTTGTCCTCGAATGTCACATTATTGAGCTTGATATTCTTTGATAAAATTCCATCCTATCATCTTGAGTTAAACATAAATTTATAAAAATTGAGGATATTACACACACATTCAACAACTTCAGAACTTATGCATGAGAAAGATGGAATTCATTACCAAGATGTATTCAAGGTCAATTCTTATTGTAAATAATCTTGATACTCTCTATCAACCAATCAAGTATTGAATGGCATACATCAAAATTCTATGCTCTCTTCCTCACTGATCATATAAGAAGGTGACATCAATAGATGAGTCCAAAAAACTCTTCACTCTCCGCTTTGAGGAACACACAATGAATCTTCAGACATATGAGGTAAGGCTAAAAAAAAGAGATGAAGGTGATCTGGAAAGAGATATATCAAAAGAATAAGGAGAAGTTGATTGATTCTCATGCTTCCTAAAGTCATAAATACGTCTAGGGAGAAGAAAATTCCATGTGTTCCAAAGGTAAATCCTTCAAAAGAATGTCGTCATCCTCCTCTTGATGCTATGATTGTGGACATAAGGGTCACTACGACGATGATTTACCATGGAGCAAGTAGACCCATCACCACAAGGAAAGCAAGATAAATAATGAGAATCATTAGAAGAAGAAAGGCCAAAAAGGACCTACTGAGTCCTTTAACACTAGCTCAAGTGAAATATCTAGTGGAAGGAAAATGTTGCCCCATTTTGCTCTTAAGGAAAATTCAATTAAAGAATAAAATGAGGTAAATCTAAACTCTTTTTACAAAGAATCTTTAGTTTAGATTATTAGTACTTTCGAGGCCTCTTTTTAAATGTTATAAGCATAAAAACAAAACAATTATGATATTGTTGATGACTTTCATAAAGAAAGAGATGATCTTGACCATTAAATATTTTCTTAAAAGATGATAGTGACAATCTTAAAAAGTTTTATCTATAACTTGATTGAAAAAGTAATTGTGTTGACATAAAGAACAATGCTTATCTTAGTCAAGTAAATGCTCTTAAAATTTACATGGATTATTTTCTTGAAAAAAGTAATGCTTTTGAATATGAACAATTATGCCTAGTGGAAATCAAGAGCTTACTAAAACAATAATCCTATCACTTTTGTATTTATGCTCTCAAGTTTACAAATGATGATCATGAGCTAGCTTTGCAAGGATTAGAAGCTATACATAGAATTTATCTTTCCAAGATTACTTATCTTGAAAATGAATTTGCTTCCTAGCATTTTAAAGATAATGATCTCAAATCTCATAATATTGGTACCATTATATAGAAATAATTTGGTTCTCTTACTTTAGAAAAACTCTATGGTTAAGCATGCTCAACCCAAAGTAAAACAAGGATGGGTGAGTCGGGAAATTTATTCTGGTTTGCACAAGAGTGAGGACAAAGCACACAGTTAAGGCTAGTTTTGGTTTTTGGGGCCAGTCATCATTCTTGAAACTCTACTAAAGCCTTGGGATGTGGGCTCAAGTGTTACAAATGGTATCAGAGCCATAACCCCTCCAGTAGGTGAGGCCCACATGGGCATGTGGCATGCCAGTCTTGAGTCATGTAGTCTAGGCATGTTGGAAAGGGCTATCCATTGTGATGCAACGACCCTTGATGCTGGTAGCTGTGATCGAGAGTTGGGTGCACATGGGTCATTCCATGTCTACATTAAAATGGGAAATGGTTATGAAGACTTATAGTTGTGCCTTGATGAGGACGTCAAAAGTCTAATTGGGGGAGATTGTAACGTCCCAGGATTTGAGGCCTCAGATAAAATGATCTTAAAATGAATGATTGGACTATCCATATCACCAAGGTGCACCTCCTTTTCAGGGAGCCCATCATTAAAGAACTCTGTGTTTAAGCATGCTCAACCTAGAATCGTACTATTATGGGTGACTAGTCAAAAAGTTTATCCTGGCTTGCGTGTGAGTGAGGATAAAGTGCAATTAAGGCTAATCATGGTATGTAAAACTCTAGTATAGCCTTGGGAAGTGAGCCTAAGCCTTACAAATGATAGTGTCCTGGCATGATGGAAATGGATATCCAAGTTGATGGAAGCACCCTTGTACTAGTAGCCGTCATCGGGAGCAGGGTGTATATGGGCCATTTGGGTCAGCATTGAAATGGGAAAAAATTACGAGGCCATATAGTTGAGCCTTGACGAGGACGTTAAGATTCTAAGTGGGGGAGATTGTAACATCCTAGGATTTGAGGACTCATATAAAATGATCCTAAAAGGAATGATTAGACTACCCATATCACCAAGGTGCACCTCCTTTTCTGAGAGGCCAATACTAAAGGACTCTGCAATTAAGTGTTCTCAGCCCAAGTAGTACTAGGATGGTGACCAGTCAAGAAGTTTATCTTGGCTTGCGTGTGAGTGAGGACAAAGTGCACAATTGAGGCTAGTGGTGGTCGGTAGAGCTAGTCATCAGTCCTGAAACTCTACTAGAGCCTTGGGTAGTGGGCCCAGGTGTTCTAGTTTCCTACCTCTTTTACCCTTGGTTTCATCATAATTTATACTCACAATACCCATATGTTTATCAATTTATGCCAATTATGCTTATCCCTACTTTATGTTAATTAATTTTGAATTTTAGAAAATAAATAATTTTGGAGCCAAGACATTGAGTACCTCGATAGGTATATATTGAGGCATATCCTAAATTGCTTCACTTATTGAAATTACCACTTGGCAGCCAATATCAAATTAGATACATATCAAGACCTACTATAGAAAATCTATCTCAATACCGACACCATATTATTGAGAAAATAACAAGACAAGCAACTATGAAGGACATCAGTGAAACATAAATCATTACTACATATATCAAATTGAGTCTTGATGACGACAATTATCAAGGAATGAAGGGACAACTATGGATATAACAATTATCTAGCTTCACCTTGATTCCATCATAGTGAGTAGTTATGGAAGTACCAAATGACACCTTGATAGTTCAGTTACCTATACCAAACCAATCACATCACAACATGAAACTATTGAGGATTACCCATAAAGCCTCGATAAAACATCCACATTAGTTCAAGAATTTGATAGATAAGCTATCAAGAGACAAGCTATCGAGATCCAAGCTATAAAATACCCTCATCCTCAAAATCCATTACAAATTGCAAATTGGAGGACTACCCACCACATGGTCCAATGAAGACATAGCACTAAAACTTCTTATTCCATACCGGTCCTATAAGTAGACCCCCTGGGAATAACCTAGGAGGCATCTTGTATTTTGAGAGAAAGCAAAGATGCTACCACTTTAAGCCCATAGATTAGACTAATAGCTATCAATTTGTGTTGATTGAGATGATAGACTTTAGCTACCAAGCCTAGATAAGGTTATATCGAAGTGGATCAATGAGAGAGGACCACCCAAGAGGAACCTTATTACAACCCATATCTTATTTTAGTGGTAATTCTGGGGTTAAGGACAATCCTATTATTAATTGCACGTTCATTAATACCTTGAATTATTATCTGGTTGATTTATTCCTTATATTATCTTAAACTTGCTCCTTGATAGTTTATGTGTTGTGGATATGTTGAGATTTGAGCTTTAGTTGATGTAGAATATTTGCCCATAAACGTATGTGGGAAGAACATTAAAGATACTATGTAAATATTTAACAAAGAAACTACATTTCTGAAATTTATGAAGCTTTTAGTCTAAAATATTGTATAATTACATTTGAATACAACACTAGAAGAATGGTTCAAATAGGAGTTAAAGTTAGAGAGTTATTGTACATTTTGCTAGAATGTGTAGAACTGTCATCGGTTGGTGATCGATGGGTTGCCCATTGATGGGCACCAACCAATGGGCATCCATCAGTGGTCGTCAACTAATAGACTGCACACTGATTGTCACCCATAGATGGGAATGAGATACCTTACCGCCCATTATAACAAATCACAAAAATGACCATAATTTTTAAGACATACACACACATACACACACAAATAGACATATATATATATATATGCCTTCTAGTCGGGTGACTGGAAATCCTATCATGGAAGAATTAGGGTTACATTAGATGTGAACCTCTTGGTTGTTTTTCCTACAACTCTTGTTGGATCAATATGTTGTACTAGTTTCCCTATCCTATTTTATCATTTGTGTTGATTTCTATAGTATATTATATGTTCAATAATATATATGTAATTGTGATTGGATATAAATGGTTATTGTATCAAATCCCTCAACATAATATCAATGTTTAAGATGCCTTCCAGTGTGCAATACACATGAAAATATTTATGGTTTAAATGTGGCCACAACAAAGCATGGTGCACCATCTATCATGGGGAAGTGTGATAATAAGTATGTAGGTCTTTGAAGTAGTGTGCATAGCTTTTTATATTGACCTTTGGGTTGGACTTGACTAAGTGTCTTTAATAGGATTAATAAACTAAAGGCATAAAGATGACACATACTTCGTAAGATGATTTATAACAAGGAGTTGTGCAACCATCTATCTAAGAGTTGAATTGGATGCTATTTTGTAATTGTACTGTGAGCAGTCAGACAAAGTTGACTCATAACGTAATGTACTTTGATCTTGTCTCTCTAGAAGATTACATGATGTAATTTTTCAAATTCATTACGAGGTCTATTAATTTGATCAAAATGGTGGGATTGTTATTAATCGAAGGTGACTTTAATATTGTCAAATCAAATTATTTTCCAAAAAGAATTGTTGACTCGTGCAAATATTTCTTTGTAGACCTAATGGAAAACATGAATAACAACTTCTTCTTGTACCGATCCTTGAAAAAGTAAAGTTGAATGGTAATAGTTTTCATGGCTGGTATATGGCATTGAGATATTTTCTCACTCATGAGAATAAGTTCAATGTCCTAAAAACACTTGAACAAAAGGAAACAACTCCATATGTGCCTAGAGTGGAAAACAAATCTTATAGTAAGTATACATATGATGTTGATGTCAAGTGCATCATGATACGTGCCATGAATCATGATCTTTAGAAGAAATACGAGAACATGGGAGTTGTGAATATGCCTACACAAATTAGGAATATGTTCCAAGAACAAGAAATTCAAGAGAGGTTTGATGTCTCAAAGGTCCTACTTAAGTGCAACATGGTTGAAGGAGATCAACTAGGGCCAGCTGAATCAAATTTATTGCGTATGTAGAAAGCCTTGTAAGATTGGGATTTCCCTCAGGACAAAAGTTGGTAAATGATGTAATCTTGATTTTTTTGCCAGAATCTACAGTCAACTTGTCATAAACTACACCATGAACAATTTTGTTTGAGCATTGCTACATTTTCTTGGCATGTTGAGAACTGATGTGACTTAGATGAATAAAGACAACCCAAAGCCATGTTTATGGTCAATAAAGGAAAGGGAAAGTCAAAGAGAAACATTAAATCTTATATGAGGTAAATCTAGCCAAAAATACAAGTCTCCTATTCTACAAGACAAAGGAGAGGCAAAGAAGACAATTGTTACCACCGTCACCAATATGGACATTGGAATTGAAATTTCTCTATTTACTTTGAGGAACTAAAGAAGAGAAGGAGGGGATAGAGATCTCCACTTTAGGTATATATGTTATAGACATGAAGTTATCTACTTATTCATCTTGGGTATTGGATACTGGATGTGGATCTCACACATTCTCTTATACATAGGTTCTAAAAAGAACTATGCCCTTGCTAAAGGAGAGAGGTGGATCTACAAGTAGCTAATGGACAAAGAGTTTCTACCATAGCTTTAGGATCATGTAGTTTATCTTAACCCGATGGGCTTGAATAAAGTCAGAGAACTGCTATTATGTACCTATCATAGAAAGGAACATTATTTCTATATCTTGTTTGGACAAGAACATATTTGTTTTTCTGATAAAGAATGGTCAAATTTTTATTTCAAGAGATGATATATTCTATGCTAGTGCCCCAATGTCTTGAGGTTTCTATTTATTAGAACTTGAGGAAAATGTATATAACATAAATACCAAGAAGTTAAAGATCTATGGCTTAAAAAAAACTTACTGATTGTGTTGTTGTCTAGGGCATACAAATGAGAATCACATTGATAGACTCCATAAAGATGGTTGTCTAGAATCTTTGATTTTTAATCAATAGAGACATTTGAATCTTTTTTGTTGGGCAAGATGACAAAATTACACTTCACTAGTATTCGTGTAGCGTCCTTCCTTGAGGTGTAATGAAGACTATTGCTCATCCTCTACAAATCCACCCCTACAACCTAAAGATCATCATTGGAGTATGACCTCCATACCACTTAGGATCCCCTAAATGATGGGAAAGGTTCTTGGAGGTCTCAGCAACATGGACAAAGCTTCAGTTCATCAACTTGGAAGGTAATTCCCTACCTTTAGTCTAGTTTCTTCTAATTTGAATAGGTTGACCTCAAGCTCCCGCCTACTACCACCTCCTACTATGACAAGGACTTTCACAAGTTTGTTGAAGGATGGACAAGGTAGGTTGGCCTTTTTCATGGACTCCCAATGCCCATAGGTGAGAGTCAACCAAGGAATTGACCTCTTAGTTGATCCTCCAAATATGTGAGAGGGAAGGTGAAGAATCCCCTTTGGGTACTTACCTCTTTGCCCTCAAGACCATGTACATTAATGTAACTATCCATGGGCATAAGGGTAGTCCCACCCTAATCCAATAGGACTGTCAGTGCTGAGTAGGCATTGAGTTGGCCAGAGCCCATTGGTCGGGGCTCGGATCTGCATGAGTTTAGATATTGTAGAATTTTTTGACGTGGTGTGCTATGATTGGTCAATAGATGATTATCTTGAAAATATTCTAATAATTACTTTATAGATCAGATGAAAATGAACTTATATATGAATTTGATCAACAAATGAGTATATCATGAATAAAATGATTTCAGAGTCGAGACATGCTTCTAGTTCCAAAATTATAGTGAATACATGATTACGAGGTGATTTATACAAAGTAAACCCTACATTTGTTTAAGATATTTCTCAAGTTAGTAAATACGCTTATTTTGTGTTATAAATTGGTATTATTCAATATAATAAGAATCAAATATTAATGATAATAATGATAAATAATTAGGGTTTCTAGGTAAATAATCATACATATGATGAATTAGGTTTATGAAACTTGTGTCATAACTTGTAATGATCTTAATGCACATAATCTGATCTAATTGATCATAATCCAATGATATGCTAAATCTGATAACAAGCATTTCACCTAATGTCTAATTAGGATTTATAACCCCAATGAAATCATTATGTAGTGGAATCAGGATTTGATACCCTTATTCCTTATCCAAATCTGAGACAAACCTAAACCCTAGTTTGGGATATATGTTAGACTATTGTGTCTTTAATATGATGGTGACACTTTTGGTTGTACATACTTTTAGATTATGGTGATTACTTAGATGTGATTTGATGATTTGATTGCATAAAGTGTTTGAAGTATGATTGCATGGTATCTACATGGAAATGAGGTATGTGCTTATCTTATGAATACTCACATTATCAATTGGCGATCATTTGCCAGATGATTTACAAAGTATTGATTCAATGAAATAAATTGTTTCATGTTTATTTACTTTATGTTCAACTATAATTACAATATGAATATCACATAATGAACTAGGATATTCAGATCCTTGGGTTACACCGATCAAGGGGTACTACACATAAGTCCAAGGATGGACAGTGATTACATCCAAGAAGGTAGACTAAGCATGGGACAGAGTATGTAATGAAGATTTTAGTTCATATTTGCAATAATTTAATTGATGAATAATATGTATTTATGATACTTGCACACATTTTGGTTGCACCACATACACAATATTGCAATATATTGATTTGTGTATTTGATTGTCAACATTTTAGAAAACTTCCACATATAAAGTCATGAAAACATGGTGAATCAAATGAGATCAACTGAAGACATTGAAGTTAAGTCAAGGAGGATTGTTATATTCTTCTTCTCATATGTATTAGTTCTCATGTTGAAAATTCATGTAACTCCTTATAGGAGCAGAATTATTCATCTTGTAAACAATTTGTTCATTTAAAGGAAATTATTTATTTTGACTTATTAATTGGCAAATATGTATCCTAGATTTGTAGTTTATGTCTCTTGACTTTATGGTGCTACATTAATTGGGTAATACTCAAACATCTAAAAACCTAAACTCTGATCTTTTTCCCTTTGTCATATCAGCATGACGGGTTGTGTGTACCTGGAGACAGTGATTTGAAAGAACAAATTCTTAAGGAAGCACATGCATCGATGTACGCTATGCATCCAGATAACACTAAGATGTACAGGAATCTCAAGGAGTTGTACTGGTGGTCAGGTATGAAAAAATATGTAGCTGAGTTTGTGGCTAGATTTAGTGTGTGCCAGCAGGTTAAGGTTGAGCATCAGAAACCTGCAATTACCTTACAATATCTTCCTATACCAGAGTGGAAATGGGAACATATCACAATGGACTTTGTGGTAGGGTTACCCAGGACACCTAGAGGTTGTGACTCGATATGGGTGATTGTGGATAGACTAACTAAGTCTGCTCATTTTCTTCCTGTTAAGTCAACCTTTGATGTCCCAAAGTTGGCTAAGATATACATGGATGAAATAGTCAGGTTGTATGGTATTCTAGTTTCAATTATATCTGATAGGGATCCTAAGCTCATATCCAGGTTTTGGAATCAGTTGCATCGTGCTTTGGGCATAAAGTAAGATTCAGTACAGATTTTCACCTGCAGACGGATGGTCAGTCAGAGAGGACCATTCAGACTGTTGAAGACATGCTGAGAGCATGTGTCTTGCAATTCAGTGGAAGTTGGGAAGAACACTTGAGTCTTATAGAGTTTGCATACAATAATAGTCACCATTCCAGTCTTGGTATGTCTCCATATGAAGCTCTGTATGGCAGAAAGTGTAGATCACCCGTATGTTGGTACGAGGTGGGTGAAAAAGAGATTCTTGGACCAGAGATAGTGGATTTGACTACTGAAAAGATTACAGTGATCAGAGAACAGTTGAAAGCTACACAGGACAGGCAGAAGAGTTACACTGAGAAGAGATGTAGACCTCTTGAGTTTGAGGTTGGTGATGAAGTGTATTTGAAGATTTCACCATGGAAAGGGGTGCTGAGATTTGGTAAGAGAGGCAAGCTGACTCCTTGGTTTATGGGCCCATATCCTATCGTTGAGAGGATTGGACCTGTAGCCTACAGGTTGGATTTGCCATCTGAGTTGGCTAATTTACATTATGTGTTTCTATATCGATGTTGAAGAAGTGTCACCCTAGTACAGAGAAGATAATGGACTCAGAACCTGCACAACTCAGACCAGATATGTCTTATGTTGAGGGACCAATATAGATAATTGATCAGAGGATCAAGAAACTCAAGAATCGTGAGATACCATTAGTGAAAGTTCTGTGGAGGAACCACAACTTAGAGGAAGCTACGTGGGAGCTTGAGCCTGAGATGCGTAACAAGTTTCCTTTTCTCTTTTTGGAATTTCGGGACAAAATTCTTATAAGGGAGGGAGATTGTTATGACCCACTCCATGATTATCTAGTAAGTAAAATGATTAGTACATAATTAAGTAATTGAGACAAGTTAAGCGCTCATGTGGTGGTTAGCGCATCATCAAGTTAGTTAAGCTAAGCTAAGTGCTTGAGATGAAATTAGTGTTTTGATTAGCTGAGACAAGCTAATTAGCATGTTTTCATGCCTTGGGATTGTAGTGGATCTCGTGCTTGAAAAAATGCAAAAGAAATCAGTTGATTTGGGCCTTTGAGGCAAACGTTATGGGGTTTGCAAGATTCTTGGGTTGAATCTGCAATTTTCCCAAATTTAGCTTTATATTTCCTTTTTCTTTCCCTTTCCCTTATATGCTACTCGATAGTTGAGCGATCCTCTTCTTTGGGTTGGCGCACTGTAGCGGCGCACAGGACAGTTGAGCGATCGATTGGTGGAGGAAAAGGGTGATTCATCTCTGGCTACAGCTTCCCCTCTCTCTCTTCTTCCTTTCTTCCTCTTCTTTTCTCTTCCTCCTCTAGCTGCCCTAGCCTAGCCGCCTAGCAGCTTTGGCCAACGGAAAGCAGCAGCAGTTGCAGCTGCTGTGCACGGCCAGGTGGGGGGGCAGTTTTGGGGCACCCAACAACAGGAGGAGCTACCTTGGAGCTCAATCTTGAAGTCCCAGTAGGATTTGCAGCTAGTTTCAGCCATGAATCAAGTCATTTCCATCAACCTGGGCTAGACGTGAAGTAGCCTGTACAATTGGTTCGTTAACAGAGAAATTCAAAGGTTGAAGACAACCAAAAATTCGCCCGAAAACAGACTCTGGACGCATTTCCGGATGAATCCGGACATCCCGAACCTGTGAGTAGAATTTCACTCACTGTCCAAGATTTAACTCTGGAAATTGGAAATTTTTGGTTAATTGTGCATTTTTCGTTGATAACATCAGGCGTAGTGTGGTATTTGGCATCGCCCGACTTTTTATTTCATAAATCGCTTCTTTACACTTTCATATGATCTAGTTTAGCATATGATCAGTGTGGTTTGGACCAATGGAATTGTATGGTTAATCGGAACCTAAATTGCTCAGTTTGAATGTTGAAATCAGTAGCACAGAACCAATAACATAATGGTTTAGGTATAAACCCAGGCAGTACATATTTCAAAATTTTATCAGATGCACGATTTTAAGGAAATGATGATCTTATGGAAAGTTAGATGAAAACCCTAGTTGCATGTTCTCTACTATGTTTAATGAGAGTGGTTTAATATTTATACGAATTGGAACGTTTCTCTGAGATATTATTAGAAATTCTCAAATTTTGTTAATAATCCGTGTTATGATATGTAAGTAACTCTTAATTAAGTTATGTGATGCACAAACCAGGATTAGGGTTAATGTGCATGTTTTTTTAGAAAATTCAGATAGTTGACAAATGCTACTAATGAATTTTCATATGTGAAGTAATTACTCTTATCAGTGCAATAAGATGTTCAATTGCATGAATTCGGTGTATATGTGCCAAATTGACATAAGTTTGGGTTATTTATGAATTTTCAATATGCCAGCATGCATGGTATATGGATTAATCAGTATTTACAATGTTTTTGAGTATACTGCTCTGTCAGTTCTAGAATGATATCGTATTGTGATTTGAACCGCAATTAAATAGATAAGGTACCAACCAAGAACAAGTAAGAGAGAGATGCATTGTAGTAAGAGCTTTTCTAGAATAATAAAATATTAGATTAACGAAGCTGACACCGTAGAATCCCTATGTGAGGTTTGCACTTTAGGGATGAAACAACCTACCCTGGCGGTGCGTCCAGTATATGGGGGTCGAAACGCACCCACAGAGCGTGCGGGGAGACGAATCCCTTGAGGAAATCTCCTAAGAGAAAATAGGTTACCCAACATGAATCAGACGTCCCGGTGGTAACCCATAGGTACCCATAGAGCGTACCAAGTTGAGGCCCATAGAGCGTCTCAGACCCTCTGCCTATGTACTCAGCTTAGAGAAGGAGTCCAATTTACGGCACCATAGGATGTCGAGGCCAGAGAGCCAGAGTTCCTGCAGCAGACCAGGACAGTAGTCAGACTTAGCTATCCCGGGGTGTCGGCTAAGTCTTGTACGGTGGGATCGTAGTTAGCTAGGAGTCTTCATATGTAGAGTACAGTGCATATGATCAGGGTATAAGATAAAATATGTTCATATAGGTTCACAGAGTTTTTATAAGTTTTAAAAGTTAAGACAGATATGAGTTAGCTTCACAGTAGTAGTTCTTTAAATGAAATTTTAGTATTTTCTGTTAATTAATTGTATCTACAGCTTTGTATCAATTATTATCATAATGAGATCTTGAGATCTTCTGTTGTTTAAATTATATTGCTTAGACATGCTTAGTGTAGTATTTCTTGCATATTATTCCAAATAATAAACATAAATGAGTTATCTACGATGGTTGGGTGAAATTCTATTCACTGAGCCAGTAGCTCACCAACCTACTGAAACATTTTTTAGGTCAACGTCAGCAGGAGGAAGTTGAAGGATCGTATCACCCAAGTACTTAGAAGGTAGTACGTAGTTAGTTAGAGGTATCTTAGTCCTTTCCGCTCGGTCCTTGGGACATGTGTGTGGTAAAGAGAGTGAAATGTAATATGTAGTTTGGTTTTTAATTAACTGTTGCACATTATATTACGCAAGTAATATGTAATATGTTGTTTAAACTCTGAAGTATCTTTCAAAATTTAGAAATAGCAAGTTTACTTCCGCAGTTATTAAGGTTTCAGTTTATTCTAAGTTAAAAGATTTTCTCCTTTAAGCTAATTTTTAGTGATCAAGAAAATAAAAAGTTAAGGGTGGTTTACCGAGGGTGACTCCCCAGTGTTTGGGGAAATTAGAGATGGCTCAGGGATCGGGGCGTCAAATGTTGTTATCATGATAAGTTAAGTGCTCATGTGGTGATTTGTGCATCATTATGTTGATTAAGCTAAGTAAGTGCTTCAGATGCAATTGGTGTTTTGATTAACTGATACAAGCTAATTAATATGTTTTCATGTCTTGGGGTTGAAGAGAATCTCACACTTGACATTTTGCAAAAGAAATCGGTTGATTCATACCAACGAGGTGAAAGTTGTGACCTTTTTAGTTTCCTGGGTTGAATCTGCAATTTTTCTAAATTTAGCTTCCCGATAGATTTGAGCGATCGTCTTCGTTGGGCGGCGCCCTCTACCATTGTGTTTTTGCATAGAAAGGGGAGGCGAACGACAGGGCAGATGATTGGTCTAGGCTCTGAACTAGCAACGGGATGGCCGTCCTCTACTCTTCTTCCTTTCTTCTTCCTCCTCCCTACCTCTTCTTCTTCCTCTAGCAACCAGTAGCTAGCCCTGCTGCTTGGACGGCCAGCTTGCAGCAGCTAGCTACTACGTACGACCATCAGCCAGGAGCTCGTTTGGGCGTGGCCAACACCAGGAAATGGTGCCGTGGAGCTCAAACTTGAAGTCCCAGTGGGATTCTTAGCTAGATCAGCCATGAATCAGGTCCCTTCCGTCAACCTAACCTTAGCAGTAAGCTACTGTTGAAGCTAGACCCTGAAAATCAAAGGTTGAAGACAACCCAAAATTCGCCCGGAAATAGGCTCTGGACGTATTTTCAGACGAATCCGTACATCCCGAACCGTTGTGAGTATAATTTCACTCACCTAGCATGATTTAACTCTGGTGTTTGAAATTGTTTGGTTAAATGTGTGTTTTCCGTAGATAAACAGTAGTTATCGAGCGTCGTGCAGTATTTGGCGACGCCCGACTTTTTATTTCACAAATTGTTTCTTTACACTTTTATATGACATAGTTTATTTTTCAAACAGTGTGATTTGGACCAGTGAATTTACATGGTTCATCAAAACCTAAATTGCTCGGTTTAAATACCGAAATCAGTATCAAGCAACCAATATCAAGTACAGTTTGGGTATAAACCCAGGTTATATGATTTTAGTAAATTATCAGATGCACGATTACAAAGAAAGTACGATAACATGAAAATATTCAATGAAACCCTAGTTGCATGCTCCATGTTATGTTTAATGTGAATGGATTAATATTTACATGAATTGGCACATTTCTCTGAGATATTATTAGAAATTCTTAATTATTGTTAATAATTTGTGTTATGATACGTAAGTAACTCTTAATTGAGTTATGTGATGCACAAACTAGGATTAGGGTTAATGTGCACATTTTTTGAGAAATTTCAGATAATTGACAAATGCTACTAATGAATTTTCATATGTGAAGTAATTACTCTTATCAGTGCAATAAGATGTTCAATTGCATGAATTCAGTGTATATGAGCCAAATTGACATAAGTTTGGGTTATTTATGAATTTTTAATCAGCCAGCATGCATGGTATATGGATTATTCAGTATTTACAATGTTTTTGAGTATACTGCTCTATCAGTTCTAGAATGATATCGTGTTGTGATTTGAACCGCAATTAAATAGACGAGGTACCATAGAGATACCAAAACCAAGAACAAGTAAGAGAGAAATGCATTATAGTAAGAGATTTTCTAGAACAATAAAATATTATATTAGGGGCCTTGACACTATAGAATCTCTATGTGAGGTATGCGCCTTAGGGATGAAACGACCTACCCTGGCAGTGCGTCTAGTATACGGGGGTCGGAACGCACCCATAGAGCGTGCGGGGAGATGAAGCCCTTGAGGAAGTCTCCTAAGAGAAAATAGGTTACCCAACATGAATCGGACGTCCCGATGGTAACCCAGAGGTACCCACAGAGCATACCTAGTTGAGGCCCATAGAACATCTCAGACCCTCCGCCTGTGTACTCAGCTTAGAGGAGGAGTCCAGTTTACGGCACCATAGGATGTTGAGGCCAGAGAGACAGAGTTCCTACAGCAGACCAGGACAGCAGTCAGACTTAGCTATCCCGGGGTGTTGGCTAAGTCTTGTACGGTGGGAGTTCGCTACGAGTCTTCATATGTAGAGTACACTGCATATGATCAGGGCATAAGATAAAATATGTATATATAGGTTCAAAGAGTTTTTATAAGTTTAAAAAGTTAAGAAAGATATCAGTTAGCTTCACAGCAGTAGTTCTTTCAGTGAAATTGTAGTATTTTCTGTTAATTAATTGTATCTACAGCTTTGCATCAATTATTATCATAATGAGATGTTGACATCTTCTATTGTTTAAATTATATTGCTTAGACCTTCTCAGTGTAGTATTTCTTGCATATTATTCCAAATAATAAACATAAATGAGTTATTTGTGATGGTTGGGTGAAATTTTATTTACTGAGCCAGTAGCTCACCAACCTACTAAAATATTTTTCAAGTCAACGTCAGCACAAGGAAGCTGAAGGATCGTATCACCCAAGTACTTAGAAGGTAGTATGTAGTTAGTTAGAGTCTCTTAGTCCTTTCCCCTCAGTCCTTGGGACATGTGTGTGGTAGAGAGAGAGAGAGAGAATGAAATGTAATATGTAGTTTAGTTTTCAATTAACTGTTGCACATTATATTCTGCAAGTAATATGTAATATGTTGTTTAAACTCTGAAGTATCTTTCAAGATTTAGAAACAGCAAGTTTGCTTCCGCAGTTATTAAGGTTTGAGTTTATTTTAAGCTAAAAGATTTTCTCCTTTAAGCTAATTTTTAGTGATCGAGAAAAGAAAAAGTTAAGGGTGGTTTACCGAGGGTGATTCTCAGGTCTTCGGGGTCATTAGAGATGCTCGGGGATCGGGGCATCAGATGTTGTTATCATGATAAGTTAAGTGCTCATGTGGTGATTTTTGCATCATTATGTTGATTAAGATAAGTAAGTGCATAAGATGCAATTAGTGTTTTGATTAGCTGAGACAAGCTAATTAACATATTTTCATGCCTTGGGGTCTCACACTTGGCATTTTGCAAAAGAAATCGTTTGATTCAGACCTACGAGGAGAAAGTTGTGACCTTTTTAGTTTCTTGGGTTGAATCTGCAATTTTTTCAAATTTAGCTTTATATTTCCTTTTTCTTTCCCTTTCCCTTTCCCTTATCAGCTACCAGATAGATTTGAGTGATTGTCTTCCTTGGGCGGCGCCCTGTAGCGGTGTGTTTTTGCATAGAAAGGGGAGGCGAACGACAGGGCGGACGATTGGCCTGGGCTCTGAGCTAGCAACGTGTTGGTCGTCCTCTACCTCTTCTTCCTTTCTTCTTCCTCCTCCCTACCTCTTCTTCTTCCTCTAGCAACCAGCAACTCACCATGTTGCTTGGGCGGCCAGCTTGCAGCAGCTAGCTACTGTGTACGACCATCAGCCAGGAGCTCGTTTGGGTGTGGCCAGCACCAGGAAATGGTGTCGTGGAGCTCAAACTTGAAGTCCCAGTGGGATTCGCAGCTAGTTCAACCATTAATCAAGTCCCTTCCGTCAACCTGACCTCACTAGTAAGCTGTTGTTGCAGCTAGACGGTGAACAAGGAAAATCAAAGGTCGAAGACAACCCAAAATTCGCCTAGAAACAAGCTCTGGACGCATTTTCGGACGAATCCGGACATCCCGAACCGCTGTGAATAGAATTTCACTCACCTAGCATGATTTAACTCTGGTGTTTGGAAATTTTTAGTTAAATGTGCATTTTCCATAGATAACCGTAGTTATCAGGCGCCGTGCAGTATTTAGCGACGCCCGACTTTTTATTTTACAAACTGTTTCTTTACACTTTTATATGACCTAGTTTATTTTCCGAACAGTGTGATTTGGACCAGTGAATTTACATGGTTCATCGAAACCTAAATTTCTCAGTTTAAATATCGAAATCAGTATCAAGCTACCAATATCATGATAGTTTGGGTATAAACCCAGGTTATACGATTTTAGTAAATTATCAGATGCACGATTTCAAAGAAAGTACGATAACATGAAAATATTCAATGAAACCCTGGTTGCATGCTCCATGTTATGTTTAATGTGAATGGATTAATATTTACATGAATTGGCACATTTCTCTGAGATATTATTAGAAATTCTCAATTATTGTTAATAATTTGTGTTATGATACGTAAGTAACTTCTAATTGAGTTATGTGATGCACAAACCAGGGTTAGGGTTAATGTGTACATTTTTTGAGAAATTTTAGATAATTGACAAATGCTACTAATGAATTTTCATATGTGAAGTAATTACTCTTATCAGTACAATAAGATGTTCAATTGCATGAATTCAGTGTATATGTGCCAAATTGACATAAGTTTGGGTTATTTATGAATTTTCAATCTGCCAGCATGCATGGTATATGGATTACCTAGTATTAACAATGTTTTTGAGTATACTGCTATGTCAGTTCTAGAATGATATCATATTGTGATTTGAACCACAATTAAATAGATGAGGTACCATAGAGATACCAAAACCAGAACAAGTAAGAGAGAGATGCATTGTAGTAAGAGCTTTTCTAGAACAATAAAATATTAGATTAGGGGCCCTGACACCGTAGAATCCCTATGTGAGGTATGCACCTTTGGGATGAAACGACCTACTCTGGCAGTGCGTCCAGTATGCGGGGGTCGGAACGCACTCACAGAGTGTGCGGGGAGATGAAGCTCTTGAGGAAGTCTCCTAAGAGAAAATAGGTTACCCAACATTAACTGGACGTCCCAGTGGTAACCCAGAGGTACCCACAGAGTGTACCAAGTTGAGGCCCATAGAGCGTCTTAGACCGTCCACATGTGTACTCAGCTTAGAGGAGGAGTCTAGTTTACGGAACCATAGGATGCCGAGGCCAGAGAGCCAGAGTTCCTGCAGCAGACCAGGACAGCAGTCAGACTTAGCTATCCCGGGGTGTCGTCTAAGTCTTGTACGGTGGGATCGTAGTTCACTACAAGTCTTCATATGTAGAGTACACTGCATATGATCAGGACATAAGATAAAATATGTTCATATAGGTTCACAGAGTTTTTATAAGTTTAAACAGTTAAGAAAGATATGAGTTAGCTTCACAACAGTAGTTCTTTAAGTGAAATTTTAGTATTTTTTGTTAATTAATTGTATCTACATCTTTGCATCAATTATTATCATAATGAGATGTTGAAATCTTCTGTTGTTTAAATTATATTGCTTAGACCTGCTCAGTGTAGTATTTTTTGCATATTATTCCAAATAATAAACATAAATGAGTTATTTGCGATTGTTGGGTGAAATTCTATTCACTGAGCCAGTAGCTCACCAACCTACTGAAACATTTTTCAGGTCAACGTCAGCACGAGGAAGCTGAAGGATCGTATCACCCAAGTACTTAGAAGGTAGTACGTAGTTAGTTAGAGGTCTCTTAGTCTTTTCCCATCGGTCCTTGGGACATGTGTGTGGTAGAGAGAGAGAATGAAATGTAATATGTAGTTTAGTTTTCAATTAACTGTTCCACATTATATTTCACAAGTAATATGTAATATGTTGTTTAAAGTATGAAGTATCTTTCAAGATTTAGAAATAGCAAGTTTGTTCTGCAGTTATTAAGGTTTCAGTTTATTCTAAGTTAAAATATTTTCTCCTTTAAGCTAATTTTAGTGATCAAGAAAAGAAAAAGTTAAGGGTGGTTTACCGAGGGTGACTCCCTGGGGTCATTAGAGATGGCTCGGTAATCGGGGCATCACAACAGTTTTGGTATCAGAGCATAGGTTGAGTTCGTAGTTACTCTAAATCAAGGTCAGGGGACGATAAGAGACCAATAGGATTAGGACTTAGGTATCTTTCTTCTAACTATAATTTTCTAACAGGAAATATTCTTTTATACTATTGTAGATGGCAGAAAGAGGACATGATCATGAGGACCAAGCTGAGAACCACATTGGACCTAATCCTCAGGAGATGGGTCCAGGTGGTGGTGAAGAGGTGGATGAGGTAGCGAGAATGTACAGAATGTTTCTTGAAACCAAGGAAAAATATAAGTCAGATAAACGAGCTTCTACCTCGAGTAGCAAGGATTTGATGAGATCCTATGAGCTGGTTAAGAAGCTTGGAGGTACTGAGTTCATAGGAACTACAGACCCCGTAGTGGAAGATGAATGGCTGAGGCAGATTGAGAAAGTGTTTCGTCTAATGGAGCTTTTTGAGGAAAGGCAAATCAATCATGCAGTTTATTTGCTTTAAGGTGATGCAAAAATCGGGTGGCGTGGAGTGGAAGATAAAAGGAGAAACATGGTGCTGACTTGGAAGGATTTCATTGATGAATTTCATCTTAAGTACTACCCACCTACCTTTCTGAATGAGAAGATAAGACAATTGTAGAACATCAGACAAGGCAATATGTCAGTGGGAGAGTACGAGGCACACTTCACCAGGTTGGTAAACTTCTGCCCGCAGCTCATCTCAAATGATGTGGAAAAGTGTATAAGGTTCTAGGATGGATTGAGGCCTAAAATTCGGCATACTGTGTCTGTTATTTGCCAAAGAAAAAGAGAGAACTTTAGAGAGCTTTTGGAGGCAGTGAGATGCATAGAAGAGTTAGTTAATGTTGATAAGCAGTCTAAGAGTAAGAAAAGATCTGGAGACTTTATTAGAAGGGGACAAAGCAGTGGTGGATACAGAGGATGTGGTGGTTTCTTTTCAAAGATAGGACGAGGACTTGGCTGTTTTGGTAGACAAGGATCTAGTTTTTCATCAAGTGGAGGGAGACCCAATTCCGGAAGATGGGGTACATAGTCTACTTGGACACCTCTAACTAGGCCTTTAGGATCTTCAGTTTCAGTGATAGGTCCACCGAAGCAAGAGACGTGAGCATGTGATATCTGTGGAAGACCACACTCAGGATAGTGTTGGGGAATAGGGTTTCAAGGATGTTATCAGTGCGGACAGATGGGACATATCAAGAGGAATTGCTTCCATTTACAACAGTCAACATCACAGGGTTCCTAGTCACAGTATCACAATGTTCTGAGTTAGGCCCCATCTCAAGGAGCAAGTTCTTCAGTGGATTCAGGTTCCCGAGGTGGAGTAGCACCTAGTGGAAGGGAAGGACAACATGGACACCATGGGAGAGGAAGATCTTTAGGACGCTTCTTCTGTCTAACACCACAAGAAGGTATTGTTTCTTCTCGAGTAATTATAGGAGAAATGCTTTTCTTTAATAGCATGTCAGTTATAGTTTTGATAGATTTGGGTGCGACTCACTTGTTTATACAATGTTCTTTAACTTGTGAGCTTAACCTGTTAACACAAGAATTACCAATTGAATTGTTGTTGAGGGTTCCTATAGGTGAACCGACAGTGTTGGCAGAGTTTTGTCCATGATGTTTGTTGACTTTTGGTAGTTACACCATTGTAATTAATCTTATACCCAAGATTTGGTATCTGAGCCCAAAATTTTCAAATAATATGTCATAGTTTCTAATAATTAGTAGAAATATAGGGAAAATGATTAGGGCATAACCCAAGGAAAATGGTCTAGAAAGGATCATAGCTTTGGGGTTTGGAAATATTTTCCTCCACAACATTAAGTTGGTATATCGGTACTTTCTTAACCAATGTGATACCTACCTAGAAGAAACCTAGAGTTTTCCTAAAATAATGTTTACACTAAAGTTCATCATCTCTAATTTCGTCATCTTCTCATATCTTTACTTAATAAACCTTAAAATACACTTCCCTCCTCATCTCAATTTTGGGTTTTGAGAAGAAGTAGGATTAAGGCATCCTCTTCCAACTAATGTAGATTTAATCTTTAAATAACGATATAGTAGGAAAATTGTTTTATGGGTTTTTCCTTGCAAGGGTAAACCCCAAATAGAACTAGGTCTGGTTTAGGAAAATCTTAATGGGTCAAGGGAATTATAAAACCCTAAGATGTTGGGTGTATTCCCTAACCCTAACCCTAACTCTAAACCCTAAGCATGGGTAATGGGAGTAGTGTGGGTAAAATAGTAATCCTACTCATATAAACCTTGAGTTAGGTAAATAGAAAGAGAATACACAACTGGGTTGGGTGTCCCAATATCAATAGCACAAAATTAAAGTATGTAAGTATGTAAGTATGTAAAGTATTGCATACTTGATTCATGAAAAGGGTTTTGAATATACATATGAAACATAGGCAATGATTGGTTACTTAAGAATGTAAGACCCTCAAATATCATTTAGGGATTTTTTCCAAACCTAGGGTGGGTCAACCTAAGAATGGGAAAAGTACCTATGGGGGAAGCATAACTCTAAACACGTGGGGTCAAGTTGTGTCTAGAAAGTCTAACCTCCTCCTATGAGTCAAGAAGGCACCCTTGGATAGGACCATCCCTAGAGGTAACACATTGAGTATAATATTTTGAACCCAATAATGCATCTCTGAGGGTTGAATGAAGGAGATAATACTCTCAGCAATCTAAGGAAAAGTTATTGTGGAAGTGGCTAACATTATGTGACCAAGCCTAAGAGGGAAGGTCACCATGAATACCAAGTCTAGGGGGAAGATGACCAGGAAGACCAATCCTGAGAGGGAAGTTCACCGTGAAGACCGATCCCAAGAGGGATGGTCACCATTGAGCCCAATGAATGGACATTAGGAAACACTATGCACCCTAAGATATTGATGATTTCTAGGTTAAAGAATTTATAGAAAATAAAGTGCTCTGCTTTTGTTAGAGAAACCTCAAGAAAAACATGTAATGAGAATTAATGCATTGAAATGAACTATATGAAAGATATCTAAGTTATAGACTCTCCTGGGATAGCATGAGTCATGGAATATAATAGGTGTTAGTATGTATGCCCAGAGAGTGAATCATACGATGATTGTGATGAGGCATTATATACTTGACTTGATAATGATGAAAGGCAATTCTATCAATTATATTTGTCTCAATCATGAGATGATGACACAGATATAATAGATGTCTAAAGAATGATGTTACTTGATGACATATGTCTTCAAGTTAAGGACATGAACAATGAGATCATATGTATGATAAGAGTACATACATTCTTGCTATGTCCCTAGTCAAATATTAATATGGAAGCAAAATAGACAACAATAATACATAAGATTAGAGTGTGTGTTAATTGATGACAAAGTCTCATTAGTCATGATATGTGATATCAAGTCAAGCACACAGGTACATGTTTGTGAAAAGTCTAACAAATAGACCACCATGAGAGTGATACATGGAGACTATGGAATGGTAGTCAAAATCATCTCTCATAGTGATAGTGATGATTGTGGTTCTTAGACCTGAAATCACTACACTTATCACATGTCATTCATTGCACTTTGACATCACCCAACATGACCTTGAATAAGGGTTTCCATAGAGGTGATGCTCGAGTACTCTGTGACACATGGGGATTTAATGTGAATGATGTAGATGGGTTTTTTTCCTCCTATAAGAGATTGATATCCAGACCACTTGTTAAGCAAGACTGAGAAATATATGGCCATACTCATGTGATTCATATGTGATATGTGAATTCACATGCATCTGAGACAATCTGCTCTAATTCAAGGAACATCGATTGAACGTTGAATATGATGATGATTCCATGCCTCAAATTGAATCTGGATATCAAAAACAAAGGAACTGATATCAATGATCACAGTAACACTGATCACAAATTGTAGGTTGAAGTTGTTCTCCAACTTTTCAAATTACTTGGGTGAATGATGTGTTCCTAGATACCTCTCATTGCTTGTGATGTCATAAATTGGTTCTGGACATTTACTATCAACATAAATTGGGACCTATAGGGTCACAAACAAAGGATGAGCTTGGAATAGGAGTTTATTCATGAATTATGTTTAACTTTATTACTAAAAGTGTTTAGGTATTCAATTTAAACAGCATGTGTTAAAGATTGACTGACTGGACTCTGAACTGATAGGTTCAAGTGTTGAACTGGTTAGTTGGAGTGTGAGGTTAGTTGGAAACAACATTGTCTGGTTAACGGCTGAACCAGGGAATGAACTGACTAGTTCACTAAGTGAACCAACCAATTCAAGGTCTAAGATAACCAGTTCAAGTGTTGAATCATCTGGCTCAATAGGTCAATTCGATAGGATCAAGGACTGATGATAAAATCATGTTTTGCATTGATCAATAGTTGAATACCAATTTGATTCAGAATAGGAAAGTACATGATTGGATTAGTACAAGAGATGAACCAATTTGTTCACCTCTAAGCCAACTGGTTGGTCATTGAATTGGCTGGTTCACCATTTGTAGTTTCCAAAAAATTCATGAATTATGTCTATTTGACTCCCACATGGACTAGAAAGCCTAACCTTGGCCCTCCTATAGATATAGGGGTACGAGGGGCTTCCCAGACACAACAATAAGCTCTAAAAAAGATTCCTCTCGGGTTGTGGTAACCAAGAGAGCCTGAGAAAGTCCTACATGTAAAAGGGAGGAATAGCAAGTGAGAGACTATCAAGAGAGTGAATCAATGCTAGAAGATTGACTTGGAAGGGACAATTCCTTCTCATTGGTTATGGTACCACAACATGGACTTCCCGATGGTCCATGTGGACTACTCTAGAGGTGAGGAGGTCGTTGCCTACCTCTAGGAGAACAAAGTCAACTGGTGATCAACTAGAGAGCCGTTGTTGTTTTTGTCCAGGTGGAACTTGAAGAAAGTCACACATTGTTGCAGTAAGAGTTGTTGCTGGACTTACTCCAAGACCATGTATAACTCGTGTTACCTTCCTTCCAAGATACATCATTGTTGACGAGATCTTGTTGATTGGGAATCGGGTATTAAAAAAAATTTGATGCTTTATTTGTTACCCCGATTTCATAATAGTGGTATCAGAGCCACATCAATTTATGATGTATCAGGGATTTAAATTGATGTGATCAAAATTATTGTATTGCATGCGATGAGAATATTAAAACAATTAATGTGCATATTCAATTAAATATTATATGTGATCCCACAAATATATATATATATAATATGATATGATATATATGCAATCAATACACGTCTTCCTAAAAGTGTTTTGATGGTGGATGTAGGCATGGTTATGGCCAAAACCCCTATGGATTTTGTGCTTTGTTAATTAATTTATTTTTTGTTGCTACTCAATTTGCAAACCGACCCTCTCCCCTCCTTTTCAATTGTAAATTAATCCTCTTCTTCTTATTTGCCCTCAAATGTAACTCGAGGTTTTTCCCTTTGATAATGTAATATGAAATATGATAGTTTTAATTTATGTTTCACCATGATAAGAGATTTTGCACAAAACAAATCGATAGGCTCATGAGACACACCGATCAACTTGAGGGCCAAGGAGACTAGACAACAGGAGAAGATGAACCAATTGATTGGTGGTCCAACTGGTTGGATGGAGGAGACTAGACGTCGATTGAACCAGAGAACCAGATGACCATTTCAGGAGACCAATTGACCAACTAGGAGGCAAGTCGATCAGTTCAAGAGTTGAATCTATCAACGTAGAATTGTTCTAGCGTAGATCTTCATCAACTACATGTTGCTATATGTGATGTGGACCTTAGGTGGTATTAATTCCTTGTGTCTCCAAGGAATTACATTAGAATGGTCATAACTGTCTCTTGTGTATTTATGATTGCATTTTTTTATATGTTTCTATAGCATGTATACGATACATAAGTATATGGTGATTAGATATGTATATATATATATATATGTATATATATAATCTCTCAAGAATTATAAACTCTAAGATTCTTTCTATAAGAAAAACACATGAAAATCTTGATTGACCAAGCATAGGTTATGCCAAATCATGGTGCGTCATCCATCTCATGGAAGTGTGATGCTAGATATGTAGGTTCTTCCAAGGCCTGGTGCATATTCTATCATGTTGCCTTTTGGGTGAGGCTTAACTATCTGACATTAATGAGATTAAGTGTCTAGAAGCATACATATGGACTATGGGTAAGAGTTGTGCATACCATCTATCCAAGAGTTGCATGAGATGCAATTGGCAAAAGTTGCCTACCTAAATAGTCAAGTTGTGAGCGATCAGCCAAAGCTGGCTTATGATTTGATGAAATATGGATCTTGGCTCACTAGAGCATTGTACACTATAGTTTTCCATATTGATAGTGAGGGATGTCAATTTGAAAAAAATAGTGGGAGTGATAATTAATTAAAGGCCTTATTAGCATAGTCAAACTTATCAAAATAGATCAAAGAATTCGGCATTTTGAGAAGGGGTTGAACGTTGAATTGACCACTCCTGTGTCTGCCTTAGAGAACAGGGAGAGGTTCGCCACCTTTGTAGAGTCCGTGAGACGGATAGAAAGGTCGGTGAGTGAGAAGCGTCAAACTAAGAGTAAGAAGGTGTATACTCAGTTTCAAGGACAAGGGTCCAAAAGTTTCAAGAAACCAAGATTTTCTACACCAATAGCACCACCAAGGTTTAATACCCAAACACAATGGATGTCGAGTAGGGGTAGATGTCATAGTTTACCGCCTGAGGAAGCCCACAGCTCAGCATCAGTGTCAGTAACAAGACCACCCAAGCCATAGAGGGAGACTAGAGGTTGTTTTATATGTGGAAAGATGGGACATTTGATGAAAGATTGTTGAGCTAGAGAGGCAAGTATGACTCAACCTCAGAGGTAGGGTCAGAAAGGCTCTCAGAGGTGACAATTTTTTAGTGGCTCTAGAGGACGTGGACAAGTGTCCCAAAGCTGGTTCATCAACACCTAATAATCGAGCTCAGGGTCAACAGCAAGCAATGACCTATGTGATGAATCAACCTGAAGCAGTAGTCAACCCTCGAGTTGTGACAGGTCAGATGGAACTATTTCATTCTGATTTGTCTTCATCCTGCTTCGTATCTATTTTGATTGATCGGGGTGCTACGCATTCCTTTATCACTAGAAGAGTGATCCTTGACTGTAACATGATTGTCAATCATAGAGCAGATAGTCTGTTATTAGAAACCCCTTTGATGGGATCTTTAGTGTTGCGGGAGGTGTGTTCTCCCTGCATTCTTTCCTTTTCTGAACATCGCATTCAAGTGGATCTTATACCACTTGAAATGCATGGCTTTGATATAATTCTTGGGATGGACACCCTAGAAAAGTATAAGGTTGTCTTGGGTTGTGAGTCCAAGCAAGCTGTGTTCACTGATCATGGTGACACATGGATCTTTCAGGGAGATAGAAAGATTCTTCCAACCTGTCTTGTATCATCTATGGTAGCTGAGAAGCTGACGAGACAAGGATGCTTTGCATTCTTGGCACGTGGTAAACACCACAATGGAGAGCTCTAATCTTTTTGAAGTTCCGATAGTTAAGGAGTTTGAAGATGTGTTCCCTGAGGAACTTCCAGGTGTTCCTCCACCCTGAGAGATTTATTTTGAGATTAATCTAATCCCGGTCATGCAACCAATAGCACAAACACCATATAGAATGGCACCTGCTGAGATGGCAGAGCTTAAGAAACAGCTACAGGAGTTGCTTGAGAAAGGTTTTATCTGACCAAGTACTTCACCATGGGGTGCTCTGGTTCTCTTTGTTAAGAAGAAGGACGGATTGATGTGGTTATGCATTGATTACAGACAGTTGAACAAAGTAACCATAAAGAACAAGTATCCTCTGCCAAGGATCAATGACATGTTTGATCAGTTGTGTGGTGCAACTATCTTCTCTAAGATAGATCTGAGGTCGGGATATCATCAGTTGCGTATCAAGGAGAGCGACATACCTAAGTCTGCCTTTAGGACAAGGTATGGTCACTATGAGTTCATAGTTATGTCATTTGGACTAACTAATGCACCTGCTGCATTCATGGAACTCATGAATAGAATCTTTCGACCTTTTCTTGATCAATTCATCATAGTCTTTATAGATGACATCTTGGTATACAATAGAGATGCTCAACAGCATGACCATCACCTCTGTCAGGCTTTAACTTTGCTAAGAGAGCACAAGCTGTATGCTAAGTTTAGCAAATGTGAGTTTTGGTTACCATAAGTTTCTATTAGGACACATAATATCTGCCTCAGGTATCCGTGTTGATCCTAAGGTAGAATATGTTCTGCAATGGGAACATCCAAAGACACCAACGGAGATACACAGTTTCCTAGGACTGGCAGGCTATTATAGGAGGTTCATTAAGAACTTCAGTTCTATAGCTTTATCCCTAACCAAGTTGACCAAGAAAGAGGTTCCTTTTGTTTGGAATGACAAGTGTCAACATTCTTTCCAGCTGTTGAAAGAAAGGTTAACAAGTGCACTTGTGCTGGTGTTACCTAAGCAAGGGAAGGGGTACATAGTGTTTTGTGATGCATCTAATAATGGTCTAGGATGTGTGTTGATGCAGGATAATCAAGTAATTTCTTTTGCCTCTCGACAGCTTAAGAAACACGAAGAGAAATATCCAACACATGATCTAGAGCTACCTACTGTAGTCCATGCTTTGAAAATCTGGAGACATCATCTCTATGGAGAAACATTTTAGATTTTCACGGACCATAAGAATCTAAAATATATCTTTTCACAACATGAGTTGAATATGAGACGATGCCGCTGGATGGAATTAATCAAGGACTACGATTTTTCAATTGATTATCATCCAGGGAAGGCTAATGTAGTGGTTGATGCACTAAGTAGGAAATCATCATCACCGGTCTTAGATAAAGCACAGTTGAACTCTCTAGTGTGCTTTAAAAGAGATATGCTTATCTCCTTGAGGCAAAACAATATACAGCTTAAGATATCGTTGTTAGTTGGGTTGTTAACTGAGATGCACATAAAACCTACTCTGAGACAACAGATTAAAGAAGCATATCAAGTTGATACTATGGTTCAGTAGATCAGTTCAGAGTATGGTAGTGAGAAACGGAATGGCTTTCATGAGTCAGAGGATCAGGTAGTCTGTTATCATGGTAGGATGGTAGTACCCGATGCCAACAACTTAGGGAAGTTAGTCTTGGAGGAAGCTCATTCTTCGATGTATGCAATACATCCAGGGAGCACCAAAAGGTATCATAACTTGAAGGATATGTATTGGTCACCTCGTTTGAAGAAGGATGTAGCTGAGTTTGTTATGTGATGTCTGGTGTGTCAGCAGGTTAAAGATGAACATCAAAAGCCCGCACGAACAATGCAACATTTGCCTATACCGCAGTGGAAATGGGATAACATGACCATGGACTTTGTGGTTGGTTTACCTAGAACAACCAAAGGTCATGATTCCATATGGGTAATAGTTGATAGGTTGACTAAGACAACTCATTTCCTTCCTGTCAAAACAACATACACTGTTGAGAAGCTTGCACAGATATATATAGATGAGATAGTGCGGTTGCACGGGATTCCAGCCACTATTGTTTCTGATAGAGGTCCCCAGTTCACGAGTCATTTTTGGGAACGACTACATAAAGCTTTGGGTACGCAGTTAAGGTTTAGCACTGCCTTTCACCCACAGACAGATGGACAATTTGAGAGGACCATACAAACCTTAGAGGACTCGCTTAGGGCATGTGTCCTTCAGTTTGTAGGAAGTTGGGATCTACACCTAAGCTTGATAGAATTTGATTACAATAATAGCTATCAGCATAGTATGGATATGGCACCATATGAAGCATTATATGGTAGATGTTGTAGATCTCCTTTATGTTGGTATGAAACATGATAATATCAACTTTTGGGTCCTGAGCTTGTGCAGCAGACTACTGATCAGATTAAAGTAATACAACAACAATTAAAGACTGCACAGGATAGATAGAAGTCGTATGTCGATAAATGATGAAGACCTTTAGAATTACAATTTGGAGACAAAGTATATCTCAAGGTCTCACCTTGGAAAGGTGTCCTTAGATTTGGAAAGAAGGGAAAGTTAGCTCCTACATTTATGGGGCCTTATCCAATCATTGAACGGATTGGAAAGGTAGCCTATAAGCTAAAGTTACCACCTGAGCTGAATAAGTTGCATCCAGTGTTCCATATCTCCATGCTGAGGAAGTGTCATCCTGACACAAAATTTGTTTTGCAACCTGTAGAGATAGAATTAAATGATGATATATCATATGTTGAAGGACATGTGATGATCCTTGATAAAAGAATTAAAAATCTGGAAAAAAAAGACATATGTCTTGTGAAAGTTCTTTGGCATCACTGTGGCATTGAATAAGCTATGTGGGAGCTAGAGGAAGAGATGAGGAGGAAGTACCTTTCTCTTTTCTCTTGATGATTTCGGGGATGAAATCCCTATTAGGGGTGGATAATTTGTAACATCCCTGACCTGGGTTATGCTTTAACCCTAGATGTTTCGCTTAATAAAGTTAATTATATGCTTGCTCTTATCTTTTTAAGAGTAATTAAGGCTCAAGAGGAACTTATATTTCAATTTTAGTCCTTTTTGAATAATACTGAAACAATGTTTTGCCTATTTTGGACTAAAGTGCAAATTACCCAAGTTGAGGGGTTAACTTGCAAATGTTACATGATAAAATGTTCCTCAAGTATTTAAGCATCATAAGAAAGAGGATGACGTAGAGGTATGGCTTGTGAAAGCCTGTGCACCAAGAAAGAGCTTATAAAGCAATGTTTGTGCATTAAAACCTAGTTTTGGTGTAATGTGCAATTTACCCAAAACCTAGGGTTCAGTATACAAAATACCACTCCTAGAGAGTCCTTAATGTTTCTTGGTATCAATTAGAGACAAGAAAATCAGAGGGGCATCTCATTTGAATCTCTTTGTAGGGGAGAGAATCTTGATATTAAAATAATCAAGATTTAAGCATAATTGAAACCCTAATTTAATTTAATGCAAAAATAAATATATTAATTGAATTTCCCTTCAACCAAAAATGGGATGGTTGAAATTACATAAGTATGGACGTCCTTGTGCCTTGCAAAGGCAACAAAATATCTAAAAGTGAGTGGAGAGTCCACTCACATTAGTTAAAGAAAAAGCAATATCCACTCAATTTTGGATATTATTATTATAATGGTTAAGGTGCTTAATTTGCTTTCTCTTAATTCATGGATAATGAAGAGGAATTATAAGGTGGGGGATATGGCTTCGTATTCAAGGAATGGAGGGGAGTATGTGGCACCAATTTTGGGAATTAAAGGATTTTTATAACACTTTCTCTCTCAAGAAATTCCTTTACATATATCCCATTTTTCACCCACATGAAAGACTCTTTTCGACCCTTCTTTCTTTCCTTGCTTTGGCCGTGCACAAGGGAGCTTAGGATCAACAGGAGAACGATCCCCAACCTGTAGGTAAGCTCCATAGTCATCTTCAACCTTGATTTCATGGTGGAAATCGAAATTCAATGCTTAATTTCTTCTTTTCTTCACTCAATCTTCAACCTTAGCTATTCGTTTCACTCAAAGACTTGAGAACGGGCCTTGGACAGTTGAGAGAGCTTCATTCACAATTGAGGACGTGAAGATTGAAGCTTGGATTCAGCTTTGAAGGCTGGTTATATAACTTCAACCCTAAAATGTCATTATTGCTTGCAATTTATTCATCAGATGTTGAACCTTTCTTCTATCTTGATTTCCTTTTGATTAGTTGTTGAAATCACCATGAGAATCACAATTGATTTTGAAGGTTTGAAGCTTGAAGATTATGATGTCATCTTAAGCACACACCTCAACAAAGCAATGGGCAAACGGTTTTCAAAACCGATTGAGTTGATTCGGTTTCAAAACTGATTGAGTTGATTCAGTTTCAAGACCGAATGGGAAATTGAGTTCAAGACCTAATGGGTAATTGACCTCAAAACAGAATGGGTAATTGAGTCTAAGACCGAATGGGTAATTAACTTCAAGATCGTATGGGTAATTAAGTTCAAGATCGAATGGGTAATGGATCTCAAGATCGAATGGGTAATTGAACTTCAAAACTATTTGGGGTTAATTACTGATGTGAATGATGAAAATCCAATGGATCAAATTTATTTAATTTTAATGGATTCAAGGATGGGTGATCCATTGATTACTAATCCTAATTGGATTGAATGGTTAAAACCCTAAATCGATTGAGTCAATTTCTAAGTTGATTGGCTCAAACGGTCTCAAGACCGTTTGAGACCAAATGGTCCCAAGACCGTTTGGAGATCAAAGGTTGTGATAGATGGTTGGAGATCCAAGGACTGTGATTTGAAGTACTTTCAATGGTTCAATTGATGTGTGATTCAATAAAGCAAACCCTAAAATCAATTGATTGATTGGAGGAAACCCTAATTGGTTCATTCAGTTTCAAGGTGGTTTGGATCAAACGGTCTTCAGACCATTTGGGATCAAACGGTCTTCAGACCGTTTGGAGGGAAAATGGTCTCAAAACCATTTGATGTTCAATCGATTTCAATGATGGGTTGTCTATTCGGTTTCAATGACAATTTGGTCTAACGGTCTTAAGACCGATTGAAGGTATAAACTAAGACCGTTTGGAGGTCGAGCACCTCAAGGCCGTTTAAGGTCAAACGGTCTTCAAGACCGTTTGAAGGTCAAGGAGGTCAAAACCGTTTGAAGGTTCAAAAGTAACAAAACCATTTGGAGATCTAATAGTCTCAAAGCTTTGAAAGATTAATTAACCCTATGATTGTTAATAATGTTTATCAAAGGTAATTACAATGGTTGTACCTTTAAGGTACTAGGGTGATTAGTATCCTTAGAGGGGTTAACCTTTGATGCTTATGGAAGCAATACCTAAATACATTATGCTAACCCTAAATGTATGCACTTGAATGAAGGGTTGACCTAATCTAATCAAGTTTGAAATAATCAACATCCTAGAGAGGATGAGAGAGAGAGGAATTCATACATGTATAATATGTTGGTATGTATGCCCTGAGAGCCAATCATGGGATGATTGGTGGGATACATTAAGATTGATTTGATAAACATCAAAGGCAAGCTTCCAATTCTTTCTGGTTCAGTCATATGAGATAGTAATAGAACATATTGAATGTCTAGAGAATGACAGTACTCAATGATGTATGCCTTCAGGTTCATGACCTGAACGATGAGATCATACGGATGCTAAGAGTTTGTACATTCTTGTTATGTCCCTAGTCGGATGTCATTGTGGAAGGTAGATAGACAGAAATGATACACAAGAATAGATTGTGGTGTTGGTTGATGACAGAATCTCATTAGTCATGATATAGAGATATCAAACCAAACACATAGGTACTTGTTAGAGAACAAGTGTACCGGACAGACCCACCGTGAGTTTGACACATGGAACCATAAGATGGTAGTCACAGTCAGTACTCACAGTGATGGTGGTGAGTGTGATTCTTAGACCTGAAATCACTGCACTCAACACATGTCGTTGGGCACACTTTGACATCATCAAACGCAGTCCTGAAACATGGGTTGTTATAAAGGTGATGATTGGGTGGCTTTGACACATGGGGCTTTTGAGGGGTGAGTGATAGATATGGGATTTGTCCCTCCTAAGGGAGTTTGATATCCAAGGCCACTTGATGAGTAGGATTGAGATAGGCGTGCGCACGCATGTGTGAATCAGTATGTGATATTGATGTCATACATATCTCCTTCAATCTACTCTGAGATCAAGAAAGTGAATGAACGTTGACAGGATGACTGTTCCATGCCTTGAGTTCATTCGGGATATCAATGACAAAGGAATTATTCATTCACTGCAACACCATTCATGGATTGTAGGATGAAAGTTGTTCTCCAACTTTCTACTTTCACTTGGGTAGCACTGATGTGTGACTAGGCACCGCTCTTTGCTTGTGAAGTCATAAGTGTTATGGACTTTCACTGCCAACGTGAAATGGACCTGCAGGGTCACACACATAGGATTTAACCTGGAAGAGGAGTTTTGTCCACAAGCAATGTTTAGATTGATTACTAAAGGAGTTTAGTAGTTCAATTAAACACTCAATCAGTCGATGGCTCAATATCGTATGGTTCAAGGTGTTGGACGCATTGATTGGAGTTTCGGATTGATTGAAATCGCAATTGACTGATTTTGCCCAACCTGTGCTCCCAACCGATCGGTTCATGTGATGAACCGGTCGGCTGAGGTTGCTGAACCGGTCGGCTGGAGTGTCCAGGCCGATCGGCTCATGCCCAGGTTGAAATGACCGGTTCAATGGTTGAACCGATCGGCTCAACTGGTGCAACCGACCAGTTGGGAAAAGTCATGTCGGCAAGAATTTTCCTTTGGTTTCAAATTGCGCAATTCAATTGGGAATAACATTGGTATTCGATACCAATTGGGAACGAAACAAAGAAAGTCTTTTTGAGCCGGATTAGGACTATGAACCGATCGGTTCAGGGCACCAACCGATCGGTTGGAGTGCCCCAAATGATCGGCTCAGGTCCAACCGATCGTCTCAATGGCCGAACCGTTCGGTTCAGTTGTGAACCGATCATTTCAAGTTGCGAACCGGTTGCTTTTTGTGGAAAATTCTCGAACCCTTCTACTCCTGCTTTAGTCCCATATTGCCGGACACAGAGAACCCTGTCCCATGACCCGCCTATATATAGGGGTATTGGGGGCTTCTCAAAGTACAACTCAATGCAAGCCGGTTGCTTTGCGAAGTTGTCGTTCTCTCTGGTTTTGGTAACCGTGAGAGATCCCAAGCAAGTGCTTCCTGCAAAAGGGAGGTGCAGCAAGGGAAGGACAACTGCAGTTGCAACTGGCAGCAGGAGAGTGTGTTGGCGACTAGTACGTCAATAGGAGGGTGCGACTCCTTCCACTTCCTTGTGGGACAAGGAGTGTGGAGTTCCAGGTGGTCCGTGTGGACTACTACAGAGGCGGGAGGACACTGCCGCTCAGGAGGACAACTGTCATCCGACAGTCCGGTAGGAGGAGGAGTCGTCAGTCCCGGTGCGACCAGGAGCTGCACAGACGCTGTCCAAGACCGGAGTTGAAGACCGCGCATTGCGCAATGTATTGTCGCCGAGCAAGCCTCGGGACAAGGTATGATTCCACAAACCATCCTTTCCTATTATATAGACGTTGACGCGTTTCCTCGGTATGGGTTGGGGAGAAAATTTTTTGTTTCCGCTGCCTTCTCTGTCTCCCCTAAAACCCAACAGTGGTATCAGAGCCACGTCAACTGCTCTATATTTTAGGAATATTGATATGATCGATTTTGGTTTTTCGCCTTTATTTATTGCATGCGATGCAAATAATATCGGCTTTATGCATGTCCAATCATAAATCCACAAATCCCTAATTACATATATGATATGTATTATTAATGCACTCGATACGCGTCACCCTTAAACGAGTTTTGTGGTGGATGTGTGTAGCGTGATTATGGCCTATAAACCCCTATCTGTGTGTGGTTGTTTGTGGTTGCTTGCATCACGGTCTGCGCACCGATCTTCCCTCTCTTATTTCTGATGTAACTCGAAATAAATTCGAGATTCTTTCCTACCTTTGCTCCCCCCAAATGTAACTCGGGGTTCCCCTTTTTGAAGCAATGTAATAAATAGGATAGATTTTTATTTCCTGTTATGTCAAAGACCGGCGGACATCAAGACGACTGCTCAGACGATCGGTTCAAGGCGTGAACCGATCGGTTGATGTTCTAGACGGTCAGTTCAAGGAGTGAACCGATCGGTTGATGACCGGTTCGAGGAACGAGACGAGCGGGTGGCGGACATGACGAGATGCACGACGACCAGGCAAACCGATCGGTTGGAGGAGCCAACTGATCGGCTGGTAGCACCCAGACGGCCGGCTGGAGAGTACAAATCATTCATGTGATGAATTGATCAACTCGGATGGCAAAGCACAGAGTTCATCTTGTACAGGTTGCATGTGATGTAGACCTAGATGACCGTGATTCCTCTTGGCTCGAGGAATCACATTAGGATGGCCATAATCATCGCTTTTTTTATCGTTTGTGCATGTTTTCTGTGGGATATAGCATGTATATGATATGTACTATGTATTGTGGTGATTGGATATGTATATGTATATAAAACCAAATCCCTCATTAAAATATTAAGTTTTAGATGCCTTCCAAATGCGACACACGTGAAAAGCTTGTTCGACCAAGTGTGGGCACGCCCTAGCGTGGTGCACCGTCTACCTCGTGGAAGCGTGAAGGATGAATGTGTGGGTCTGCCCTAGCAGGGTGCATATTTATCGTGTTTGCTTTGGGTCAGACTTAACAAGGTGACCTAGATAGGATCTAGCGCCTTAAGGCATGGAGATGATCATTGCAAGGAGTTGTATATGACATCTTATCAAGAGTTGCATATGATGCAATTGGCAAAAGTTGCCTACCTGAGAGATCTATGTTGTGGGTGACAGCCCTAGCTGGTCCATGGCTTAGAGGATTTCAGGATCTTGCCCACTAGAAGGTTGTACGCTGCAATCTTCCGAATTGATGGTGAGGGTTATCAATTTGAACTAAAATAGTGGGAGCGATAATTAATTAAAGGCCTAATTTTATCGTCAACTTTTCCAATCAATCAAACAAGTCAAAAATGAGTTTTTGGACTAAAATTGCATATATTTCCTTTTGTTAAAATAAATGGTTAATCAACAAATCACTTTATTTGTGATGGGTCTTTGAGACTAACAAATTAAATGGGAATAATTCCACGATTGGTTAGGACGATGAGAAGTGTTCTCAATCAAAGAGTGAAAGCTCTAAGTCCTAGTTATACCAGAACCAGATGAACTCGATCCCACCACATCAATGGCTGAAAGTATGCTTATGGAAGCATACCAAGGATGACATTGATGAGGAGTGCTTGATGTTGTGTTCTCTGAACTGTGAGTTGCATAGAAAACATGAGACATATGATGTCTCCAAGATACTGTCCTAGTATGTCATGACAGAAGGAGATCCAGTAAGGTATTCACACACTCAATGTGATTGGGTATGTGGAAAACCTAATTAAGAAGGATTCCCTCTGAGCCAAGAGTTGGCTATTGGTATGATACTGCAAATGTTGTGAGAATCATACAATTCATGATAAGCTACAACATGAACAACTTTGACAAGCGTTGACAGAGTTGTTGGACATGTTGAGGATAGTAGAGGCAAAGATGAAGAAAGACAAACCACAGTCTTTGATATGATCAAAGAAAAGGTAATCTTAAGGGCAAGGACGAGGGAAAAGCTAAGAAGTGTTCTGATGCTAGCCAGAAATCCAAGCCGTCTTCAGCCTCAAGGCACATGGGGAAAGGGTGTATGAGGGATTGCCCTCTATATCTAGAAGAACAAAAGAAGATGAAGGAGGGATGGAGATCTCCACCTAAGGTATCATGAAATGAACCGCTTCTTTATCTGAGGTATATGATACCAAGATATGGATATGTCATATATGATATGCAATATCCACAAAGAAGTGATGGCCTTTGTGAAAGGACCAAGAAAGAAATACCCATCATTGGAGCAAGTGTTGCTTCCATAGATAGGAGTATCTTTCAGTTTATTTCAGCCTAAAGGGCACGAAATAGAGTTGAGAACTTCTATTTCATATATTGCCAATAGATAGAAACACTTTATTTTTGCATATTGTATGACAATGATGGCAATTAATAAAGTTGATGTTTCAATCTTAAAGATATGATCTTTGTGGCAATGCCTTGTTTATCTTGTAATACATGGTATGTATAAGATAAAATGATACCTAAAGTTATTGATAACTCACACAATTAAATTAGCATATATCATAAGAAATTCATTTCTAGTTTCCATATGATGGATAAATCTAGACTCTTTTGGTTAGAGAACCAGTAAGAGACATGAATATCTTGGACATGATTAATCAATCATCACTAATGGTAGTGGGAGAATGATTATCCTATTAGGTATAATACATGTGATGTATTTACATACCTATTGGGACAAATGCTAATACTTCAAATGGTGTTTAGAGAAATACCAATATGAATATCTTGAAGTGTTCAAGATTATCATAGATGAAGTAAAAATTTGGTAAAGTATTAATTCTTGATGAGATCAAAGAATGAAATACTTGGACCAAATGTTTGAGATCCTTATGAGTGATTATGATAGTGTATCATAGTGAACTCATGATTAAGGCATGGTGATGTCTAAATCAATAAGGAATCATACTCTAAGGAGTTAGAGAATGATTATCGAATAACTGAATTCTTCTTAATAAAAGAATACCCCACACTAATAAAGGAAATTAAGAATCACAAGGGTTGTGAGTTCTCATATCCTTAACAGATACACCTCAATTATCTATGTGATGAATTGTTCATGTGATGAGTCAACTATCTAGATGAATATGAGGAACTGAATTTTGAGTTATGATTTATGATCATTACATCCTAAATGATTTCCATGTGAACCATAAGGTATGACCTTGATGGTAGCACTCATTGGATGAAATCCATAAGTGCAAATGAGTCTTAAGTGTTAAGACACATGGATAACATTTTGAGAAGGATGATGCTTGTTGATTGCAACTTAATGACTGAGACATTTGGCATATGGATACTAAAACCACATTCCTATGAGGAATAAAACAAGGATGTGTACGTGATACAACCTATAAGGTTTATGAATCCACTAATGCAAATGAAGTCTATAAGTTACAATGGACTAATCAATGTGATTGATTGAGTACAAGCAACTCAGAATTGGATCTTTACTTTGATGATATAGTCAAAGGGTTTGACTGACACGTCAAAGATAAAGAAGGGATCTGTGATTTAGTGGGAGCGTATTCACATTTCACATGTTGATGTGAAATGGAATTGTTCTAGAATGGAAATCCAAAAGTGGAAATTATCTTTAAGGAAGATAGAGATGTTTCCTATATGATAGGAATAGAGATCTATAGAGATAGTTCTCGAAAAATCTCTTGACCTGGAAAAGAGAGAGCATACATTAGCAATCTGTACTGAAGGGTTCAGTATGCACAGATTTAGTGGGAGAAAACTTGTCCATGTTATATGGATATTAGTATCCCAAGGCCAAGTGTCCAATTCTTATGAAGAATGGGAACACTAAGAATAGATATGGATCTATCGTGTATGTAATCATCCCATTGTCTTGCATGTATGACATGGCAAGAATAAAATGCATTCATCATTTTGTATGTATGACATGACAATATGATGTGCTCATCCTGATAACTCGTATGTGGGACATGACGAGTGGATGTATGTCTACTTCCAGTAAGGGTTACTGGAATACCATAAGAACTTGATAAGTACTTGGGAAGTACTAGTTCTATGTAGATAAGAAAGAGTTCAATGTAAAGAGTTACATTGATGCGAACTTCCGAAAGGACAGAAAATTAATCGCAAAATATACATAGGATGTATAAAAGTGAAAGTTTGTTGATAATTGGAAGTGTTCCAATAAAACCATTTAAAAAGGAAATGTCGAGTATCTGTGTGTTAGTGAACAGCAGTGGATACTATATGGATCTGAAAGTTCATGAGATAAACTTATATTCCACTCATTGATGACAAGTCTGGAATCCTTGATCATGCAATGTGGATAAAGGTTAGCAAAGGAATACTAGATCGCATATTACGGCAACTCCATCTCATACGTGTGACGTACAGCGAAGAGATGAGAGACATGCAATTTATACAGACTTTGGCAAGGTGTTGCCATTACTCACTATGTTAGCACTAGAGCACGGTAACATGTGGGACATGTTTGAAGATCACTATGAATATGATTCATGGGTGATTGGATCGCAGTGCAAGTGGGAGTCTGTTGGTATGTATGCCCTGAGAGCCAATCATGGGATGATTGGTGGGATACATTAAGATTGATTTGATAAACATCAAAGGCAAGCTTCCAATTCTTTCTGGTTCAGTCATATGAGATAGTGATAGAACAGATTGAATGTCTAGAGAATGACAGTACTCAATGATGTATGCCTTCAGGTTCATGACCTCAACGATGAGATCATACGGATGCTAAGAGTTTGTACATTCTTGTTATGTCCCTAGTCGGATGTCATTGTGGAAGGTAGATAGACAGCAATGATACACAAGACTAGATTGTGGTGTTGGTTGATGACAGAATCTCATTAGTCATGATATAGAGATATCAAACCAAACACATAGGTACTTGTTAGAGAACAAGTGTACTGGACAGACCCACCGTGAGTTTGACACATGGAACCATAAGATGGTAGTCACAGTCAGTACTCACAGTGATGGAGGTGAGTGTGGTTCTTAGACCTGAAATCACTGCACTCAACACATGTCGTTGGGCACACTTTGACATCATCAAATGCAGTCCTGAAACATGGGTTGTTATAAAGGTGATGATTGGGTGGCTTTGACACATGGGGCTTTTGAGGGGTGAGTGATAGATATGGGATTTGTCCCTCCTAAGGGAGTTTGATATCCAAGGCCACTTGATGAGTAGGATTGAGATAGGCGTGCACACACATGTGTGAATCAGTATGTGATATTGATGTCATACATATCTCCTTCAATCTACTCTGAGATCAAGAAAGTGAATGAACGTTGACAGGATGACTGTTCCATGCCTTGAGTTCATTCGGGATATCAGTGACAAAGGAATTATAAATTCACTGTAACACCATTCATGGATTGTAGGATGAAAGTTGTTCTCCAACTTTCTACTTTCACTTGGGTAGCACTGATGTGTGACTAGGCACCGCTCTTTGCTTGTGAAGTCATAAGTGTTATGGACTTTCACTGCCAACGTGAAATGGACCTGCAGGGTCACACACATAGGATTTAACCTGGAAGAGGAGTTTTGTCCACAAGCAATGTTTAGATTGATTACTAAAGGAGTTCAGTAGTTCAATTAAACACTCAATCAGTCGATGGCTCAATATCGTATGGTTCAAGGTGTTGGACGCATTGATTGGAGTATCAGATAGATTGAAATCGCAATTGACTGATTTTGCCCAACCTATGCTCCCAACCGATCGGTTCATGTGATGAACCGGTCGGCTGAGGTTGCTGAACCGGTCGGCTGGAGTGTCCAGGCCGATCGGCTCATGCCCAGGTTGAAACAACCAGTTCAAGGGTTGAACCGATCGGCTCAACTGGTGCAACCGATTAGTTGGGAAAAGTCATGTCGGCAAGAATTTTCCTTTGGTTTCAAATTGCCCAATTCAATTGGGAATAACATTGGTATTCGATACCAATTGGGAACGAAACAAAGAAAGTCTTTTTGAGCCAGATTAGGACTATGAACCGATCGGTTCAGGGCACCAACCGATCGGTTGGAGTGCCCCAAACGATCGGCTCAGGTCCAACCGATCGGCTCAATGGCCGAACCGATCGGTTCAGTTGTGAACCGATCATTTCAAGTTGCGAACCGGTTGCTTTTTGTGGAAAATTCTCGAACCCTTCTACTCCTGCTTTAGTCCCATATTGCCGGACATAGAGAACCCTGTCCCATGACCCGCCTATATATAGGGGTATTGGGGGCTTCTCAAAGTACAACTCAATGCAATCCGGTTGCTTTGCGAAGTTGTCGTTCTCTCTGGTTTTGGTAATCGTGAGAGATCCCGAGCAAGTGCTTCCCGCAAAAGGGAGGTGCAGCAAGGGAAGGACAACTGCAGTTGCAACTGGCAGCAGGAGAGTGTGTTGGCGACTAGTACGTCAACAGGAGGGTGCGACTCCTTCCACTTCCTTGTGGGACAAGGAGTGTGGAGTTCCAGGTGGTCCGTGTGGACTACTACAGAGGCGGGAGGACACTGCCGCTCAGGAGCACAACTGTCATCTGACAGTCCGGTAGGAGGAGGAGGAGGAGTCAGTCCCGGTGCGACCAGGAGCTGCATAGACATCGTCCAAGACCGGAGTTGAAGACCACGCATTGCGCGAGGTATTGTCGTCGAGCAAGCGTCGGGACAAGGTATGATTCCACAAACCATCCTTTCCTATTATATAGACGTTGACGCGTTTCCTCGGTATGGGTTGCGGAGAAAATTTTTTGTTTCCGCTGCCTTCTCTGTCTCCCCTAAAACCCAACATAATAATCATGTAGTGGTTAAACCTCAACACTCTCAACATGAATAAAATATGAAATTTAGGGTATGATCCTTGATAAAGAGATCATGAAACCCTAATTGAGAAGGTTGATGAGCCTTAACCCTAATTTATGGCTAGGTGAAACCCTAATCTTGGGTAATGGTATAACCCTAATCCCGAGTGATGATATGAGAAATCCTAATTCAGGGTAATATAATGAAAAACCCTAATTTAAGAGGATGCTTCATGAAACCCTAATTCCGGGTAAAGTTACATGAAACCCTAATTTGGGGAAAAGTTATAATAAACTCTGATTAAGGGTGTTGTCATGTGAAACCCTAATTAAGGGTGATGTTATGAGAAACCCTAAATCAAAGATGTGATGTGAAACCCTAATTAAGGGTGATGTTATGAGAAACCCTAATGTAGAGATGTGATGTGAAACCCTAATCAAGGGTGATGTCAAGTGAAACTCAAACATAGAGATGTGATGTGAAACTCTAATTCAGGGTTGCTATTTAATGCTTTATGAAATCCTACCCTAATATAGGGTGAAGATATGTAAAATCCTAATTTTGGATTATAGTGCATGAAACCCTAATCTTGGGCAATATGATGATAAACCATAACCATAATTTGAGTAATGGGATGAGTATTCCTAATTGATATGAATTGGGAAATCCTAACCCTAATGAGGGAATAGTGATGCTACCCTTTCATTGCATAGTACTGGTATGTAATTGATATAACTGTTATCATGTATGCAGGTATCATGAGATGTTGGACATAGCCAGGTATGAGATATGATGTTTTATTATTGAGATTGTTTTATGGGCCTTGTGAGCCATAATATGCTTTGTTTCCTAATAAGAGGTAACAAGAGATTAATGGGCTTTAAGAGCCATGTGAAATGCCTATATAGCAAGTATCATGTTTAACTTGGTTAGATAACCTGAAGGTATTAGTTACCTGATAAGTGGTAGCAAGTGTTCCTTAATGAACTGAGGGTTTGAATACCCATATTCCTTAAGTGGGTAGTATTATTAGGAGATTCTTCACCTTACAGAGATCGCTAGGGCGATTCTAGGGCGACTCGGTGCGAGATAGCCAGGCGGCGGCGCCGCGAGCGCCTTCTCCCCTCTGGACGTCACACCTCGTGCGTCTTGGGGGGCGCGACCAGATCTCCTTAACGTCTGACGCCTGCTGTCAGCTCGGTGTTTGAGAAGTCTGTTATAAAGAGACGATCCTGATGCAAGGAAGATACACAACGAGACAGGCGGTATCTGACAGAAGAGCAGCCTTTATGAGAAATGGGATTCCTAGTGAACGGGTGATCGAAGATATACAACATCTCTGGGGTCCTCGAAGCCCAAGGATTCCTCAGAGATCCACGAACGTCTCCGACGTTTCGTTCAGGAGACAGCCCATAGGGAACCATTTCAACATCCCAAAGGATACATGTTATCGATGCCTCAAGAGGGGACACTGGAGGGCTCAATGCCCAAACCCTAAAATATGCTACAACTGCAGAGAGACAGGCCATGATGCCAATATATGCGGGAGACGGGTTATGAGACAGAACATCCCTAACATCAACTCCGATATAAGCTTCCCACCTCTGCCGTCGAGAGCTTCAGCAAGAAGCGGATCTACTATTACTCCGAAGAGAATTAATTTGAATCTAGATGTTAATAGTCCTATTAGACGAGACTATCTGAGGTCTCTGGATCTGGCTATTGCAGTCAAATGGACTGACAACCTTGTATGGAGCGATGTTGCCTCCTTCTTGCAGAAGAGAAGGCCAGAAGCAGTTGAAATTTTCCGGTTTGAAGACAAAAAAGCTGTGGTGTACTTTGAATCGTCTTACACAGCGTGGAGACAGCTGCAGATCAATACCATAAAGTTTGGTACATCGAACCTTTATCTGATGTCGCTCGAGAACGGAGGAATGCAACAGACCAAGGAGACAATATGGTTCTGGGTGAAGAACATTCCACTGTTTTGTAGAAACCATGAATCCATCAAAGAGATTATGAGCTCATTCGGTGAGATGATCGGGATATCAAATTGGCAGAGAACACCAGATGATGCTTCAGGCATGCTTGTTTTGGTTAAAGCTTTCAACGAAGATGTACCTCAATTCATAAATCTCTCTGACAATGACTACAGATCTTATTTGAAGCTTGACATTGTTGCTAAAGGCGATTTGAACAATAATAATCTTCACCTTACAGAGATTGGCAGAGAAATGAAGTTCCCGATGTCAGCTCTAAAAGCCTTTCCCTACGAAGAAACCCCAGAGGCAGATCCACAAAAAAATCCAGAAGAAGAGAATAACTCCGTCAACGACCCTTCTACAGTCTTACATGAGAACAACCATGCAGTTGCTGCAGCGATAGAGTTTTTTGACAAGCATGAGGCAATCAATCCTGACAATGTGATTAGTGATGATATTTCCGATGAGTATGACGCTACTGCTGCTAGTCTTGAGACAACTAGTCATAAAGAAAAAAGAGTTGTCGTCGACACTAGTGGTGAGAGAACCATACTGCCACATAGACGATTAGCGGATTTCATTAATTTAGAACCTGTGATTCCTCGCAACAGAAAACTCAGAAGAAGATCGACCGTTCATGAGGACCAAGATGATAGAGATACATGGGAGAATGTATCCGAAGAATCTGTTGAAGATACATGGAATGATTCTGATAACGGGAGGTACCCCCAGATTGGCAGAGAGAGAGCCTTAGAAGGATTACATAGAACGAAGAGTATCTGAGAACCGGGACTGTTTGATTGAATTGATTGGTTGTTTGATGAATAACCTGAATCTCCTGTTCTGGAATATAAGAGGAGCGGCAAATAACCCCACGAGACGCGTCCTTGCCCGTCTTTGCTCTGTGCACAAACCTCTCGTTGTCGGGCTTTTTGAACCTTTCATTAACGCGGCTAGGTCCATTGAGCTGAATGACATTACGAGTCTATACTGGAATTCTGATAATGAGGATTTTGGAGGAAAATTTTGGCTATATGCTGACAGCTCTCTAAATCCATCCGTCATTAAGAGGCACCGACAGCACATCACCATTAGAATCATGCCCTCTGATCAATGTGAGATGTTCATTACTACTATCTACGCCAGTTGTCAGTTTTACAACAGAAGACATCTTTGGAATGACCTGCTTGATATCACCAGCACTATTGGAGATAAACCTTGGTGCATTGCGGGAGACTTTAATGCGATTAGAAATCATGAAGAAAAGAGAGGCGGAGATCCTCCGGTTTTCCAATCAATGTGTGATTTCAATAACTTTATTATCGATATGAATCTTAAAGAACTTATGTTCGATGGTAGTCGTTATACCTGGGTTGATAAGCAGAGATTAGAACCCACCACATGGGTAAGATTAGATCGAGCGCTAGCTAATTCTTCTTGGTCTAACAGATACCCGGACAGCAAATCATTTCATTTAACAAGGTTCAGAATATCTGATCACTGTCCTATTCTTGTAAAATCCTCAGTAACTAGAAACGAGGCCCGACATAGCATCCCTTTCTCCTTCAACAAAGCTTGGTTCAAACATGAGGATTGCATGAAGCTTATTTCTGATTCGTGGAGAACTGATGTTTATGGACACCCATCCACCATGTTCTATGAAAAAACGAAGACCTTGAAGAGACAGTTCAAGAAGTGGAACAAAGAGACTTTCGGTAACATCAGACAGAAGATTGATGACTTACATGATGTTGTTCATATCTCCTAGAAGTCGTTCGACGAAAATCCAACCGTTTCCAACAGAATCACTCTGAATGAAGCTTTCAATGAGCTCGAAGATCTACTGGAACAAGAAGCGTTACATAGTAGAGAGAGAGCTAGAATTGACTGGTTAGATAATGGAGAGAGGAACACCGCTTTCTACAATGCTGTTATCAAATCCAAGAGAAAGAGAAGAATCATTCATCGCCTTGTTTTACCGGATGGCAGTGAGATTTCTGATCCAATGCTTATTGCAGATGCTGCTGCTGCTCACTATAAAGATTTCTACTCGTCCGACAACTCCTATCATCTTGATGATCAGCTCCTCAGTCATATCGACAGAGTGCTCTCCATAGACGACAACTGTACCATCGTAGCTTGCCCTACGACTGAAGAAGTGCTCGAAACAATCAGCGAGATGGATGAAGATTCAGCCCCCGGTCCTGACGGCCTAACTATTGCGTTTTATAAAAGAGCCTGGAACACGATTAGTAAAGATTTCATGAGTGTAATTAGATGTTTCTTTGAAGGTCAGAAGTGCCACAGAAGTCTCACTGCATGTAGAATTATGCTTATTCCCAAAGTTCAAGATCCTAAGTTCCTGGAGAAGGATTTCAGACCAATCGCCATTGAGAACGTCTCTCTTCGGATCATGGCCAGGATTGTGAGCAACAGGATTGCTAAGTTCTTGCCCGGTATGATATCAGATGAGCAGGGTGCTTACATCAAAGGGCGTGATATAACGGACCACATTAGATTAGCAAAGGAGTTGGCTCATGATTTGAATAGCAGTTCCGATCATCCAAACATCATTATCAAATATGATATGTCCAGAGTGTATGATCGTGTTGAGTGGAACATTCTGAAAACTATTCTGATTGCATATGGAATGACATCGGAAGCGGCGAATCTCTGCCTCAGATTCTTTCACGAGACGTGGGCATCTGTCAATATCGGTGATCACTCCGCAGGTTTCTTTCAGTTCGGAAGAGGACTTAAGCAGGGAAATCCTCTATCCCCAATCATGTTCATTATCTTTGAAGAACCGCTCGGCAGACACATCAAAATGCTCACAAATGATGGTATGATTGATCGATATTCCACGAGAGGTCGTGGGGATGCTCCTCCAATGCTTACCTATGCCGATGACCTGATTCTCTTCCTCAAGGCCAACCAGAAATTGATTGATGCCATCAAAGACACTTTCCATCGGTATATGAACTCTACCGGTCAGATGATCAACTACAATAAATCCAACTGTCTCATTGGAAAGACGGACAATGCTACCACCTACTCTATTTGTAATCAGCTGCAGATTCAGGCCTCTGACAGAATTATTCAGTATCTTGGGGTTCCTATTTCATCGAGACCGCTCAAGATCGGCGATTACAACTTTTTACTTGAGAAGATGATGAATAAGACTGCGTCTTGGAAAGCTAGACTGCTTTCATTTGCAGGAAGGAAACTCTTAATTCGTCACACCCTCACCTCCACTGCTCTTTACACTATGGCATCTATTGGGATTCCATGTGGGATCATCAAGAGGATTGAATCTATGTTCTCGAGATTTCTGTGGACGAACCGAAAAAATGAAAGGAGAAGGACATGGGTAGCCTGGGATCATATTGCCAAACCTTATGAGGCCGGAGGGCTTGACTTCACACCCCTCAAGAACATTGAAGAGGCTTACACGTTTAAAGCTTGCTGGGAGATTAACAAGAACCAATCAAATTGGGCCAGATTCTGCAATGACAAATATAGCTCGCCCTACAGAAATTATAATGGATGCTACCCCCCGTACCTAAAGTTAAGCAGTTTTGCTTCTCCCATGTGGAAGAGAGTTTGGAAAACATTTCCCAAATTCTTACCACGCACCCGATGGATCGTTGGGAAGGGTAATATGTCATTGTGGGACAGTAGATGGATTGAGAGACCTCTTACTGATTATGCTATTCACAGGTACGACAGAACAAGAGACTTCCTCGTCAAAGACTTCTGGAATGAGCAGACTGGCTGGAATTGGCCGATCTTAGAGCATATCATCGATAACGATGGTTTAAATATAATTAAGAAATCTCATCAGGCAATCTCTCATCGTCCTGATGAACTGATTTGGAAACCTGACATGAGGGGTAAGTTCTCGGTTAGATCGGTCAAGAAGATAATAGCTGCTACTACAGTTAATGATGATAACAGGAACTATAGGTGGATTTGGAAGCTCACTATGCCTAAAGCAAGTGTTATCTTATGGAAGTTGGCTAATGGAGCCTTGCCAACTGACGACAATATTCAGAGATGTATGATTCCCATTGTCTCTAGATGCTCGTGCTGCGATATACCGGCCATCGAAAATGACGATCACCTGTTCATATGGAGCGATCTTGCCCGAAACCTTTGGAATAAAGCTGCGATACTTATTGGCAATCGTCAGTTCATTCCGACTGGGATCAATGACATTCTGAAGAGTGGTCGTGAACAGCTGTATAAAACCTTGAGTGGATGGATCACAAGTGAACTGATTTCCCTTATAGTTTGGCAGATATGGATGGCTAGATGTAATAACAGATTCAATGACAAGAAGAGTTTATATGAAGAACACTGGCACAACATTATTAGACACATAAATCATCACATCACTACGAAATCCTTCAAGAATGCATCCAGAGATAACATCTTCTCAGATTTGTCCAACAATGGCGTTGCCCTTCCAAGACTCCAGATCAAGCAGATTCAGCTTGTACAATGGATGCCCCCGGATATATATAATCGTAAGCTCAACTTGACTACTGGTATATCTGTTGATCCATCAGGCACTAAGAGAAGATGGATTGCTGGAGTTGTCCGCAACCATCATTGTAATATTGACATGGCGTTCAGAACATGGCTCAACGCCAAAGACTACATAAGCGCATATATTGGAGGGACCCTCATGGCCATGAAGATCATCGATGACAACAACATCAACATCTCTGAGATTGAGATAGATGATAATCATATCTATCAGATCTTATGGAACAACAGTCTGGGGCCGTGGCGATATGAATCTGTCACGAGGGAGCTTAGGGATATACTGGATATGAAGAGCATTAGAGGAAGTCTAGTTCAGAAAGTATGCAATTCTGTTGCCAAAGAGATTGGTCTATGGGGTACTATCTTCTGCGCATCTTTCATCACTTCTAATTCTTCTCAGCTGCCGATGAGGATAAGAGGTATGAACAACATGGAGAAGAAAAACATTCCTTACATTTTCTTCAATAGATTGAAGCTGATGTAGTCTGGTTTCTAGTTTGTTTGGTGTGACACGTTTGATTGTTCTTAGGGGCTTTATACCTGCTTAGTAAGCAGGAGTGTATATATTTGATTGATTTCGCCCACAATGAGAGGAGTGGGATGAATAGAAGATCCTCTGGCTTAATTAAAAAAAAAAACCCATATTCCATAATCATGATGATGAGATGTCAAGGGATGAGAATGCCCCTAATGTGACAAGGGATTGAGATCCCAATATTTTATAAAGCTTTAAAAAGTACTTGATAAAAGTATTACTCATTCTTTGTAGCATTTTTTATAATGATTTATGTTTGAAAATCTGACTGATGCTAAAAGAATATGGTAATTTACTTAATTAATCAAGTGAAATCTTATCATGTAGAGCCTTGGCCATAGATCCATCATCGTCAGTAGTTTGGTGATGGTGAAACAAGTTTTCCTATGGGATCTCTTGGAGGTCATACTATTGAGTATGTGGGGGTTATGGGCGCGAATATCCTTACGCCCTAATGGAGGAATTGATGTGAGATAAACATTAAATCTCTCAATCCTTCATTATATATGTCGGGATGGATGTATCACTAATCTCCCGATACCCGGATAGATGTATCACGAATCTCCCAACAATGTTAATGCTGGATCGATGTGGGATAAACATGAAATCTCTCAATTGTGAAGAGAGTATAGCTGCCACTGTAACTCTATAGAGAAGTTGCTAGGATACCCTGGAAAGCTATATAGCAGAGACACAAGATGTCCTATATTTTTTCCTCACACTGATTGGGGAGGATGATGTCATGGGAATCTGACTCTTCCTTGACCTATGTATGGTATCGATTTCGATTTCACAATGGTCGGTTGGAGTATAAGCGGTATACTTCATCTCCTCAGGGCTTAAGTGTGTTTGTAAAATGTAATCAGCTATGTAGTGTAATTGCTTAAGGTTGAAATACGAGAATCATTGGTTGATGTTACCTTGTATAGCATGTCTTAAGTGGATAAATGTTGTATATATTCTTTAATTCCTTATTGGATAAGTGACATGTTGCTTTATCAAGATATAGTTGAAATGATTTGAATAAGAATATTGTTCTAACCTGTTTAGACATTGAATTATCTGCTGTGGAATATTTATGATTCTTCTGCTCAGTTTTATTCTATCAAACTGCAATAATAATATTTCTAGTGGAGAGTTATATCTCTCGTTGGGACAATTTCAAATGTCTCACCCCCATGGGATCCATCTTTTTAGGTAGACACCGAAGAAGAGGCAGAAACCCTATAGTAGGGGAAGAACAGCAGCAACAATAGGGACAGCAGTGAGATTCCAGGTGGAAGCATTGGCTGTCATGTTTTGTTTAGAGAGTCATATGTGTTGTCTCTATACTCTCAGGTCCTCAGAGTTAGTAGTTAGTATTTTAATTAATCGATCTGAGATTTTTGGCTTGATGTCTCGCGGTTCTTATACTGTCTGTGTATAGTTATGACAAGGCAGTTGATGCTTGTGATCCTTGAGAAGAGACGGTACAAGATATGTACTTATGAACCAGGATGTAAATAAAATACATTGGTTCTTGATAAAAGAGTTTACCTGTGTTTAGATCTCATTATAAATGGTTTCAATTTTTAGTGATTTTTAGCAATCCGCTGCTAATGATCACTTATGCTTAGTCAATGATGTTTTGTTCGAACAGTGTGCCACAATCATGATAGTGTATCATGATGAAATCCACCTGAAACACAATGATAGTGTATCATGATAGTGTGTCAGAAAGAAGGAATGATACCTTATTAGTTGACCTTATAATTTCCTTTTCAGGCACATGCTTTACACTAAACAGCATACCATCGAAGATGGTTAAAAAGACACCATATGAGATATGGTATTGGGAGGTGTCCCAATGAGTATTTTATAAATATTAGAGTTGAAAGCTTATATAAGAAAATATTTTCTTGAAAATCCTTGTCCACAAATCACATAAATGTTATCATCTTGAATATTACTTTTATATTCCAATCCAAAAACAAAATTGTTTTGTTGCTAGGATGGTTGTATTCATAAAGAGGAATTTAATTCCAAAGGAATTAGTGGGAAAAAAGTAGAACTTGAAAAGTTCAAGACCAAACACGAAAATATTGAACCTAAAGAGGTACAATAGGAATAAAGAGAGTCATGAATCATTGTGGAATCTCAAGTTCCTTATGTAACACAAAACCTCATAGATCTAGTAGGACACGCCTTGAGTTTAAAAGATTATATATCTTATAACTCAAAAAGGTGGTGAGTTGGTCATAAACTAATGAGCCAACAACCTACCTAGAATCTATTGAGGGACCAGAGTCTGAGAAAAGGTTGAGGCCATGGGATCAAAGATGGACTCCATGTACACAAGCAAGGTATTACCTTAATGGATCCACCTAAAGGGGTAAAACCTATAGGGAGAGTTTAGGGTCTTTGAGAAAAAATCTACATGGATGGTAGTGTACAATCCTATAAGAGCATATTGGTTGTAAAGAATTCAAACAAGTTCAAGATGTGAACATAATGAAATCTTGTCCACATGCCATAGTTAAATCCACCAGGATCGTGTTTGCTATTGTAACTTATTTTGATTATGATATTTGGCAATATGGATGTTAAAACCACATTCCTTAACAGGAATAATGTATAGGATGTGTAGGTGACACAACCTAGAAGATTTATAAATCCAGTTATTGCAAACAAAGTCTATAAGTTACACAGGTCAATCCGTGGATTGAAGTAAGCATATCAGAGTTGGAATCTTTTATTTGACAAAATAGTGAAAAAGTTTGACTATAGTCAAAATGAAGATGAAATATGTGATTAAAAAATATTTAGTGGGAGCATGTTAATATTCCACATAATGATGGGAAATTACATCCTTATCCTGTAAATGTTAAAACATGGATGGGGAGTTTAGGTGAAGAATCCTATGTGTTAGGAACTGAGATCTATAGAGATAGATATGGAAAGCTTCTTAACCTTAGAAAGAGCGCATGCAATGGCAAGATGTTGAACTTTTTTAGCATGTAGAACACAATGAGAGAAAATTTGTGAAATTAGTCTCTCTAGATTCTAGTGTAGCAGTTCTTGTGAAGAATGGGAAGTAACATGAGATAGATGTTGTGTGCATTTGCAATTGGATCTATCATAAATGTAATGTAATGTACTCATCCCATTATCTCGCATGTATTGGCATGACAAAAGGATATGTATTGAACATGATGAGTGGTTATCGGTCAGTTCCCAGTGAAAGTCACCAAACTTCCATAACAAACATCCTTAAGTACTTAAGAAGCACTAAGAGGATCAGTTCCTCAGTTATGGTAATAAGGAAGAGTTGGGTATAAAGAGTTACACTAATTCAAGCTTACAAAATTGCAAATAAAATTATTGTTCGCAATCTAAATTTGTGTTTGACCTTAAAGTGAGAACTGTAAGCTAGAAAGGGTTCTGAGCAAGAAATAGTTAATGATTCTACATTAGAATCTGAGTATCTTAATCTTATAAGATCAGCAGAAGATATTGTATGGATATAGAAGTTCATATGGATGAACTTATGAAAGGTTCCAACCATTAATGACACAGTAGAGATATTGTGACAACAATGAATCTATCAGTTAGGCAAGGTATCTCATATAGCATACTGCAACACTTCCATCCCATGTGAAAAGTTATACAGTAAGGAGATGTGAAACTTGCAAATAACCGACTAAAAGCAAATGTTGCTAACCCGCTATAGAAGTGTTTGTATAGAAAAATCATGATGGTCATGTTGAAGATCACTTAGAATAAGATTTGTGGGTGATTGACTCCAATTGCAAGTGTGAGTCTATTGTTATGTATGCCCAAAGATCCAATCACATGATGATTGTAATTAGGCATTAGATACATGATTAGATAATGATATAAGGTAATCCTATCTATTGTGTTTGTCTTAATCATGAGATGGTAACACAGATATAATAGATGTATAAAAAATGATGTTACTTGAGGACATGTGCCTTCAGGTTAACTACCTAAACAATGAGATCATTTGTATGATAAGAGTACATGCATTCTTGTTATGTCCCTGGTCAGATATTATTGTGAAAGAAAATTAGACAACAGTAATACATAAGACTAGATTGTGTGTTGATTGATTATAGAGTCTCATTAGTCATGATATGTGATATCAAGTCAAGCACACAGGTACTTGTTAGAGAATAGTGCCTCAGACAGACCCACCATGATAGTGATACATGGAGACCATGAAATGATTGTCAGAATTAGCTATCGTAGTGATAGTGGTGATTGTAGTTCTTAGAACTCAAATCACTACACTCATCACATGTCATTTGTTGTACTTTCATATCACCCAACGTGGCCTTGAATAAGGGTTGCCATAAAGGTGATGCTTGGGTACTCTATGACACATGGGGATTGAGTGTGAGTGATGTAGATGGGATTTGTCCCTCATACAGGAGATTGATATCCAGGCCACTTGATAAGCGAGACTGAGAAATGTATGGCCATACTCATGTGATTCAATATGTGATATCTGAATTCACATGCATCTCAAACACTTTGCTCTAGTTTAATGAACATGAATTGAATGTTGAAGAGGATGATGATTCCATCCTAGAGATCAATCTAGATACCAGATACATAGGAACTATATGATCACAGTAACACTAATCTCAGATTGTAGGTTGAAGTTGTTCTCTAACTTTCCAAATTAATTAGGTAGCAATGATGTGTTGCTAGATACCGCTCACTGCTTGTGATGTCATAAATTAGTTATGGACATTCACTACCAATGTAAATTTGGACCTATAGGGTCACACACATAGGATGCACTTGGAATAGGAGTTTATTCATGAATGATGTTTAGCTTGATTATTAAAAGTGTTTAGGTATTCAATTCAAACAATATTGGTTCAAAATTGATTGATTGGACTCTGAAATGACCATCTCAAGTGTTGAACCTATTGGTTGGAGTATCAAGTCAATTGGAATCAACATTGGCTAATTAATGGTTGAACCAAGGCATGAACTGATCGGTTCACTAAGTGAATTGATTGGTTCAAGGTTTGAGATCACTAGTTCAAGTGTTGGACTGCCCGGTTCAAGTGTTGAACCACTAGGTTCAATAGGTTAATTCAATTGGATCAAGGATTGATGTCGATATCATATTTTGCATTAATCGAATATCAAATGCCAATTTGATTCAAAATAGGAAAGTACATGAATTGATAGATTCAAAAGATGAAACGACCAGTTCACCTCTTATTCGACCAGTTGGTCGGTGAAATGATCGGTTCACCATTTGTGGTTTATAAAAAAATCATGAATTATGTCTCTTTGAATCCAAGATCAACTGGAAACATTGACCCTGGACCTCCTATAAATAGAGGGATATTGGGAGATTCCCAGACATAACAACAATTTCTGACAATTTTTGTCCTCTCTGGTTGTGGTAACCAAGAGAGATAGAGCAAGTCTTACTCATAAAAGGAAGGGATAGCAAGGGAGAGACAATTGGGAGAGTGAATCAATCCTAGTAGATTAACGTTCTAAGGGACAACTCCTTCCCGTTGGCTCTAGTAGCACAACGTGGAGTTCCTAGTGGTCCATGTGGACTACTCTAGACGCGAGGAAGTTGTTGCCTATCACTAGGAGGACAAAGTCAAGTGTTGTCTGTGATGATTAACCAGGGAGCCATTGTTGTTTTCATCTAGGTGCAACTTGAAGAAAGTTGCACATTATTACAGCAAGAATCACTGTTGGACTTGCTCCTAGACTAGGTATAAGTCTTGTTACCTTCATTCATGGATACATCTTTGTTGATGAGATCTTGTTGACTAGGGAATCGAGCATTAAAAAATTTGTTTTCACTTCCTTATATGTCACCCCAATTTCCCAACAATAGGATCCCTTGTCTTGAAACAAGATGTAATTAAATAAAGTTATGACATCTCAATAAAACCCTAAGTAGGGTAGAGACCTAAGTCAACCCTAGGGTCAAGTAGGGATGATTAAAGGAACATAAGGCCCATAGAGTTAGGATGTGATCATGCCCTAGATGCATTAGGCCCATGGTTCATGAGATACCCATCGATGTGTATCCAATTCCCATGGGGTCAAGAGATTGGCCACCTTCATGAATTTGTGAGGTCCATTGAGTAAATGTGGAAGGCACTCTACTAGTACATAAGGCCCATGAGGTCAAAGGGAGGATCAACCTCAAAGGAACCTATACCCCTAGAGATCTTAAGGAAATGACTAGGGATAATGATACATGAGATGCAAATGTAAAGAATACAAGAAGTCATATAATAATTGCTGAACAAAATCTTAAAGGAGTTGTGTGTAAACCCAAGAATTATGAATAAAGCACTTTCCCATTGGATAATAAAATTTAAGAGAATTTGTGGGAAATAGAAGGTGCTCATGGTATGAAGTAATTGTTATGAGTGTCTTAAACAATATTTCAATTAAAATAATATGTGTGTATACACCATCTCTGGACATAAAATGGGGTGAACTTTGTATATGGACTACAGCCAAATGCTTATTTCATATAATTATGTGTGAGAGAGATTGGTAGCCACATGAGATATATAAAATTGACAAGTGATGATGAAACCCTAAGTTGAAATTTAATGGTATAATCTAATTGTTGACACCCCATTTTTTCTCACTCGGCAAAAATTCACAATCAATTATTTGTCTAATGATGGAATCATTTCCACTTCTTACCCAATTTTCACATATTTGCTTTTTTCACATATATTTCCACATTTTTTCACCCATCGAATAAATCCATTTTTCCCATTTTCACCCAGTTTGGGCTCTTCTATGAAGAAAGCTTCTTTCAAACCAAAAGTGAAGTGTGTTCATCAGTTATGCCTTAAATAGATAACCCTTTCATAAATTTCCCAATTTAATAGTCAAGAATTAAATATTCCCTTTTCAATTGCCTTTTATAGACAAATCTGAAAGATAACTCTAACTTGTCTTTCTGAACAAGTTTACTCCATTTTTTGACAAAAGGATCTTGAAATTATTGGGAAAATGAGAAGATAATTTTTCACCCGAAGCACACCCGGGTGGATGGTATCCATTCGTCGATGTCATGTGGGTGGATTACCTTGATCTGCATCTCAAGCATGGTGCATCAGGGCAATCTGTTGCCTCTTCCAAAATCCCAAACCATAATCTCATACTATAAATAAACCCCCACCCCATATCCTGTTGGGTTTTAGAGGAGGCAGAGAAGCAGCGGAAAAAAAAAATTCTCCCCAAACCCGAAACAAAAGGAATCGCGTCGACATCTATATGATAGGAAATAAGGTTTGTGAATCATACCTTGTCCCGAGGCTTGCTCGGCGACAATGCCACGCGGCTGCGCGGTCTTCACCTCCGGTCATGGACGGTGTCTGTGCAGCTCCTGGTCGCACCGGGACTGAAGACTCCTCCTCCTACCGGACTGTCGGATGACAGTTGTCCTCCTAAGCGGCAGTGTCCTCCCGCCTCTGAAGTAGTCCACATGGACCACCCGGAACTCCACTCTCCTTGTCCCACAAGGAAGTGGAAGGAGTCGCACCCTCCTGTTGACGTACTAGTCACCAACACACTCTCCTGCTGTCGACTGCAACTGCAGTTGTCCTTCCCTTGCTGCACCTCCCTTTGCGGGAAGCACTTGCTCGGGCTCTCTCTCGGTTACCAAAACCAGAGAGAACGACAACTTTGCAGAGCAATCAACTTGCACTGAGTTGTACTCTGAGAAGCCCCCAATACCCCTATATATATAGGCGGGTCATGGGACAGGGTTCTCTGTGCCCGGCAATACGGGACTAAAGCAGGAGTAGAAGGGTTCGGGATTTTCCACAGAAAGCAACTGCCTCGCAACCTGAACCGATCGGTTCACAAGTGAACCGGTCGGTTGGGGACCTGAACCGATCGGTTCACCACTGAACCGATCGTTTGGGACCCTTGAACCGATCGGTTCACTCATGAACCGGTCGGTTGGGGTTCCAGGTTGGTTCCCGATTGACTTTCCTTCTTTCTTTCCCAATTGGTATCGAATACCAATGTAATTCCCAATCGAATTGGGCAATTGAAACGAAAGGAAAATTCTCACCAATCCTACTTTCCCAAGTTGCTCGATTGCACCAGTTGAACCGATCGGTTCAACACTTGAACCGGTCGTTTCACTCTGTGCATGAGCCGATCGGTTCAACAATTGAACCGACCGATTCAGCAACCTCAGCCGACCGGTTGATCACATGAACCGATCGGTTGGGAATGCAGATTGTGCAGAATCAGTCAAATGCGATTTCAATCAATCCGATACTCCAATCAACTCGTCCAGCACCTTGAACACTATGATATTGAGCTATCGATTAATTGAGTGTTTAATTGAACTACTAAACTCCTTTAGTAATCAATCTAAACATTGCTTGTGGGCAAAACTCCTCTTCCAGGTTGAATCCTATGTGTGTGACCCTGCAGGTCCATTTCACGTTGGCAGTGAAGGTCCATAACACTTATGACTTCACAAGCAAAGAGCGGTGCCTAGTCACACATCAGTGCTACCCAAGTGAAAGTAGAAAGTTGGAGAACAACTTTCATCCTACAATCTGTGAATGGTGTTACAGTGAATGTATAATTCCTTTGTCACTGATATCCAGAATGAACTCGAGGCATGGAACAGTCATCCTGTCAATGTTCATTCATTTCCTTGATCTCAGAGTAGACCGAGTGAGATGTGTATGACATCAATATCACATATTGATTCACACGTGCATGTGCATGCCTTTCTCAATCCTACTCATCAAGTGGCCAAGGATATCAAACTCCCTTAGGAGGGACAAATCCCATATCTATCACTCACCCCTCAAAAGCCCCATGTGTCAAAGTCACCCAATCATCACCTTTATAACAACCCATGTTTCAGGATTGTGTTTGATGATGTCAAAGTGTACCCAACGACATGTGTTGAGTGTAGTGATTTCAGGTCTAAGAATCACACTCACCACCATCACTGTGAGAGCTGACTGTGACTACCATGTCATGGTTCCATGTGTCACTCTCACGGTGGGTCTGTCCGGTACCTTGTTCTCTAAAAAGTACCTATGTGCTTGGTTTGATATCACCATATCATGACTAATGAGATTCTGTCATCAACCAACACACAATCTAGACTTTAGTGTTATTGATGTCTATGGTTATTTCCACAATAACAACCGACTAGGGACTAAACAAGAAAGAATACTCTTAGCATCTGTATGATCTCATCGTTTAGGTCCTCAACCCAAAAGCATACGTCATTGAGTAAAACAATCTTTAGACATCTATCATGTTACACCATCATCTCAGAAACAGTTTAAACATATAGATTGGAAATTGCCTTTATTATTATTCAAATCAATTACAAAGTATCCCATTACAATCATCATATGACTTGCTCTATGGGCATACATACCAACAGACTCCCACTTGCACTTAGAGCCATTCACCAAGGAAACCCAGTCCTTGTAACCTAGCATGACCATCATGCTTCTGCTGAGAAAGGGCCTTAGTCAGTGGATCAGCTATGTTGTCTTCAGTTGGTACTTTGCAAATCTTCACATCTCCTCGCTGTACGATCTCTCGTATGAGATGGAAGCGCCGCAGTATGTGCTTGGACCGCTGATATGATCTGGGCTCCTTAGCTTGTGCAATAGCTCCATTGTTGTCACAATAAAGCTCAATTGCATCACAGCTACTGGGAACTACACCAAGTTCAGAAATGAACTTCCTGATCCACACAGCCTCCTTTGCTGCATGCGAAGCAGCAATATACTCGGCCTCTGTAGTAGAATCGGCAACTGTTTCTTGCTTGGAACTCTTCCAGCTCATAGCTCCATTATTAAGGCAAAACACAAATCCTGACTGCGATCTGTAATCATCTTTATCGGTTTGGAAGCTTGCATCGATGTAACCCTTTACAACCAGCTCTTCCTCGCCGCCGTACACAAGAAACTGATCCTTAGTCCTTCGCAAGTACTTGAGGATGTTCTTTATGGCTGTCCAGTGAGCATCCCCGGGATCTGACTGGTACCTGCTCGTCATGCTGAGAGCATACGAGACATCTGGGCGTGTGCACAACATAGCGTACATGATGGATCCAATGGTTGATGCATATGGGATCCCATTCATACGCTCCCTCTCTTCACAAGATTGGGGACATTGAGTTCTAGAGATGGTAACTCCATGTAGCATAGGGACGTTGCCTCTCTTTGAGTTCTCCATGCTGAACCGCTTCAACACCTTGTCAATGTATGTGCTCTGACTTTGTCCGAGAAGCCTTCTAGATCTATCTCTATAGATCTTAATTCCTAGAATGTAGGATGCTTCTCCTAAGTCCTTCATTGAGAAAGTTTTCCCAAGCCAAGTCTTTACCTTCTCTAAGGCTAAGACATCATTCCCCATCAAAAGTATGTCATCCACATACAATATGAGGAATGTGGTCGAGCTCCCACTAACCTTCTTGTACACACAAGGTTCATCTTCATTTTGAATAAAGCCAAACACTTTGACTTCTTCATCAAATCGAAGATTCCAACTCTGAGATGCTTGCTTCAATCCATAGATTGACCTTTGCAGTTTACAGACTTTATTGGCATTCTTTGGATCTACAAAACCCTCAAGCTGTGTCATATACACATCCTCATGAATATTCCCATTAAGGAATGCGGTTTTAACATCCATCTGCCAAATCTCATAGTCATAGTAAGCTGCAATAGCAAGCATGATCCTGATGGACTTAATCATGGCAACTGGAGAAAAGGTTTCGTCATAGTCAACACCTTGAATTTGTTGAAAACCCTTTGCAACCAATCTGCCTTTATAAGTTTGCACATTGCCATCCACGTCGGTCTTTTTCTTGAAGACCCACTTGCACCCTATGGGTTTTACCCCTTCAGGTGGTTCCACCAAAGTCCATACTTTGTTGGAGTACATGGATTCCATCTCGGATCTCATGGCTTCAAGCCATTTCTCAGAATCTGGTCCCTCCATAGCCTCTACGTAGGTAGTTGGATCATCATCTATGATCAACTCTCCACCTTCCTGAGTCACAAGGTATCCAAACCTCTCAGGTTCAAGGTGAGTCCTACTAGATCTACGAGGTCCTTGTGTTACTTGAGGAGAATGAGATTCCACAACACCTTGTGAATCTCCATTTTCCTCTCGTACATCTACCGGTTCAATGTTTTCTTGTTGGGCTTGAACCTCTTCAAGCTCCATATTCCTCCCACTGCTTCCTTTGGAAATGAATTCCTTCTCTAGGAACACAGCTGTCCTGGCAACAAACACTTTGTTGTCAGTAGGGTGGTATAAGTAATATCCCCTCGTTTCCTTGGGGTATCCAACAAAATAACATTTATCGGATTTGGGTCCAAGCTTATCAGGAAACATTTTCTTGACGTAAGCTTCACAACCCCAAATCTTCAGAAAAGACAAATCGGGACGCTTCCCGTACCATATCTCATATGGTGTCTTTTGAACTGACTTGGATGGTACACGGTTAAGCATAAACGTGGTGGTTTCAAGAGCATAACCCCAGAAAGAAACTGGAAGATCAGCAAAACTCATCATTGATCGCACCATATCTAACAATGTGCGATTCCTTCTCTCAGACACACCATTATGTTGTGGTGTTCCAGGCGGAGTCCATTGTGATACAATACCACGGGCTCGCAGAAGGTCCTCAAACTCCTGGCTCAAGTATTCTCCACCTCGATCAGAATGAAGTGCCTTAATACTTTTACCAAGCTGGTTCTGTACTTCATTCATGAAATCCTTGAACCTTTCAAGGGTTTCTGACTTATGTTTCATCAGGTACACATAGCCATACCTACTGAAGTCATCAGTAAAGGTAATGAAGTACTCATACCCACCTCTGGCATTAGTTCTAAAAGGCCTACATACATCAGTATGTATGAGTCCTAATAGATCACTAGCTCTCTCACCTTTACCTGAAAAGGGAGTCTTGGTCATCTTGCCCAACAAACAAGATTCACATGTCTCTATTGATTCATAATCAAAAGAGTCTAGATAACCATCTTTATGGAGTCTAGAAATGTGCTTCTCATTTATGTGCCCTAGAAGACAATGCCAGAGATATGTTTTGTTTGAGTCATTGAGTTTTTTGCCTTTTGGTGTTTACGTTGTATACACTTGTCTCCAAGTCCATCAAGTATAGACCATAAGACATAGGGGCACTTCCATAAAAGATCCCATCTTTAGAAATGGAACACTTTCCATTCTTAATAAGAAATTCAAATCCATCTTTGTCCAAACAAGAGACGGAAATGATATTCCTATTTATGGCAGGTACATAATAGCAGTTCTTCAACTCTATTATTAGCCCACTAGGTAGAGTTAACTCATAGGTTCCTACAGCACTGGCGGCAACTCTTGCCCCATTAGAAACACGTAGTTCAACCTCGCCTTTCCCCAAAGGCCTACTTCTCTTAAGATCCTTCACATTTGAACAAATGTGAGATCCGCATCCGGTATCAAGTACCCATGATGAAGAAGTAGTAAAGTTAATCTCTATCACGTATACACCAGAAGTAGAGATCTCTATCTCCGACTTCTTCTTCCATTGTTCCTTCCATCCTCTCCATGTAGAAGAAATTGGTTTGGCGAGAGAACGCTTCTCTCCCTTACCTACTTTCTTCTTCACCAACGCATTAAGCGTACATAGAGTGGATTCTAAGGCTCCTGGTATATCTGGATTGTGCAGAACATTTCTCACAGTCCTCAACCAGTTATGGAATTTATTCTCAATTCATTTGCCCATTTTAAAAGATGATTCTTTTGCCATTCTACAAGAGAAAATTTGCATTTGTCAAAACCCTTTTGATTTGATTTGAATAAAATTTGACGATAGTTAATTAGGCCTTTAATTAATTACCGCTCCCACTATTTTGACTCAAATTGATAGCCCTCACCATCAATTCGGAAGATTGCAGCGTACAATCTTCTAGTGGGTCAAGATCCTGAAATCCTCTGAGCCATGGACCAGCTAGGGCTGTCACCCACAACTCAGATCTCTCAGGTAGGCAACTCTTGCCAATTGCATCATATGAAACTCTTGAAAGATGTCATATGCAACTCCTTGTAATGATCATCTCCATGCCTCAAGGTGCTAGATCCTATCTAGGTCACCTTGTTAAGTCCGACCCAAAGCCAACACGATGAACATGCACCCTGCTAGGGCAGACCCACACATTCATCATTCACGCTTCCACGAGATAGATGGTGCACCACGCTAGGGCGTGCCCACACTTGGTCGATCAAGCTTTTCACGTGTGTTGCATTTGGAAGGCATCTAAAACTTAATATTTAATGAGGGATTTGGTTTTTTTTATGTACATATACATATCCAATCACCACGATATATAGTACGTATCATATACATGTTATATCCCACAGAAAACATGCATAAACGATAAAAAGCAATGATTATGGCCATCCTATTTGTGATTCCTCGAGCCAAGAGGAATCACGGTCATCTAGGTCTACATCACATGCAACCTGTACAAGATGAAATCTGTGCCTGCCTTTCTGGGTTTGATCAGCTCATCTCCATGACTGATCGGCTCGCCATCAGGTTGGTTGCTCGGGTGCCACCAGCCGATCGAATGGCGCCTCCAGCCGATCGGTTCACCGGTCATCGTGCATCTCCTCAGGTCGCCACCCGCTCATCTCGTTCCTCGAACCGGCCGTATGGATCACCAACCGATCGGTTCACTCCTTGAACCGATCGCCTTCAGGTTGTCCGCCGTTCTTTGACATAACAGGAAATAAAATCTATCCTATTTACAATTGAATTGTGAAACCCCGATTTACATTCGGGGGGAGCAAAGGTAGGAAAGAATTCTCGAATTATTTCGAGTTACATCAGGAATATGAGAAAGGGAATCGGTGCGCAGACCAAGATGCAAGCAACCACACAAACAACCACACACAGATATAGGGGTTTATAGGCCATAATCATGCTACACATCCACCACAAAACTCATTTAAGGGCGACGCGTATCGAGTGCATTAATATTACATATCATATATGTATATTAGGGATTTGTGGATTGGACATGTATAAAGCCGATATTATTCGCATCGCATGCAATAAATAAAGGCGACAAACCAAAATCGATCACATCGATAATCCTAAATATATAGAGAGGTCGACGTGGCTCTGATACCACTGTTGGGTTTTAGAGGAGGCAGAGAAGCAGCGGAAAAAAAAATTTCTCCCCAAACCCGGAACAAAAGGAATCACGTCGACATCTATATGATAGGAAATAAGGTTTGTGAATCATACCTTGTCCCGAGGCTTGCTCGGTGACAATGCCACGCGGCTGCGCGGTCTTTACCTCCGGTCTTGGACGGTGTTTGTGCAGCTCCTGGTCGCACCGGGACTGAAGACTCCTCCTCCTACCGGACTGTCGGATGACAGTTGTCCTCCTAAGCGGCAGTGTCCTCCCGCCTCTGAAGTAGTCCACACGGACCACCCAGAACTCCACTCTCCTTGTCCCACAAGGAAGTGGAAGGAGTCGCACCCTCCTGTTGACGTACTAGTCGCCAACACACTCTCCTGCTGTCGACTACAACTGCAGTTGTCCTTCCCTTGCTGCACCTCCCTTTGCGGGAAGCACTTGCTCGGGCTCTCTCTCGGTTACCAAAACCAGAGAGAACGACAACTTTGCAGAGAAATCAACTTGCACTGAGTTGTACTCTGAGAAGCCCCCAATACCCCTATATATATAGGCGGGTCATGGGACAGGGTTCTCTGTGCCCGGCAATACGGGACTAAAGCAGGAGTAGAAGGGTTCGGGATTTTCCACAGAAAGCAACTGCCTCGCAACCTGAACCGATCGGTTCACAAGTGAACCGGTCGGTTGGGGACCTGAACCGATCGGTTCACCACTGAACCGATCGTTTGGGACCCTTGAACCGATCGGTTCACTCATGAACCGGTCGGTTGGGGTTCCAGGTTGGTTCCCGATTGACTTTCCTTCTTTCTTTCCCAATTGGTATCGAATACCAATGTAATTCCCAATCGAATTGGGCAATTGAAACGAAAGGAAAATTCTCACCAATCCTACTTTCCCAAGTTGCTCGATTGCACCAGTTGAACCGATCGGTTCAACACTTGAACCGGTCATTTCACTCTGTGCATGAGCCGATCGGTTCAACAATTGAACCGACTGGTTCAGCAACCTCAGCCGACCGGTTGATCACATGAACCGATCGGTTGGGAATGCAGATTGTACAGAATCAGTCAAATGCGATTTCAATCAATCCGATACTCCAATCAACTCGTCCAACACCTTGAACACTATGATATTGAGCTATCGATTAATTGAGTGTTTAATTGAACTACTAAACTCCTTTAGTAATCAATCTAAACATTGCTTGTGGGCAAAACTCCTCTTCCAGGTTGAATCCTATGTGTGTGACCCTGCAGGTCCATTTCACGTTGGCAGTGAAGGTCCATAACACTTATGACTTCACAAGCAAAGAGCGGTGCCTAGTCACACATCAGTGCTACCCAAGTGAAAGTAGAAAGTTGGAGAACAACTTTCATCCTACAATCCGTGAATGGTGTTACAGTGAATGTATAATTCCTTTGTCACTGATATCCAGAATGAACTCGAGGCATGGAACAGTCATCCTGTCAATGTTCATTCATTTCCTTGATCTCAGAGTAGACCGAGTGAGATGTGTATGACATCAATATCACATATTGATTCACACGTGCATGCGCATGCCTTTCTCAATCCTACTCATCAAGTGGCCAAGGATATCAAACTCCCTTAGGAGGGACAAATCCCATATCTATCACTCACCCCTCAAAAGCCCCATGTGTCAAAGCCACCCAATCATCACCTTTATAACAACCCATGTTTCAGGATTGCGTTTGATGATGTCAAAGTGTACCCAACGACATGTGTTGAGTGTAGTGATTTCAGGTCTAAGAATCACACTCACCACCATCACTGTGAGAGCTGACTGTGACTACCATGTCATGGTTCCATGTGTCACTCTCACGGTGGGTCTGTCCGATACCTTGTTCTCTAACAAGTACCTATGTGCTTGGTTTGATATCACCATATCATGACTAATGAGATTCTATCATCAACCAATACACAATCTAGTCTTTAGTGTTATTGATGTCTATGGTTATTTCCACAATAACAACCGACTAGGGACTAAACAAGAAAGAATACTCTTAGCATCCGTATGATCTCATCGTTTAGGTCCTCAACCCAAAAGCATACGTCATTGAGTAAAACAATCTTTAGACATCTATCATGTTACACCATCATCTCAGAAACAGTTTAAACATATAGATTGGAAATTGCCTTTATTATTATTCAAATCAATTACAAAGTATCCCATTACAATCATCATATGACTTGCTCTATGGGCATACATACCAACATATCCAACAAATTACAAGCCCCTTTTGTCTCTCCTAAAGCTATAGAAACAACTACCTCTCTATTTATTCTTGTATTGTGTGTGATCATAGGATGCTTCCTCTGTCACCACCTTCCCTGCTAGATTATGTAGAATGGTAAATTGTAATAACTTTTGCATCAAACCAATATATCTACTATTTATCTAAATTCCTATCTATAAATATTGCATTTGACATGATCTATTTCTACAATCGATCCACTATTTGTCATTTCTATTTACTATCACTTTTACTAATTTTGAAAAATCAGATTTAGTATCTACAAGAACCTATCATCTAGTCATCCTCTAAAATCCCACACACTAGTCTTAATTGCCAATGATGGATCCCTTCCATGGGGGGTCCTGAGGTGATTAGGACCAAAATACACCTAAAAATTTGGACTTTAGGGACAATGAAGGGAAACACGGACATCTCTATCCCCAAAAGCCCACCCACAAATAAAAATCATTTTTTATTGTTTTGTTTTCTTTGATAATAGAAGTCTTGAATTGTTCACTCTTTCATCTTATAATTGTGTTTGATACTGGTTTACAGGGAGGAATGAGGGTGTTAATCCTTCCTTATCTGCAACTAGATTGCCAGATCCAATCTCTGGTTATACCTTTATTTTCTATTTTTTTCCTTTTACATCCAGTGAGGATAATCACTCGAAATCCTATGTGGCTTCGCCAACACATCTGTTTCCTCATTTTTTGCATAAAATGTGGTGGCAACTCTGAATACACCCTTTAGCTTTCTTTTTTGCAACATTTCACTATCAAAAAGAGATGGAGCTTTATTTCCAAAATATTTCTCTTATTTCTTCTCCTTTTTTTGGGACCGGGTGCGATAGACTAGAGATTCCGCTGGGGAGTGGCAAAATGATCTGAATCAAATTCCTATTGTTGTGTTTTGAAGATTGAGTGTCTCTAGGTGTCCATTTTCTTCTTCTTGTTGTTCTATTTCTATTAGCAAATAGGGTGGTGGATCACATTGATCCGTCAGTCCTGGACATATGGATCAAGGTGATTTGTTGCCCCCTATCTTTCATCATTTTCTTTTGTCATCTTTTAGGTTTTTTGGTTATGTTTCCCATCTAGGGTTTGGCATCTTCTTCCCTTTTTTGAAAAAAAAGACAAACAATAAATACATAAAGGATGAACAGTAGGTGCAAACTAGAAACTTAAAATATTCTTTTATGATATTCTAATATCTTTATACACATACATGTGATTGTCATGCAATATGGGATTTTTTTAAAATAATTCAAACCCATCACTTGCACTTCATACACCTACCTACAAACCTATGTGTCATAGAATAGGTGTCAACCCCATATTGGATCCCTAGACATGATACGGGATGCCAGTAAAGGTATCAGTGCAAAAATAAGTTGGATGTCCAAAGGCCTTGAATATATCCCACTCGCCTAGCACTTATGACTGATTATGTCTGCCATAGTCACGAGGTATATTAGGAGCATTACCTTTATCCACTAAACTCGAGCTACCCCTCGACGAGTGCCATCTATCCATAAAGAAGATAAGGACCAACCCCTCCTATACAGGTCATGCTTCAATGAGGATGAAATATGTATCTAATCATGGGCTAAAGGGGGAAATATATATTGCTTTCGCACATACCAGGTCTTCACTATTGAAATAAATTTGAGATTGTCACTAACTTCTTTCATGTGTATATTTAAACAATCCTTTTTAGAGATTAACAATATTAAGGATTAGCAACTGTTAACAATCTTTTTCAATCTTAAAGATTCAAACAATCTTTTTCAAAGATTAACAATCTTTTTTAATCTCAAAGATTCAAACAATCTTTTTTAAATATTAACAATCTCAATCAAGATTAAACAATCTCAAAGATCCAAAAATTTCAAAAAATATTTTTCAAAGATTAGCAAAAGAGGTTTTTCCTCAAAACTTGGAAGAATGGAAGGACTCCTCCACATCTTTCATGACATTATTTATTAATGTCGGGTCCTCCCCATAAGGGTGTGGGTTATGACCTTAAACTAATCTCACTTCAACTTTCAAATCCTTTTGGGTCTAGGACCACAAACTAAAACTGGCCCAATCATATACTTCATTTTTCCAAACACAGATCTAGACTATGACCCAAAACTAGACCATAGTCTCTTGCTAAATGTCACAAAAAGGGGAAGCCAAGCCTAGGCCTCCTCCTTGACCAGCATTCCTTAAAAAAAGACTCTCTGGAGAAACCCCTCAATCTAGGAGGAAATCAGGGTGTCATGGATGTTGCTAAGGATTTTGGTTTGGCAACCATATTTGATGAGAATGCCCTGGGGAAGAAAAGTAATTGATTAAGCACATTCATTAGCTCAGAAAGGCTCACCTCATTCTTAAGAACTACTCAACCTACCACTTACCATCCTACTTTGAATTATTCTTTCTGAAGACTTCCCAAAGGAACTATGCTCTCACCATCTATTTTTTTTGGATCCAAGACATTGGCAAACATGTCACGTACAAAAGTGGATTTGTTCCCTCATTCAGTCCAAACTAGGGGAAGTAACAACCACCAAAAAACCTTTAATAAGAAAAACTTGTAGGTGTTTTTCCTCATGAGAAAAATGTGAGAAGTATGGGAGCATGTCTGACATGTGTTCCCTCTCGTCAAGGAGGGGCCCTTTTAAAATTCTTGACTAACTTGATATGTACATCCTTACGCCTCATCAATGAACAATCCAAATGGCCAAGAACATTAATGAATAAGGACATTTGGATGGTGCCTATAAGAAGGATGTCATCCACAACATGAAAGATAAACTTGAAGAGGTGGAGAAGTGCAAAGAAGCCTCAATTGTCCCTAAAGCCACGATTACCCAAGAAGGACCACAATTTGAGAAACCTTTCAACATGAACTTCCCGCCTCCACCAAGCTAAGCATACCCAGGAGGTTGGCACTACCTAGGATTTACTAGAACAGGAGATACACATGTAGGTGCATCTACATTGTTCTTTCTATACAGCTCATGGGGGGGCCACCCACCTCAGCCAAAAGCATTCTAGATAAGGTTCTATCATAGTCCCACATCAAAAAACATCGGGACTGTCCCCATACTTCAAGAGACATCTTGGACCTTCTTTAGACCTAAAGGAGATTTTGAGGGGGAAAAGAAAGAAGAAGAAGTCGCAGGCACTTTGGAATAGCCTAAAGAAGTCGACACCACCACAAAGGCTCAAATGCACTATTCTAAATGACTAAGGCCCCATCCCCAGCCTGCACTCCATGTATCTACTGCCCCACTCCTAGTACAACCCATACATATGGGGAGGGTATGGATTCCCACCATTGGTATATTATGACATTGCCAATGATAACAAAACTGGCAGTTATACCTATGGTGGTTGCACACCAAGAAGTTGTCACACAAGAACTTGCTATCGTAGAACCCCTACTGCTTGAGATCTTGCAAAAGATCAGACTTATAGAAGGGAAGAAGGATGGTACAAAGAAACTCACTAATTTCTATCATTCTTTAACATAAAGATACTAAACAACTTCAGTATGTCTAAGTTACATGAATACGCCAAAAAAGGAGACCTTGTTTCCCATGTCAAGGCGCATTTCTCAGACATGGTGGAAGTCCAATATGACGACAAGGTCCTAATATGTTGTTTTCACAAACCTTGATTGGTCTTGCTTTAGCTTGGTACATTAAATAGGACATGACCACCATCACCACATGGGCCAAGATGGAGGGAAGATTCACCAATCAATATGTCGGGAATATAGATCTGGTCCTGACCAAAGAGTACCTACAAGCTTTGCAAAAATAGATTAAGGAAAGCTTCTTCGAGTTTTTTTGGCAATGCAAGGAGCTTGTCGATTAACTGGAGTTCAAGCCAATAGATCAGGAGGCCCTAAATATGGTGATTCGGGCCGCTTCACCAGCCCTCAATGCTCTCTTATCCCTGTAAAGGTACACTACCTCCCCAGATCTCATACAAGTAGGTGAATGAATCAAAAATTTGATCAAAAAGGGAGTCTATCAGAACATAGGCCTCACCTTCTAGCCATTGCCTACTTCTTCAATGACTAATTAGAAGACCAAGTGGGCTAAAGATAAAACAGTAGATGCCATGATTGGAGTAGTTCTTATCCCCGTTGGGGCAGGAAGACAACAACTACCAACCATATAGGTTTCCTCAGTTCAAACACCCATGGCCCATGTTGCTTAGGCCCAAATGCTTCAACAAGCTCAAGATATGCCACCCTGTTACCTACATCCGTGTGTGCCTCTGCAATATGTGTGACCACCAAATGGTTAATGTGGGTATGCACCACCACCTTTTCAGCCACCCATGTAGTAGACAGCCTCACACACTCCTCTGGCAATGAGTAATCAAGCGTCTTATGCTGAGCCAACAACTACAACTTCATCAGTGGAGGAGCATACAAAACCAAAGAGGAAGTTCACACCTTTAGGGCTTTTCTTAGAATTATCCTTCTGGATATCAAACATTTACTCAATTTCTCATCCATAAGGGGGCCACTGAATCTTTTTCCCAACGACTACAATGTCAATGCATTTTGTGATTTTAACATAACAAAGAGCCACGAGACTGATTCTTGCATTGCACTCAAGAATGCCTTACAAGATCCCAATGATAATGGGGAAGTGCACACATTCATTGTAGAGGAGACGCCTATGCCCTCCAACACAATAGTTGTGATCTCCTCACCAGAAGACTCATCTTATGGACTTGTCCTTCCACTTAAACAAACCATCAAAAAATGGTCTCGTAGTGCCTGGATTGTCACTTTAGACCAGGAATAGATGCGGTGATTCTAATTGGCACCAGCATGCCAAATGCCCACTAGGGGAAGAAAGTGAAACCTATCATCATACCATTGGCATGTTAGGGCCAGAAATTATGACCAACCAGAGCAATGAAAGAAAATCCAAAATTGCAAAAGGCCTAGATTCCAAATACAACATCACCTACCAAATGTCACCCTATAGTTGTGATATCAGCTTTAGCAACTCCACCTATTGCAACAAAGGGAGATCAACATTTTGCCTCATCGAAGGTATCACCTCCCATCAATAAGGAAAAAGAAAAGGTGACTACTTACATAGGAGTCCCTACCAACATCTAGGAAGAGGGGACCATCCAGGTCTTCATCGTAACCATTTATACCAACAAGGTACCACCCATGCATGAGCTCTACAGGGAGATGAATCTTGAAGATTCAAATGCCATCCAATTCCTCAACGAACCAGAAGAAAAATATCACTGGAAGTGATGGAAAACTCTCCCGTACATCATGATTTTGTCATGAAGATGCTAGAAGGGGTCTACATCTACAAAGATGTATAGAAAAAAATCTCTTGCAGATACCCTCGGGTTAATCACAACCCCACACTTCATCTCATTCATTGATGATGAGATCCCAACAGGTGGGAATCACAACATGCCCTTATTGATTACTACAATGTACAATGGCCTCAAGATACCCTCATGCTTTGTTGACAATGGTACATGCCTCAATGTGTGCTCTTAAAAATGCTAATCAGTCTGGGGAAGGATCCTTCTTACCTTCTATCTACCACAAAGAAAGCAACCTCTTGCAATAGATTGGTCTAAGATGCTCTGGGGGAGACCATTCTAGAGCTACGTATCAGACCACAAATGTTCACCATCCACTTCATCGTCATGGAACTAAGTCCTTCCTTCAACCTCCTATTAGGGAAGCCATGGATTAATCGAAGTTGGGTGGTCCCCTCATCACTACATCAAAAGCTAAAATAATAGTTGGGCCATGCAATCATCATGGTTCAAGTCGACAAGCCTGGTACATAATGAGGATGTGGAAATACCCTAGAATTAAATGTTGGTTCCAACCTTAGTAAAATGAGGAATTTTCATATCAATAAAAGTTGTTCAAGATAATGTATATAAGAACCTATCTATGAAAGGTTGCTAGTATGTTTGAGGCTAATAAGAGTTAAGGTTGTTGCTATGTTTGAGGCTAACAGGAGTTATCATTCACTTTAACTTAATTAAGCTTGAATGTTGGGGAGAAAATTTATTTAAGGAGGGTGAAAGTAAGATCCTTAAAATTTTCAAATTTATGTTTACTTCAAGAAAATAGGATGGAATTTATCTAAGAATATCAAGATCAATAATGTGACATTGGAGGATAAAGATAAAGGAATTGCAAGTGTAGCCAAAGTGAGGCACATGGGATTATTTTCTTTGAAAATAGGTCATTGTGGAACAAGTTTAAGAAATAAAATGATTCTTTCATAAATTAGTTAAAATTACTCTGTGAATTGTTACATAATTGAAATGTGGGATAATAGGAAAGTCTCAAAAATATTCTAAGATAATTTATGACTTATATAACAATGGAGTAATTATCTAATCTTGACTTTCAATACAAGTTTTGGGCACCAAATAAGGATATCGATTTTCTTTCTAAAACACTTGAATATAATTAGGAAACTAAGATAATTCTAGAATTTGAGATGAAAAGGACTTTCCGGTGTGATGGGTAAATGATTTAAGGAATACTTGAAGAGTGAATTTACTCTATGAGAGTTATATAAAGAAACCCAAAATTTAACAACAACATGGAGAAGGTATTAGTAAGATTTCCTCCAAATTTCATAGTAAAAATATGATCCTAGTGGCCTATAGAAAATCGTGAAGGAAGACGGACCTATTTGTAATTATTATATATGTTTCCATATTAGAAATCTATTCACTAATTCAAACTTTGTCTCCAAGCAACCTACATCCCCTGGATGTGTCACACCAATTATGAATGTTGTATCAAAGATAGATGATTTGAAGAGCGTCTCCAACCTCCAACCTGAAAAGGAAACACAGGAAATAGTATCTAAGATTGTACGTCGTCTCTTTATTTCTCCAATCTCCATCATTTTCCCTAATTCTTATCCCATTATATTTGAGAGAGATAGACGGATCTAACGAGCCATGATATATCTATCAACTTGCTAGATTTGGAGAATGTCTAATTCCCAACCCTTATAGGAGGTTAGGGTTAGGATTCCCTCTACACTGCCACCCATGCCGATATAAGGCATGGGGAGTTTGACCACAACCCTTGGGACATGAAATGCCTCTCAATCACATGGACCCACTCCTAGACACCATGCTAACCTCTGGAACCATCTCTGATGGCCTTGACCTCAACCTAATCAGTTAGATTACCTATGGTTAATTCAGTTGACATGCAGCTTTGCTAGGCATCCTTGAGGAGGTAGCGGCCTTCCTTGAGGCATGATGAAGAATAGTGGTAATCCTTTACAAACCCGCCCCTACAACCTAAATATCCTCATCCAAGGATGACTCCCAAACCACTGCATGGTCCTACAGATGATGGTAAATGTGTGTGGAGGTCCCAACAGTGCTAATCATTTACAAAGCCACCCCTGCAACCTAAATCTCCTCATCGGATGATGACTCCCAGACCACTTCATGATCCTACATACGGTGGGAAAGGTGTGTGGAGGTCCTAGAAATGTGAATGGAACTTTGGTTCTTTAACTTGGAAGGTAATTCCCTACCTTTAGCCCCCTGTCTTCTTACATGAATAGGATGACTTCAAGCTCCAACATGTAACCACCTCCTACTACACCAAGGAGCTTGACAAGGCTGTCGAAGGCTGGTGAAGGTAGGTTGGCCTCTCGTAAGGACTTCTGATGCCCATAGGTGAGATTTAACCAAGGATTTGACCTCCTTGGATCTCCTTCATGATGTGAGTGAGAAGGGAAAGAATCCCCTTTGGGCACTAACCTCTTTGCCCTCAAGATCATGTGCCATTCATGTCACTATGCATGGGCATAAGAGTAAACCTAGCCTGATGCAACAAGGTCTTCCAGGACTGAGTAGGCACTAAGTTGGCTAGAGCCCATTGCTTAGGGCCCAGATATGTGTGAGTTTAAGTAATGTATAATTTTCTAGTGTGGCATTTTATGATCAGTCAATAGATGATTATCTTGCAAATTGGTAGATAGGGTGACAATGACTCTATACATGAATTTGATCGAAAATGAATAGATCATGAATAAAATGATTCTAGAGTCTGGTTATGCTTGTAGTTCCTAAAGTATAGTCAGACATGATTAAGAGGTGATTTATACAAATTTGTTTAATATATTGCTCAAACCAATAATTACATTTATTTTGTGTTATAAATTGATATTATTAAATATAATAAGAACCCAAGATTATGATGATATTACCAAATAATAACTAGTGTTTCTAGATCAATAATCATTCATATAATGAATTAGGGTTATAAAACCAATGTTATAACTTGTAATAGTCTTAATGCACAGAGTTTGATCTAGTTTTTCATAGTGCAATGATATGTTAGATCTAATAATAAGGGTTTCACCTAATGTCTAATTAGGGTTTATAAACCTACTAAATCATATGTTGTGGAATTAGGATATAATACCCTTATTCCTTGTCCAAACACAATACAACCCTAAACCTTAGTTTGGGATATATGTTAGATTAGTATGTCTTGAATATGATAGTGACAATTTAGGGTTTATATACTTTTAGTTCATGATGATTACTTAGATGTGATTTGATGATTGGATCACAAAAAGTGTTTGAAGAATGACTACATGGCTTCTGCATTGAACTGAGGTATGTTGTTATCATATGAATATTCACATTATCGACTGCCAATGGTTTTCTGAATTATTTTTGAAGTATTTTTCAATGAAATGAATTTTTGGATGATTACTTACTTTTTTTTCAAATATAATGCCAATACGAGTATCACATAATGAACTAGAATATTTTGATTTTTAGGTTACACTGATCAAGGGGTAATATACCTAAGTTCAAGGATGGATAGTGATTATGCGCCACATGGTCGACCAAGCATGGGTTAGAGTATGTAATGAAGATACCAGTTCTTGTTTATAAGCATTTTATTGGTGCATAACATGTTGTTATATTACTTGCACATATTTTGGTTGCACCAGGTACATAGTATAGCAATATTTTGATTGTCTTGTTTCATTGTCACTATTTTAGGTAACTACCATATATAAAGTCATGAAAAATAGTGAATCAAATGAGATCAATCGAAGATAGTAAAGCTAAGTCAAGGAGGATTAATTAGATACTTCTCATATGTATTAGTTCTCATTTTGAAAATTCATGTAACTCCTTGGAGGAGCTTCATTATTCATTTGGTAAACATTTTGTTCGATTAATGAAAATCATTTTTTATTATTTAATTGGTAAATATGGATCTTGGAATTTTAGGTAATAACTCTTTATTTTGAGGCCATGTCTTAAGTAGGAGACACTCAAAATTGGGGGTCACTATAGTTCACTCTATCTTGCACTCCTTCAATAAATCATCGGTTCATTGGTGACATGTATCTTCCTCCAAATCTCATGGGCGGTCTCATATGAATATATCTAGTTGAATTCATTGGAGTTGAGAGAAATGTAGTGAATTCTTATGGATTTAGCATTCATGATTCCTTTCTTCAAGGTAGAGGCATCCCATCCTTATGGCTCTCCCTTGGGTTCTTGTAAGGATGATCCATCATTTCCACATCTCAAGACTTGCACCTTGAATATGGAATCATAGTATTCTCTTCCAATATTGGAAGTTTTTTCCATCAAATATAGACAAGTGGAACTAGTATATCCCATCTACATTCTTTTCCATCTTCTCCAACTTGTGGAAGCTTCTTCTTATAGAAGACCTTGCTTTGATACCACTTGTTGGGACTATGGGCTCAATAGGGGCGAATTGAGCTAAAAATGCTTAAAAATTCATTAAACATTAAAATTTTATCCCATGATAATTATGCAATTATTAAAATAAGGGTAAAGAGAGATTTAACAATCCACAAGTGAGGACTATATTTAAGCTGAACCATATCAAAGGATGTAGCTCCATCAACTAGTAGGTCAACCTCTAGGATTTTCAACCTTTATTCATTCCTTATATTCCATTAGACTTATGCAAGAGATAACCTCTTTTAAGATCAAAATCTAAACTAGATTACCTTTTTTGGGCAAGGGAGACTCCAAACTTACAAGGGACATATCTATCCTTATCCAAGGATTTTCTACCCTTACCAAAGGGCTTGCCCACTCTTTGCCAAAAGTCTCCTGACTTTGACCACCTTCACCAAGGAGAATTTTTAACCACTAAAGGATGTATTTCATTGCTAGGTACCACTACCTTCTAGCTCCTTTTTACCAAGACTCTATTTCTTTTCTAAGGGGTGAATTCCTTTGCCAAAGCTATTTACCCTTCTTTCTATCTTAACAAATAGAGAGAATCACATTTCTAGTGATAGAGATAGGTTTGAAGGTATTTAAGTGAGGCCCACACAAGATATGTGTGGTAGGTTAGCTCTCTTTCAAATACTATTACAACATGGTTTTTCACCTGTATTTACATATATGAAGTGCAAATATTTGAATGATAAGGATATGTTGTAAACTTGGAGTGCTTTGTTTTAAAAGTATGGATTTAATTTGCTATTTCCCTTTTTACAATGGTTTTCATGGATTTCACTATTTTCTATAATTCAATAATTAATACGGGAAAAGGAAAGAGAGAAAACCAATATTAGGAGAATTACCAAAAGCAATGGATAGTTAATATTCTACATATAGAATTATGTGGAGTTTTATAGAGAAGTGGAGTTGATAGGAAACTAATGGTTCACCTTTGGTTCCACATTGTTTTAATGATGAAAAGTTAACAAAATAAGAAATATAGACAAGTTGGGAAGAGAAAAGGATTAATTTGATGCCCTAAATATATAGAATAATCTGGTATTCTGGTCTCCTTCCTTAAGCCATTAAATCCCTGACTTCTTCCTCAACAAGGATTCTTCAAGATCAAGATTAATATGAGTTAACCTTCTGTATTTAACTGACTCATCCCTCAGCTCAATACTATGAGGATTATCATCTAGCTTGACATGAGCTTCATGGACCTTGAGCTTCTCCTCCCTTGCATTATCAATAATATTCCCTACCTTATCCTTATTCCACTTAATCAATTTACATCTCACATTCCTCAGCTTATAATAGACTTTGAATAAAGGGAACCCTGTTCTATTGATACTCCAAGCCTCTTTAACAATATCATCAAAATCATCCTTTTTTTCACGTATTCACAAATTTGAAAGGTGAATTAATCTTTCTCATATCACCAAGCATGAGTTTTACAACCTTATGATCACTAACAATATTTGTGACAAGAAAACCAGAGAAATCAGGAAACTTCTACATGAACAGAGTGTTATAAAGAATCATGTCAATGCGGATGTAGCAAATTTGTCACCTCCTTGATGATTGTCCCACAAAAAACCTAGACCATTTATATTGAGATAGAAAATGCCACAGTTCAGAAGGCATTTGTTAAAATCCTCCATAGATTTCTTCGTAGAAGGATCCCTATCAATCTTTTCACTTTCCTTCTTCACAGCGTTAAAATCTCCCAACATCACGGAAGGAGCATTTATATTAGGACAAATCCCTTCTATCTTATCCCAAAGTCTACTTCTATCACCATCATCATTGTGCCCATAAACAACCGTCAAGAGAAAATTATGATATTAGACCAAACACTAACATGAACATATTGATCAGTCCTGAAAAGTTTTGTAATGAGGCAACATTCCTCCTTCCAAAGAATGACAACCCTACCAAGAGCATGTGACGAGTGATTAGACATCCATATAAACTCAGGAAAGCACTTAAGCAGGATCTTTTTAATTTTCTTTTCTAAAAACCTAGTCTCATTCAAGATAATAATGTGTGGCTTAGCCTTATTAAATTCCTCCCAAACTTTAGAAACCTTATTATTTAGGCCTATAACATTCCAGGAGACTATAGTCAGACTTAAATCACCCATTAGACACTCTGTCCTCCAGTACTAGGCTGGGAAAATTTTCAATTTCAACACTTCCCTCCTTTTCTAGATTTTTGAATCTATTTTTAAAGGAACTTGGGCTATAAGACTCATAAGTGGGACTTGGATTCCTTTTCTTCAATTTTTTTGAATTCTTGGGCATTTGGAAACCATCTGAACCTTGACGCCCTTTACTATTCTTTGAAGTTTCAGTTGAATTGGGGGGGGGGGGTAACAAGATCAACTACCTCTGAATTTTCCATCTCTTCTGGTTCAGGAACCATCTCCTCAAAACTATCATTCGTAATATGAAATTCTTCTATATCTGACTCTTCTGAAATAGATCCCAAATTACTGACAGCCTCAGAAAAATTCATAGTCACCTTATTTGCAGAAGCAGTTTCACTCCCCAAAACTTTAGGTATTGTCTTCTGCCCCGACATCTCAAGTGTTGTCTTCTGAACATGTCCCTTAGTTGTAGACTCTGTAACAGCAATCACATTAAAGATTTAGAGATTGATGGTAGTCTATGTTCTAATATGGAGGAGATAAGAAATCATATTCAAAGTTTCTATCAGAACCTTTTCAATAATGGTCACGTTGTTGATGTCTCTGGATTGGGAGTGCTCAATTTCTCTAGACAAGATGGAATTCAAAAGCTTTCCTTAGATAGAGTGGTTACGTATTCAGAGATTGATAGTGTGATTTAAAAGTTGAATATTGATAAATGCATGGGTCCTGATGGCTTTAATGGGATGTTCTATAAGGAATGTTGGAGTATCATTAATTTGGACGTCAAGAAAGGTATTTGTCACTTCTTCAGAATAGGGAGACTTCTTAAGGAAGCTAATAAGACCTTCATTTCTTTGATTCCCAAGTCTAAATTCATATTCTCAAGAATTGGAGGCCGATTTCATTGTGTAATGTTCTTCTCAAGGTCATTACAAAAATTCTTAGTAACAGGTTGCAATTGATTTTGCCCTCCATTATAAGTGATAACCAGTGTGCCTTCATTCAGGGTAGAAGTATCCAAGATGCAATTTTATTATCTAATGATCTCATTCATGATTTCAGTAGGAAAGGAGGTAGAAGGAAAATGTGTATCAAGCTTGTCATTTCAAAGGCTTATGATTCGATTTCTTGGCAGGCCCTTTTTCATATTTAAGGCTTATGGATTTTCCTCATTGTTGGCTTATTTGGCTAAAATAAATCTTCTCTATGACTACCTATGAGGTTCTTGTGAATGGTGAACCCATGAGTGCTTTTAGTGCAAGTAATGGAGTTAGGCAAGGTGACCCATTGGCTCCTTATTTGTTCATTGTGGTTATGGAAACCTTTTCTCAGATGATGAATGTTGTTGTTAATAAGGGAAAAATTTGACCTCTTTGTGCTTCTAATAATCTCATGATCTCTCATTTAATTTTTGATGATGACCTTATGGTCTTTATGGAGGCATATGTTGAAAATGCCATGGCTCTCAAGGAGATCTTGGTGGATTTCTATTTGTCGACTGGCCTGAAGATCAATGTTGACAAAAGTTTGGTCCTTTTCATTGTTGATGTAGATAAAGAAAGTATTTGTAGTATCTTGGGCATTAATGAAGGTAATCTTGATCAGAATTATTTGGGACATTCCTCTTTTTATAGGGAAATTTTCTAGAAAACAGTGTAGTTCTTTGTTGGATAGAATCAAGGCCAAGCTAGAAGGTGGGAAGTCTAAACAGCTCTCGATGGCTGGAAGGGTTCAATTGGCCAGATCAACATTATCTTATATTCATCTGTATTGGACTAGTTGCTTTCCTTTGCCTTGTTTAGTTGCTGATGATATTGAACGACTGATTAGATACTACATCTGGGGAAGTTTGGATAGTCATGATAATGTCCACTTAATAAGATGGGATGCAGTGACTAAACCAAAGAAGGAAGGGGGTTTAAGCATTCGGTATGTAAGGGAGGTAAACAAAGCTTCTTTAATCTTTCAGGCTTGGAATATAGCAAGCAAAGCTGATTCACTTTGGGTCAAGTGGATACATAAAAGGTACTTCAACAAATGTTCCTTTTGGCTACCAAGTGTTAATAATGCTTTTTCATGGAACCTCAACAGAATCATTTAGGAAATAGATACTCTTAAGAGGTTTATTAGATACTCGGTTGGAAATGGACTGAAGATTCAACTTTGGGGGGAACCTTGGCTCCCAGGTAATCATTTGCTTATTGATTCCTTGGGAAGATAGAGTATTATTAAATTGGGTTTTTTAGTGGAGAGTAACTTCGGTATTTTGATTTCGGGTAATGAGTGGATTCTTAAGGATTTCAGGCTACACAAGGAGCTAAACACTTTATTGACTGGCCTTAACAAGCCTAATGGTCGGGCAGATAATTTTTTGTTTAGTAACTTGGAGAATATTAAATTGAATAATGTGTGGAATGAAATTTGAGGCAAAGGTATTACTCATCCTTTGTTTGAATGGGTTTGGAAATATAAAGCTCCCTGCATATATTATTTCCATGCTTGGAAGATCAATCATGGTAGACTTTTAACCACTTATCATGTTAGAAACATGGGCCCTTGTATTGTTTTCAATGTAAATCTAATGAGGAGAATCTGAGTCATTGCATGTTTCGTTGTGGATTCTCAAACCAGATTTGGAGTAAGGCACTTGATGAGAAGTGCATCCCAATTTGCCCAAGTTTTGTGAATGATTTAGTGAATTGTAACAATCGAAGAAGTCATCTCGTTGCCCTATGCATTTTGCATGGTCTGTGGAGTGAGAGGAATGCTAGAGTGCATTTATAGAGGGAGAGCTCTTAGATGAGACTTTGGGATTCTATTTTGAAAGATGTTCATCTCTATGAGGATTCTTGATGCATGCCTCTTCTATTGGCTTGTTGCTATTTCTGTATGTTTCTTGCTTTTTGAAGGTTGTAGGAGTGTTCCTTTTCTTTTCTTCTATGAAGTTTTTGGTTAGCAGTTTCTAGCTCAGCGAAGATCTTTTGATATGCAACCATTAATTGAAGCCATCTAGATTTTTCTCTTCACGATGCATGTCATGTGGAGTTATAGTTGTGTTAGAGTATCTTGTTATCAGTTCTGAAGGATGATAGGGTTCTTCAGATCTTTACTGAGGTTTCTGAGGCTTGCCTCTTTTAGGTGTCTTCTTTCTTTTCTCTATTCGATTTTGTTTATCTAATGTTTGTTGGAGTGGTTCCTTACCCTCGTCCTACTGTATAGTTTCTTTGTATAGATACTGAATTGTAATTACAAAACACAAAAATAGTAATATGAGAGCTCAGTTTACTATATACATATATATATATATGTATATATATATACATATGATAAAAGGGAGTGTTAAGAAAAGTGTATTTAACTTTTGTATTTTTTTCTCCAATCTCGCCCAAATCTAGAGAAAGGTAATTCAGACATCCCTTTAAAATTTAAGATTAAAAGGATAAAGATGAGAGATAGATATATTTTTCTAAATCAAGATGTGCAAGTTGGTCCTTGGGATACAAAATAGTAAAAAGGGGTTCTGTGTGCCCATTATAAATATCCAATATATTATTAAATGGTAAATGATCCCAATATAAGACTATGGAAAAAATAGAGCATTCCAAAATGTTTTGTGATCTAGGAAATTAATTATTTGATTATCTAAAATTTGCTAAAAAGGTAAGTTTAGAATTAATAACCATTTATTTTGGATTTAATATTTTTCCAAGAAAGGGATAATGCGAAATAAAAGGTTTCCCTAAAATTTTATTACAAAAGGAGTTACATCTAAAGATATATAATTATTCTACTTTTTTGGGGTTTAATCAAAAGAAAAACTTCCTTTTTTGGGTCCCCTTCCTTCCCTTAGTCACGATCAGAAACCATTCTCCCCACCAACTCTTACACCATGTCATACCCCTTTAATGCTATATAAGCCAAAAGGGTCTTCTCTTAAGGGGAGAACGATGCCGGATAGACCTTTCCTACATGAGCCAGTGACGCTCCATGGAGGTAGAGGTTGTTTCATCACCTTCAGGATGGGATGGCAAGGAATCTCAATAGGATCCAGGGCTTGGGAAGGAGGTGGAAATCTCATGGAGATCCTCCTTTCCAAACCATGGTGTAGGGGCAGTCAGGAAGAGTCTTCACATCCTTATTACCCACCTATTAACCTACAACACTCTTCAGCAGTGTGGAGCCTGGAGAACCCCTCTCTGATCACCTCTAACAGTGCTCGGAATACCTCTAAATCTAGTGGTGGATGGGTGACCTCCATGGCCATCTCTGAGTTGTTGGAACCCAAGGGAGGAGTTGCGACTCAGGCATGATGATGTATACGGCTGGGAGTCGGTAGCATCGTGAGGAGGAAGATGAGATAGAGCCAAATGACCCATATGTCCCTCAATGTGTATTCATGGTGAATGGGCATGATGGTATTTCTCCATGTTTATGTCAACTAATTCGTAAGTCAATATAAGGCATGGGACGTTGATGTGTCAACTCCCATTACTTAGATTTTAACTTGAAAATAATGTAGTAATAAACTGTGGCTCAAAATAAAGCATATATATATATATATCAAATTGATCAGGAAAATGTGAGGAATGAAAACAAAATATAATGGAGACCTAACTCTGCCTTGAATTCTAAAATTTATTAAAGTTGTTAACTTTAATGTACTAGAACCATGGAAACTCTAATTTCTTAACTCTAATGTTAATATCTTGTTTAAATGACTTTAATGGATAAAGTTTAGTATTGTTGGATAAAAAGGACATGTTTGACTTAATTTGAGATTAAAATGCATGTAATGTCAAAATTAGGGTTTGTAAGTTATAAGGCATTAAAAGTGAAATTAGGGTTTGGAAAACCAAACCCTTATTTGACCCCAAAACCCTAACTTGGAACAAAGTCAGTCTTAATGTGAGTTTATGAACAAAGTAGTGATACTTGGGTGTTATGCATTAACTTCAAGGTGATTGCTTGCTTAATCTCAACTGCACCTATTGACTTGGATCTTAAGTCACATCTGAGAAAGGTATGTGGTTACATCTATGACTACTCGCCTTAAACAATTTGTGTGGTTTTTTTAGGTTTCCCGAATTGATAGCAAATAAATTTTTTATTGTTTTTTTAATTCCTACATTCTTCAAAGTATCTATGGGTATCACATTATATAAGTATAACTTGCTCAACTATCTCTAGAGGATTTAAGTGATACATGTCAGTTGTATGAAATGAGGTTATGGTGACAAGTGATTAAGTCAGGATAGGATGATCACAAACAAGACCGAGCTAGGATAGTATGGTCATTATGAGGCCAAGTTGGGATAGGATGGCCATCGTGAGGCCTAGTCGGGAAAGGAAGGCCATAACAAACTGAGACTAAGAATGGGAGGTTATGAGAAGTCCATTGTAGGGACTAAACCCTAGAGAGAGGGAACCCCACAATGAGTACTCTAGAGAGGGAGCATACCACAAAGATTAAGTTGAGAAGTTAGAGAAAAAATTTGCATGTTCAATTTTCTAATTATAATTGTTACTATGGTTTATTATGTTGTTACTCATACATGTGAATATTTTTTCCCCCACATACCAATATATCTTGAAAAACTAACTATGTTTTTGATTCACGGCATTTTAGGTACATGCTAGATAAGATGATATCAAGATATGATGGACATATTAAATTACTTGAAGACATTAAAATTAACTTGTAAGGAGGATTAGATAGATACTTCTTCTCATGTAATGGGTCTTATTGTGAAAATTCATGTAACCCTCAAAGGGGTAGTATTATACTCTATAAACAATGTTGTTTTGAAACAATGGAAATTATTTGATATTATATATTCTTTGGTAAAAATTGAGATCCTTGGGAATTTAGGTAATGGCTCTCAACTTTTTGGATCTTTACTAAATTGAGGGATGTGGGAAATTGAGGTCATTATATTTGGTATCAAAGCCTTAAATTTTTCAAATAATATTTAACAGTCTATAATTTCAAGTAATATGTAGAAATATAAAGAAACTTATTAAGGCAAATCATGATGGAAATGGTGTCAAGAAAGGATCATGGTTTTGAGGGGTGGTAATAATTTCCTCCACACCATTAAGTTACTATACAAGGACTCCCTTAGACAATGTGATGCCGGCCTAGCCAGATCCTTGGGTTATCTTGAAGTAATGTTTCCACTAAGTCTTTTCATCTCTACTTTCATCCACTTCTCATCATCATGCTTAATAAACCCTAAAATATACTTCCCTCCTCACTTCAACTTAGGGTTTTTGAAAAGAAGTAGGATTAAGTTATCCTCCACCAAATAATGAACATATAATGCAAAAATAATTATAAAGTAAAGAAAATAGGGTAAACCTTAGATGGAGTAAGGTTTAATTTAAAAACAATCTAAGTGGGTCGAGGGACATAGAAAACCCTAAGGTGTTGGGGTGTGGTTCCTAACCCAAACCTCAAATGCTAATACTAAGCAATGGTATGGTGAAATATAAAATACAATGAGTTCATCCATGCATGCAAGTGTGTGGAGTAAGGCATGTAGGATCCAGATGAAGGTTTTAAATATACCTATGAAGCATGAGAATTAAGTGAGAATATAATGAGGAAATATGCAAACCCATAGTGCAACTTTTAGAGTTGGTTTCCCATCCTAGGATGGGTCAACTTTAGGATAGAGAGGGTCTACAAGTATAGCCTCTCCTACTTTTGATTGTGTTTCGTCTTGTAGATCTCTATACAATGAGTCGAGGAATGAGCATGGGAAGTGGAGAAATGATCTATGAGAGATATAAAATCCTAAGGATGGGTTGTCACTAGAAAGTCTAAAACTCCATATTGTAGGCGCTCTAACGGGAAGTGTGACCCCACATAAGTACTAGTAGGAGGTAGTCACACACCTAGTGGAAGCAAGAGGCATCATGATATAAGAGGAGTTTTGTTTTAGATAGATGCCCAGAGCCTCATCAAGGTACATAATACATGGATAGTTGAAATGAGTTTGTTCTACGTGATGAGATAATATGGTTTATGATGACCTTAGTTGGTTTTAATAGCTTGAATTTAGTTTTGAGGCTTTGATTATATGAATGTGTGTGCTTCTTTGAGATAAGATAAGATAAGTGAAGATGAGAGGTGAATCTGCTAGAACCTCAACCTCTTCTACAAATGGGGCCCTCTAGTGTTAGGACCCATTATAGGGTTAACTCCATGACAGAGTGGGACCCAGATGGAGTTAGGAACCTAAACTCCAAGAAATGAGAAATTATGAGAAAAAATTGTGGTGATATGTCCTAAACTAGACTACCCCTGAGTGAATAAGTTGATCTATATGCATGGTTCCTAGAAACTTGTTGTATACTAGATATCCCTAGAATGACCAAACCCTAGACACAGAGAAAGAGGTTGCTTGCATATATGTGTATATAATATGAGTTCCTACCATCTAGGTGAGAAAGAGGGTCTCAAGTCCCTAGAAAGGTAAGGAATAATAGTGTGTTACAAAGCCTCATGCTTGGGTGGTGGTTCCATTTGTAGGACTCTAAGGGTTTTTTATGTGAAAAAAATAGTCTGCTAAAATTATCTCATGAGTTGAAACCTAAGAAGAGAATGCCAGATCATACTTGAATGGGGTATGAGAACATAGATCTAGTGAAGTTGATAGACCTAGGAACCCTAGACCAATGAGGGGAGACTAGGTCTAGTGAATAAACTATTCATAGAGTCGAATGAGATCATAGAGGTTGAGCATGGAACCTCCTCATGTATTGGGTTATAGGAAACCCTACTTGGACTTTGATGTATGTTTGATGAGCCACTCACAAGTTGGTTTAGCACCACCATACTATCATATATACGTATGAAACTAGTCCCAACTTGGCAGGTGATGAACGGGTATGACATAATGGAAAACTTAAAAATGTCTTAATAAGTTATCTATCTACAATTGGTTAGCCACATGCAGGAAATATGAAAATGTGAAGCGATTAGCTAACTTCAGGATGAACCTTTAATAAAGAATTCAACCTAATATGAGATAGTGAAAATGGGATAATGATCATGATGAATATTGAACGTCATTACAGTTGACATAAGGGCTATGTGGTAAATAAATTTGTCTTCTTCAAAGTTCCCTTTACCTATTTTGGCCTTCCATATGGTATGGATCGGATAACATACTAGGAATATGACATTAGATGAATTGGATGTTCCTATAGTGCTATACACATGAGACATAACACATCGGTCCCATTATATATGAGTGCTTCAATTCAGAGTAGTAAGGTACCAATAGTGATCCAACTCCTGAGTGGTAGATCATGGGATATAATGACATAACTCTAGAGAAGAAATTGCATGAATGATATAATGGAATATATGCCAAAAAGACATGTCCTCTCTTGGTGAAATGAATTTTGGTTCAAATGTGCTTTGTGATCCTATTGACAAGTATTAGTTTTTGTCCTAGAATAGGATAAAAAAATCAATTTAAGAGTTGAGGTAATATTAAATGTCAATTAAAACTTGAAAGATTAAGTGCATGAAGCATGAAACACATATGTTGAATTTGAATTTTTGGATGCATGTATGCCATCTCCAAGGGAGACAAGGAAAAGTCACTATAGAAGTGACTGGTAATCTGGGACTAAGCCCGGATAGAAGATCTCGACGAGCCCAATGAAGGAACATAAAAAAAACCATGTGTTCCCTAAGAGATGAAAGAAATTTGGGTTAAAGAATCTTATAGGATATAATGTGCTTGGATATCATCAGAGAAACCTCAAGAAAAATGTGTGCTAAAATAATATAAGGTTATGACATTACAAAAGAAATAGGGAAGGGTAGGGACTTAGGTCAACCCTAAGATCCTATAAGTTCTGACATTATAAAAGAACCTAGGGAAGGGTAGGGGCTTAGGTCAACCCTAAGATCTTGTAGGATGATTAAAGGTACATAAGACTTATGGGGTTGTGGAATGATCATGTACTAAGTGCATAAGGCCCTCGGAGGTCAAGAGGAGATCATTCCAAAACTACCTATGCCCTATAGATCTTAAGGGAATGACTAAGGCTAATGATACATGAGATGTAGATGTGAAGGTCATTGGAAGTCAAGAGATGATGTTTGAATAAGAATCTTGAAAGGAGTTGTGCATAGACTCCACAAAAAGAAAATTTAAAAATAGAATAAAGAGGTATTATCGCATGGAATCATTGTTGAGAATGACTCACACAAAATTCAAAAAATTAAAAGATAATTTGTGATTATATTGTCTCTATCCTTGGAATGGGAAGAACTTTGTATTTGGACTGTAGACAAATATTCATTTCATCTTGTTATGAGTGTGAGAGATTACATGACACATGTTATGATAAAAAAGGATATATGATAATGAATACCTAAGTTGAGATTTAATGGCATAACCTAGGGTTTGAGGTGATACCTCACCCATATGTGGAAATAATGAATAATTCATTTGGGAAACCTTAGTGAAAAGGTAGTCACAAAGTGAAATTGGAATCAAAAATGAAAATAGAATTACAAAGTGGTAGTAGAATCATGAAGTAACTAATGATATTTTTTATACAATGGATAGGGTTGTGGATGTACCATGAAATTGAAATTGAATACAAACCCTAGTACGATGAGAATTTTATTGATCAATAAAATTTGTTAAGAATGATCCCGATAAAGATATCTAAGAAGGGTTTGTAACCCTAAGTTTGAAAATTAGTGAGAAGTTAACTTTCACCTTAACCTAGTTTGTCTTAAATTTTGGGTACAAAATCCCTTCAAGGAGGGGTAAATGTTAGATCCTCAAATTGGGTAAATTCAAATCCTATAAATATAAGATTTAAGTTGATGAGCAACACAATTATAAATTACCTAACCACGAATGGCAACACAAGTATTAAGACATCCAATGAAGATAATAATAAAGTAGTTTTAAAATTTGAGATTGAAAATGTTCTTTAGAAACACCATGCTGAGGATGAAGCCTCATGGGAGCCAAAGGTAGACATGGAAAAGTCTCATCCTAAACTTTGTGTATGATTAGTTGAATTTTGAGGAAAAAATTCCTATAAGAGGGAAAGGATGTTACAACATGGTTTTTCACATGTATTTACAAATATGAAGTGCAAATATTTGAATAATAAGGATATTTTGGAAACTTGGTGTGCTTTGTTTTTGAAGTATGGATTTAATTTGCAATTTTCCTTTTTGCAATTCTTTTTTAGATTTCATTTTTCTATAATTCAATAATAGATATAGGAAAAGGGGAAAAACGAATATTAGGATAATTACCAAAAGCAATGGATAGTTAATATTATACATAAAGAATTATGTGGAGTTTTCTAGAGAAGTGGAGTTGAAGGCAACTAATAGTTTTCTTTTGGTTCCACATTGTTTTAATAATGAAAAGTTAACAAAATAGAAATACAACCAAATTGGGAAGAGAAAAGGATTAATTTGATACCTTAAATAAGTTAAATAAAAGGGAGACTTGGACACTAAAAAAAGTGTCTTTAACTTTTGTATGTTTGTCTCCAAACTCATCAACGTCTAGAGGAAGGTAATCAAGACATCCCTTTAAAATTTGAGATTAAACGGATAATGATGAGAGAGATGTTTTTCTTAATCAAGATGTGCAAGTAGCTCTCTAGGATACAAAATAGGACAAATGGGTTGTTCGTGCCCGTGACAAATATCCAATATATTTTCAAATGGTAAATCATCCTAATATAATACTATGGAAGAAAAATCATACCATTCCAAAATGTTTTGTGATCTAGGAAATTAATAATGTGATTATCTAACATTTTCTAAAAAGGCAAGTTTAGAATTAATAACTATTTATTTTGGATTCAATATTTTTCCAAGAAAGGGATAATGTGAAATAAAAGGTTTCTCTAAAATTTTATAGCAAAAAGAGTTACAGTGAAGGAGATATAATTATTCTACTTTTTGGGGGTTTAATCAAAACAGAAACTTCCTTTTTTTAATCCCCTTTTCTTCCCTAGGTCACGTTTAGAAACCCTTATCCCCACTGACTCTTACACTCTATCATACCCTTTAAAGCCTATATAAGGTATAAGGGTTTTCTCTTAAGGGGAGAACGACGGCAGGTATACCTTTCCTGAATGACCTAGCGATGCTCCATGGAGGTAGAGGTCATTTCATCACCTTCACAATGGGATGAGTTTAGGCAAGGCATCTTAGCAGGCTCTAAGGATTGTGAAGGAGGTGTAAATCTCTTGGAGATCCTCCTATCCCAACCACGGTGTAGGGCAATCAGGTAGAGTCTTCACCTCCCTATTGTATGCCTAGTAACTTGTAATGCTCTTCAGCAGCGTGGAGCCTAGAGAATCCCTCTCCGATCACCTATGATAGTGCTTGGGATCCCTTCAAGTCTAGTGATGGATGGGTGACCTCTCTGGCTATCTCAGAGTCATTGGAACTTAAGGGAGGAGTCGTAGGTTAGGCAAGAAGTTGTGTACGGCTGGAAGTGGGTAGCATAACAAGGAGGAAAATGAGACAGAGCCAAATGACTTGCCTATCCCTCGGTGCATGCTCAGGGTGAAAGGGCACAACCGTCCTTCTCCATGTTTAATCTGGCCAATACGTAAGTCATCCTAGGTGTGGGACATTGATGAGTCAATCTCCCAATGGTCTATTAGTTTTTAACTTGCAAATAATGTAGTAAATAGTGTAAGCTCAGAATATGGTAAAAGTGTATATCAAGTTGATCAGGAAAATGTGAGGAATGCAAATAAAATATAATGAAGACCTAACTCTAACTCAAATTCTAATAATGCCTAAAGTTTTTAACTATAATATATTAAAATTATGTAAACCCTAATTTTTAATTCTAATGTCTATATCTAATTTAAATTACTTTAATGGATAAAGTATAGTATTTTTGGATAAAAATGACATCTTTGACTTAATTTGAGATTAAGAATGCATATAGTGTAGAAATTAGGGCTTATACATTAAAAAGGCATTAAAAGTGATAATTAGGGCTTGGAAAGTCAAAACCCTAATGAAACCCTAATTTGACCCCAAAACCCTAATTTGGAACCCAATCAGTCTTAATGTGAGTTTATGAACAAAATAGTGAACTTGGATGTTATGCATTAATTGTAGGGTGATTGCTTGCTTAATCTCAATTGCACATGTTTACTTGGATCTTAAGTCACATCTAAGAATGGTATGTGGTTACACTTATGACTACTCACATGAAATGACTTCAATGGTTTTCTAAGGTTTCCTGAATTGATTGCAAATGAATTGTTGATTGTTTATTTAATTCTTATGATATTTAAAGCCTCTATGAGTATCACATTATATAAGTATAACTTGCTCAACTATCTCTTATGGATTCAAATGATACATATAGGATGTATGAAATGTCATTGTGATGAAAGATGATCAATTCGGGATAGGATGATCAACAATAAGACCAATCTAGGTAGGACGGTCATTATGTGGCCAAGTTGGAATAGGATGGCCATTGTGAGGCCTAGCCAAGAAAGGAAGGTCATAACAAACTGAACCAAGGAACATGAGGCTATGAGAAGTCCATAGTAGGGACTAAACCCTAGAGAGAGGGAACCCCAAAATAAGTACGCCAGAGAGGGAGTGTACCATAGAGATTAAGTTGAGGAGTCAGAGAAGAAATGCATGTTTAATTTTATAATCATACTTGTTGATATGGATGATCATGTTATTACTCATTCGTGAAAATATTTAGTTTCCCCCACATACCTATGTATCTTGATTTATTGGTTGTGTTTTCATTTCACAGTGTTTTAGGTAGATGCTAGATAAGATGATATCAAGATATGATGGACAGATGAAATTACTTGAAGACATTTAAATTAACTCTTAAGGAAGTTTAGACAGATACTTCTTCTGATGTAATGGGTCTTATTGTGAAAATTCATGTAACCCTCAAAGGGGCAGTATTATACTATGTAAACACTGTTATTTGGAAATAATGGAAAATATTTTCTATTATTTTTTTTTTAAATTTGGATCCTTAGGAATTTAGGTAATGGCTCACAACTTCTTGGGTCTTTAGATGTCGGAAGGTGATGTCATTACAAATACCTTACTCACTCTAGTGGATATAGAAAGTTATTATGTTCATGAGAGTGAATATGGGATCTTTGAGGCATGGTATCTCAATTTTAGTATAGGTGTCTTATGGGGCATGTGGATAGTCATGGGATGAATCTCAATGGGTCCTATTTATGGTTCATGATGCCACATAGTCATTAAAATCAATCGGGACGAACTTTAGTCATTATTGGGCTGTCAATGGATAATTTTATATTACATGCCCCCTCTAATAGAAATCTTGCACTTTAAAACAATAGTTCTACCATCCAAAGTTGTGTTGCCAAATCTCATCCAATGCAGAAAAGGACAAGACCAAGATAGGTCCATCTGTTTTGTTTCTCTGTTGTAAACTTTGTTAGTGAACTTTCCTTGATCCAATAATTTTTCTTATTGGTCGAGATTCTCATCAACTAAAATTTGTCCTATGGTATCAATTTGATAGACAGACAATGTCATTTTGTCTAATTTATGTCCAAGATAAATTTGAATGATGAAAAAGCACATATGAAAAATCCCAACTAATTTTAGGTGCAATAGAATTTCAATGCACTTAATTCTATTACACTTTCAAGCTTAATAACAAGTCTAGAAGTCATTAAAGTGATTTATATTAAAAATATGAAGTGAAAAATATCTATTGTTTGATCTTGATCTTTATGCATGTATGACTTGATTTCTCAAAACTAAGGTTTTCAAGTTTAGGCATTTGGAGTGTGTCTATATGATATCGTTCAAAAAGAAACACTAGACACAAAGAAGTGAATGGTTTACTCATCATCAAAATATGGGATTTAGTAATTTTCACTCATGAGTCAACGGATATAAGATGGTAGTATTTCATTTTATAGCTTCATGATTCTACTAAAATGATATCTAGTGCTAAAAAAAGTTGAACTTTCCCTCTATTGCAAAATTTGTTATGTTGAATATTCTTCTTTTACTCTCGACATGAAAATGTATAATTAAGCCCCAAAGTCTTTCTATACTATTTTATTCAAATGTGAATGTATAATCTAGATTCCATGGGAAAAGGCTAATAATTACCTTTTTTCTTGAGAAATCAGATCCAAAACATATTACTTATGCTTTATCTTGATATAACAGCATATGGACAAAACTCGGAATCTTGATACTAAGCCCTAGAGGTACGATTCTCTACATTATGTATGCATGCATGTGTTGAAATAGCCCTACAATGGTGTGAAAAAAGGCTAAAATCATGTTGTATCCCGCCTTGTTAGCATTGTTCTAACCTTGTTGTGATACTTCAATATAGTTCAAAAAAATATTGTGACCTTATGTATGTGAAAAGGTTGAATCTAAAGGGTTCAAACCATGATCATTGAACGTATTGCTAGAACTACAAAAAAGTCCTTAAATCACATGATTTCTAATCATGTTTATTTGTTCTAACCTTGTGTGTTCCGTTCATGTTAGTGAATGCTAAGCCTTACGGATATGTACCAAAGACTGAATTGGGCTTTGACTATATAAATAGACATGTAATCTTGTTGTGCTTGCTTGCTCCAGCTACGCGGATGAAATGGAAGCCTAATTGCATACTCGCTTAAATATTACATGATTTTAAATGATGTAGCATGAAAAATCTTAAGATAAAAGGTCAATTTTGTATCTTTTATATCATGATAATGATCATTTGTTGTGGAAAGGTGAATTTGTGTTATCCCAAACTTCTATGGCAAGTATTAAGCCTTAGAGATTTGCAGGAAAGGTTGAAAAGTCATTGTTCTAGCCTTGTTAGAGAAGGATGTCATGATACGTGATGATGTTATGTGTGTGAAGGCATATGGCATATGTGATCATTTTTTAATTCTAAGTTTCTAAAATCTTTTGTTTTAGCCTTTCTGATTATTATATGTGTTCATTGTATGCAAAAGCCCAAGTTTTGTTGTTATAGCATTTCACCTGAACATAAGTTGTTTATTTTTTCTTGAAATTGCTAAGACATGTAAGATATGTAATAATGAAGAGAAACCCAGAATCATCTAGTTATGTTTCTTAGTCATTGCGAGCCTCCCTTGATGTTTGTGTTTGGGTAGTGAAACAAATCTATCTATTAATGGAGTGCATCTATATGCAAACGACCTGGAGTAAATTAGACCCCGAGGGATAATATATAGAGGGTTAGCAGAAGTCCTATAAAGATTGGAGGAAGACTCCAACTCACTTTGTTACAATCTGATAAGGGGATTACAAAATAAAGACCCCAACATGGGTTACGTAATGAGAATGGTTGTGAATGGTGAGATAAGAGAAATGTGGTATGATGCCTATATGATATGAGATATGGTATAAACCCATCCTTGTATCATTTTGTGGGAATAAAAGGTAGAGATTTTAAAGGCTCCTACAAAGCTGTTACAACTTGGTTATTCACAATGGAAATGCAATTATTTGAATAGAAAGGACATATCGGAAATATGTTATGATTTGTTTTTAAAAGTATGATTTATTTTGCAAATTTTCCTTTCTTGTGAATTTCGTGATTTATACATTATTGTTAATCCAAAAATGGATAAAAGGGAAAGGGAGAGAAGAAAATCCAATAATAAGTAAAATAAAAAATAGATTATATATATGTGTGCTTGTGAGAATTTTGAGGAATTCTCTAGAAAGTGGCATGGATGACCACTAATGGTTGGATTTTTGGCTTCACATGGTTTCTAATAAGAAAGGTAATCAAAATAAAGGATATAGAAAAGATAAGAAAGAGAAAAGAATTGAATTAATGTCTAAAATGTGCCTTATAAAAAAACTTGGATATTAAGAAAAGCATATGTTCCTTTTGATTTTTGGACTCAAACCTTGCCCATTATTATATAAATCCATTATGGACTTACCCTTAAAATTTGGGAGGGAAATAAGTTTCATGTGGTGTGAGTAATTAATTTAAGAATAAACTAAAGAAGCAAGTTTCAACTATTAAGCTTATTCTAATAAATCACAAAAAATTGTTTAAGGTTGGGAAAGACTTTAGTAAGCTTCTCTCCAATTTCCATAGTCATAGGATGTTCCTAGTAGCCATTAGAAAATAGAGAAGGTGGGGGACCTACTTCAAATAAATGAATTTTATATCCTTTTTTAAGAGAGAGAAAAGGGGCATCTATAGATATCTTTTTTACACCAAGTCTTGCCCACATCAAGATTTAACCACAAAAAGCTTTGCCTTAAAATTTGGGACTAAGAGGATAAAGGATGAGAGAGATATTAATTAATTACCCTTTATTAAAGTTAAAGGGGTTAATGGGTAATATATTATGTCACAATTTATTTGAAACTTAGGGCCCATCCCTTTGTGGTGTAACGCATGGATTCCTGACCATGGATTTGGAGATCCAAAGGTTTTTGGTCATCTTCTAGCTTGCGACATCCTAGGAAAGTCATGAACAGTGGTAGTCGATCTTGTCAAGGACCAATCCCCTCTTTTGTGACTACCTTATCTCCTAAAAATCCTCCATACCAATTCAAAAGGAAGTTCTGAACCTAGGCAGCCTTGGTTTTATGTGTCTTGCAAAGCAATAATAACTTTCCCAATTCATGGACTGCTCGATGGCCAGTCCCATGGAGGCCAAACCTATATAAGAGGGAGAACACCCCATATGAGACCAGGTTATATCTTCAACAGGCTATGCGCAACCTGGGTATCATTTCCCCTGTCTCTGATTCCTTCGCCAGATCCCTGTATTCTTCTTCCTTGGCCACTATTTACCACTAACAAGGAGCTTCTTCGTCCACCCCTATTCCTGCCCTCTAGATGGAAGTTAGAACCATCTTTGGGTTTGGACTGCATAGTTTGTCGACTCTTGGAGGTCTGAATACTCGACGTCAACAACATTATTGACCCGCTCAAAAATATAATTCGTGAGAAGGGGTGGAGCGGAGATAGAAGATGAGGCCTAAGAAAATTACTTTCTTGCCCCTAAGGCATGCGAGGCCCAAGCTCAAAGGCGTGAGGGCAAAAGTCTGTTTTTGCCTTGGCTTGACACCCTGCCCACATGGAGTGATCTACCCACGTGGTTGAAGCTAATTTGTGGAGTGCAAACCCACTTAGAGAAAAGAAAAGTGATCAAAATAATGATGTGGGAACTCTCCATTGGTCCAAAGGTAATTAAATTGAATAAATCATAACTAATTATTGATAACTCGGATAGAAATAAGTTATATATGAAAATTGATCATGAGAATACAAGAAATTCAATAAAAATATACCCAAGACCTAGATAGGCTTATACTTTAAAAAATACCCAAAGATTTCATCTTTAATGTGTTTAAGGCATAAAACCCCTAATCTCTAGATTTTGATGATCTTTATATGTTCGATTGATATTAGTAATCAAAGAATAATCTTTTTGGACAAAAAAGGATAATTTGGATCTAGTTTGAGATTAGTAACCCATTAATTGAATAACTAGGGTTTCCTTGAGATTAAAAGTCTATTTAATGTTAAGATTAGGGTTTGTGAACCAAAAGAGCATGAAATATGGTAATTAAGGTTTAGGAGACTAAAACCCTAATAAAATATGACTTGGACCCTAAGTCAGTCTTAATGATGGATATTGAATAAATTAGTGAACATGGGTATTATGCTTTAATTTCAGGATAGTCACTTGATTGGTTGCTCTTATTTATTATTTTCTTGAACATCAAGTACTCTTGAGAAAGGTATGTGGCTACGCCTAAGAATAACCGCTTTAGTTTCCCATGGCTTTCTCAGAGTTTTCTGCATGGATAGCAAATAAATGCTTGCTTGTTTACTTATTCCTGCAAACTATAAAGTCATTATGGATATCACATTAGATGGACATGACAAGCTCGAATCCTAAGCCTCCTCTAGATATATGATATATATGGAAAATGATGATTATGCCCATGGGGTAGAGGATCGTAAAAACTCATTCAAATGAATAGGGGAAGGCATCAAACGTCATCTACCAGAACAGGGGAAGACATCAAAGGTCATCCACCAGAATAGGGGAAGACGGATATGGCACCAAGAAGCTAGTCTATGTTCGTTACAGGGATAATACCTTATATGGGTTTCATAGAGGTTGGATAGATTAGGGTTGAGTAGTCATGATTAAAATGTTAATTTTGATTTTGTGCACAATAATTGTTGTGATTATGTTGCTACAACTAGATGTGAACTTTTGTTTCCCCCACATAACAATATAACTTGTTATATTGATCGAGTCTTGATATCTCAGTGTTTTAGGATAATTTGCTATTATTTCTGCAAGAATAAAGGAAAATGGACATCTAGAGAAGAAGGAACCAAACAAACAAGAAGTAATGTAATTCTGGAGGATTTAGTTAGTTAGTTTTATTTCATGTTGCAAACTCTAGAAAATCATATCATTTAATTTCTTTATGGAAAGTTTACCTTGAACAAACTCCTTTTCAGTTTAGTGAAAACTTATTAATTATTTTTGGTTATTTGGCAAACCTCAATCCCGTAAATATGGTAATGGCCCTTGCCCATTTGGTTTTCCTGAATAAGGGATAACTAGGGGAGGGGGTCATTACATTTGAAATTCAGCACAGCCTATCACCCCCCGACTAATGGACAATCAGAAATAATGGTCCAAACTTTAGAAGATATGTTCAGAGCATGTGTTCTCGATTGGGGTGGATCGTGGGGGTGGTAATTTCCCTTAGCTGAGTCTGCTTATATAATAGCTACCAAGCCAGTATCAGGATGCCTCTATACAAAGCTCTTTATGAGAGGCCATGTCGGTCACTGCTTCACTAGGATGATGTCGATGAGAGAACCTTGCTAAGGTTCATTTTGATCCAGCAAAATCTAAAGAGAGCCCAAGATCGATAGAATTCATATGTTGATGCAAAAGTGGACTGATTTGTACTTCATTGTAGGTGACTATGTGTTTCTAAAAATCTGACCCCTTCGATCTATATCTAAGAGCAGAGAAAAATTGAATCCTCAGCATGTAGAGCCATTTGGGATTCTAGAACGGACTAATGGAGTTGTCTACAATTAACCTTACCCCTGCAATAGTATGGTGCATGATGTGTTCCATGTGTCCCATCTGAAGCTCTATGGGAAGGATCTGAGCCATGTGATGAGAATTGAGCCTATTAAACTCCAAGGGAGGTTGACATACCCTAAGTCACCTATGAGGTTACTGGATACCAAGGTGAGAGAGCTCAAGAACAAAAGATAGAGATAGTAAAGGTTCTTTGGATGCACCATGGAGAGGGTGAAGCCACATGGGAGATGAAGATGGACATGGAAAAGTCACATTCTGATTTGTTTGTATGATTAGTCAAATTTTGAGGGAAAATCCTATAAGAGGGGAAGGATGTTACAACCTAGTTTTTCACATATATTTGTATAATGTAAATGCAATTATTTGAATAGAAAGGACATCTTGGAAATATGTTATGCTTTGTTTTAAAAAGTATGGCTTCTTTTGTAAATTTCCCTTTGTTGTGAATTTTGTGATTTCTATTGTATTGTTAATCCAAAAATGGACAAAAGGGAAACGGGAGAGAAGAAAATACAGTAAAAAGCAAAATCAAAACAAAATAGATAATTACTATATGTGCTTGTGAGAATTGTGAGGAATTCTCCAAAAAGTGGTATGGATGACCACTAATGGTTGGATTTCAATTTCACATGGTTTCTAATAAGAAAGGTGATCAAAGTAAAGGATATAAAAAAGATAAGAAAGAGAAAAGAATTGAATTAATGTTTGAAATGTGCCTTATAAGGAGAGGACTTGGATATTATGAAAACCATATGTTCCTTTTGAGTGTTGGACTCAACCCTTAACCATGGTTATATAAAGCCATTATGGACTTACCCTTAAAATTTGGGAGGCAAAGGAATTTCCATGTCATGTGAGTAATTAATTTAAGAATAAACTAAAGAAGTAAGTTTTAGCTATTAAGCTTGTTCCAATAAATCCCAAAAAAATGTATAAGGTTGGAAGAGACTTTAGTAAGCTTCGCTCAAGTTCCATAGTCATAGGATGTTCCTAGTAGCCTATGAAAATTTGAGAAGGTGGAGGGACCTACTTGAAATATATGAATTTTATTTCCTTTTTCAAGAGAGGGAAAGGGACATCTAGAAATATCTTTTTGATACTAAGTATTTCCCACACTTAGATTTAAGAACAAAAATATTTGCCTTCAAATTTGGTACCAAGTGGATAAAGGAGGAGAAATATATCATATAATTAACCTTTCCTAAATTTAAAGGGGTTAATGGGTAATAAATTATGTCATAATTTATTTGAAACTTAGGACCCATATCTTTGTGGTGTCATGCACAGATTCCTAACCATGGGTATGGAGATCCAACAGTCAGTGGTCATCTTCTAGCTTGCGAAATCCTGGGAAAGTCATGAACAGTCATACTCGATCTTGTCAGGGACCAATCCTCTCTTTCTTGACTACCTTCCCTCCACAAAATCCTCCCAATCAATTCAGAAGGAATTTCAACTAGGTAACCCTAGTTTTGGGTGCCTTGGAAAGTAATAATAAATTTCCCCAATTCATGGACTACTCGACATCCAGTCCCAGGGAGGAAAAATAAATTCAAGAGGGAGAATTCCCCCTGGGAAACCATCTTATCTCCTCAAGAGGCTATGCAGATCCCAGGGATCATTTCCCCTGTCTCCAATTCCTTCACCAGATCCCTATCTTCCTCTTCCTTAGCCATTATTTTTAGCTGACAAGGAGTTTCTTCATCCACCCCTATTCCTGCCCTCCCAATGGAAGTAAGAACCATCTTCAGGTTTGGCAAGGCCTTGCGGAGAGACTGCATAGTTTGTCGACTCTTGGATGCCCAGATACTCAAGGTAAACAATATTGTTGACCTGCTCAAAAAAGATTTGCGAGAAGGGGGTGGTGTGGAGATACAAGACGGGGCCCAAGAAAATGACTTTCTTAAGGCGCGCGAGGCCCAAGCTCAAAGGCATTAGGGAAAAAGTGTGTTTCCACCATGGCTTGACACCCTACCCACGTGGAGTGATCCACCCGCATGGCTAAATTTGATTTGCAGAGTGCTGACACGCATAGGAAAAAGAAAAGGGATCAAAATAATGATGTGGCAACCCTCCATTTGTCCAAAGGTAATTAAATTTAATAAATCATAACTAATTGTTGGTAACTTGAGTTGCAATAAGTTATATATGAAAATTGATTAGAAGAATGAAAGGAATTCAATAAAAATATAAACAAAGACCTAGATGTGCCTCTAGTTCAAAAAATACCCAAAGATATGTGCTTAAGGCATAAGAATCCTAATCTCTAGATTTTGATGATATTAATATGTTCAATTGATCTTAGTAATCAAAGAATAATCTTTTTGGATAAAAAGGATAACTTGGATCTAGTTTGATATTACTAACCCATTAACTGGAGAACTAGGGTTTCCTTGAGATTAAAAGTGTAATTAGTGTTAAGATTAGGGTTTGTGAACCAAAAGGGCATGAAATATGGTAATTAAGGTTTACAAGACTAAAACCCTAATAAAAACCTAACTTGAACCCTAAGTCAGACATACTAATGGATCTTGGATAGATTAGTGTCACATGGGTATTATGCTTTAATTTCATGATATTTGCTTGATTGGTTAGTCTTATTGATTGTTTACTTGAACATCAAGTACTCCTGAGAAAGGTATGTGGCTATGCCTAAGAATAACCAATTTAGTTTCTCATGGATTTCTCAGAGTTTTCCACATGGATAGAAAATAAATGCTTGCTTGTTTACTTATTCCTACAAACTATAAAGTCAATATGGATATCACATTATATGGACATGACTAGCTCGAACCCTAAGCATCTTCTGGATATATGATACATATGGAAAATGATGATTAAGCCCATGGGGAAGAGGATCATCAAAGGGAATTCACCTGAATCGGGGAAGACATCAAAGGTTATCCATGTGAACAACAGAAGACATCAAAGGCCATCTGCCAAAATATGGGAAGACTTCATAGGTCATTTTCTTGAATAGGGGAAGTTTGATATGGCACCAAGAAGGTGGCCTATGTTCATTGCAGGGACAATACCCCAGAGGGGTTTCATAAAGGTCGGATAGATCATGTTTCATTAGTCATGATTAAAATGTTAATTTTTATTTTGTACACAATAATTGATGTGATTATGTTATTACAACCAGATGAAAACTTTTATCTCCCCCACATACCAGTATAACTTATTATACTGATCGAGTTTTGATTTCTCGGCATTTAGGATAGTTTGCTATTATTTCTGCAAGCATAAAGGAAAATAGAGGTCTAAATAAGAAGGCATCAAACGAACAAGAAGTCGTGTAATTCTTGAGGATTTAGTTAGTTAGTTTTATTTCATGTTGTAAACTCTAGAAAATCATATCATGTAATTCCTTTATGGAAATTTTACCTCGTACAAACTCCTTTTCCATTTAGTGAAAATTTATTAATTATTTCTAGTTATTTGATAAACCTTGATCCTATAAATATGGTAATTGCCCTTTCCCTCTTGGTCTGCCTGAATAGGGGATAACTGGCAGAGGGGGTCATTACACTAGCCATGTTGCAGACCTGGGTTGTGTGATTTGTCTTAGGGTGGAAATATAAACCCTATGGTATGGAAAATGAGTCATGCACATGGGAATAATGTTATGGCTTTTACTTGTTTAGGTACAAATCAAGTATATTCTGGGAAAGCTAATAAAAATGGATATGTCAATTTTTTTGTTAATAATGTTCTTATGATGGTCTTACACTTGATGTATGTTTCTTATTACATATTGGATTTGAAAATTTCTATTCAATTATCCTTCACTATGTAGTTTATTTTTCCTTCATGTTAATGATATTCCTGCACTCTGGTAAAATGTTTTGTTTCTGCTAAGAAAAATGCTAGTCATAATCTCTTGTGTGTTCAACTCTAGGCTTGACTGTAAAATTCTCTAACTCGAAGAAAGATGATGAAATAGTATTATCTACTCTTATGCTTTTCTTGTCATTTATACATTCTCTAATCAACTGATGAACAATTTCTTAGGTTTGAAGTTGAGATGACAATATGTCAATACGTAAACTTGGGTTATTCACCAGGCGACCATACAAGTAAAGTTTGTATATTTAGATTTCTCTAGTTTTCATGTACTTGGGTTTCCAAGACGAGTTTATGAATGTGTTTTAATGCAATATTTATATAAGAAAACAATTTATCTTTAGTATATGTTATTTTAGAACTTTTGAGAATTCTATGATGGGGGTCATTAATGATTTACTTCATAACTTGATGATCATTTTGTGTAACAAGTCCTAACTTGAATATAAAGTTGATCTTGAATAGAATATGTTGAACTTTTTCATTTTTCTATGAATGTTTTATGTTGATCACATGTGTTTTTCATTGACTATATATGAATTTTGGAGTTCACAATCTTGGGGTTGCCTCTAATAATTAGGTTTTTTCTTATTATTAGAGTGGTTCTTGAGTGCAATTTGGCACCTCAATCTTGGGATTAGTTCATTAATACACCTTGAGGCTACGTAGGACAAAACGAGGGACACCCCAAAACCAAAAATTTGAAATGTTCATCATAAACATCATAAAGTAAATTGCCAAGAAAATGCTTAAATGAAATTTCTAACGACATTAACATGTAAGATCATAGAAAAAGGTCCACTATGTTCATATGCAAGAAAGTATGTGTACAATGTAATAGTAAGTGTTCAAGTTCTTCACCTATTTATATGTATGCGCTACAGAAAACATACTCATTAGTGGCCTTTCAGAAATGCCACTAAAAAAAGCCAGTAAACAGGTTTAGCGGCATTTGTTGACATTTAAAAAAATGCCTCTAGCACCAATGCCACTAGGAAGATAGTGGCTTAAGTTGTAAAAGCCACTAAAGGTTTGTCTTTAGTGGCTTCGAATAAATGCCACATAAAGGCCACTAAACCATAATTTGGCATTTATAGAAAAGCCACTATCCATCATTTGGCTTTTATACAAATGCCACTGTTTTGTATAATGTTGTTGTATAAAACGGTTTTGATTGAATGTAGTGGCTTATGAAAAAAGCCACTAATGACATACTAGTTCTGCATTACTAATTTTTTATGGATTTTAGTCAGTCAATTTGTAGTTCATGATCAAGTTTTCTAATTGAATACCAATTGAAGCCGAACACATTCCATAAGTATTGAACTTTTTTATTTATAATCAAATGACAATTACATGGGGAGGACATTTTACCTTGCCCCTTGTATTGAATACAACAGCATCACATATGACTATATATGGTACATATTGTAGACATGAACACTAACTGGATAACAACTCATTTTGCACTTGGAGACCCCCCAAAGGAATACAAACTCATTTTCTTACAAAAACATACAACTCCATTCTAGCATTCTAAGTAGTTGTGAGCTTCTACAGGAGTAGACCAGCTACACTACAATGAAGGTTTATCCTTCTTCTCAACTGCAGTGATAGAATTACGGCCATATGGTCATCAGATTCCTCAGCAGGTTATTCCTTCTTCTCTTCCACCTTAGCAGCAGAAGCAATAGGTGCAGCTGCATAGCCTGAAGCAGCAGTAGGGGCAGCAGCAACTGAAAACTTGCTAGGATCCTGCAATGAAGTGAGCAAAATGTTGAGCACTTGCATGCAAATGTAAGACAAAAACACTTACAACACTAGCATGCTGTTAAGATAGTATCAGGGAAGATAGCACCATGGCCAAATTTATTGATAAGGTCATCTTCAGTAAGGTGAAGGACCTCAGGGCTGAATATAGATCCACTATCATAAACTGACAGCACAACCATTCCATATGAGAAGGGCTTGATACCGAGCTTGGCAAGAAGGGTAGCCTCAGAAGAACCCACCTTCTCACCTTTCCTAATAAGTTCGACAATGGTGATAATTTCAACTGTACCATTCACATTATGTCAGCTGAATAGAGTTTGTCATGTAGCAAAGCTATAGACATTCAGCTAAGCACACAACTAAGCACATGATAGAAAGGGTGCAAAGTTGACAATCTTGAGAATTATGTAAAAAGCAAAAGATGGTTATCAAACCCAATGTCGTCCAGGGTTCTCATAAAACTATAGTCTATACATAATAAGTTGAAAGATTTTTAGTAAGGTAAGAAAGCATATAATGATTAATAAGAGCAAAATCTGGTGAAGGCCTTCATGTTGTTATAGATAGATCTCTCTTCGCCAACTGCAATAACTATTGTACTGAAGTTATCATCATCAAGAACCATGTCTGAAGCCTCCTTGGTAACCTAGACTAACACATAAAAAGAGAAGAAACAATCATTATTGATAATAATTACTAAAAGACAAGAAGGTTCATCCTTCTTCTCAGATGCAGTGATAGCATATGATAATTCGGCCATAAAGTCATCAGATTCCTCAGTAGGTTCTTCCTTCTTCTCTTCCACCTTGGCAGCAGAAGCCGCAGGTGGAACTGCATAGCCTGAAGCAGCAGTAGGGGCAGCAACAATTGCAAACTTGTTAGGATCCTTCCATGAAGTGAGCAAAAAGTTGAGCACTTTCATGCAAATGTAAGACAAAAAAACTTACAGCACTAGCATGCAATAAGATAGTATCATGGAAGATAGCACCATTGCCAAATTTATAAATAAGGTCATCTTCAGTAAGGTCAAGGACCTCAGGGCTGAATACAGATCCACTGTCATAAACTGACATCACAACTAGTCCATATGAGAAGGGCCTAATGTCGAGCTTTGCAAGAAGGGCAGCCTCACAAGAACCCACCTTCTCACCATTCCTAATAAGTTTGACAGGGGTGATAATTTCAAATGTACCATTCACATTATGTCAGTTGAATAGAGTTTGCCACGTAGCAAAGCTTTAGACATTTAGCTAAGCACACAACTAAGCAGATTATAGAGAGGGGACAAAGTTGACAATCTTGACAATTATGTAAAAGCAAAAGATTATAATCAAACTCAATCTCGTCCAGTGTTCTCATAAAACTATAGTCTATACATAATAAGTTGAAAGAATTTTAGTAAGGTAAGAAAGCATAAAATGATTAATAAGATCATAACCTGGTGAAGGCCTTCATGTTGTTATAGATAGATCTCCCTTTGTCAACTGCAATAAATATTGTAGTGACGTTATCATCATAAAGAACCATGTCTGAAGCCTCCTTGGCAACCTAGACTGACACATAAAAAGAGAAGAAACATCATTATCGATAATAATTACTAAAAGACAAGAAGATAGATATACAAATTCCCATAGCGAATATAATCACCTCAGTTCTAGAAATTCCCATGGCAATACCAATGTCTACCATTTTCAGAGCAGGTGCATCATTGACACCATCATCAGTCAAGGCAACCACCACATGTAAAAAACAAGTAACTACAAAACATGCAAGAAGACTTTCCAGAGTAGGAAGCAAAAAGACATTTACAACCTTATCTCTCGAGAACGGCCTTTAATCTCTTGGAGAAACCATTCTTTCTTGAGGCTTCTTCATAGACTTCTCCACTAGAGCATAGTTCTGACATGTTGACAATGACTTCATGTACCTCTACAGAGAAATTAGGATGCAAAACTATAGAGGTACACCAAGTCATTGTCAACATATCTGTAACAGTAGAGCTAGCAGTAGTGTTAGTGAAGAGGATTGCATAAAAATGAAACTTTGATTGCATACACCTACAAACAACCTTCTTTCTCAAGAATATGTGAGATAATCCAACACATAGAAGCATGCCACTAAAATATGTCAGATACATTTTAGACAGTGGAAACTTCATACCAACGAAATAGGCATATATAAGTCAAATAATAACGACAAACTAAAATAAACATTGGTTGCTAATTTGTAATTTTCTCATTCAAAACGGTCATCCTCATCACTTTGATATACACTTTCGTCATCCTGCTGAATTTGGGATTGGTCTTTCTCAATTGTTGAACTATCAACAGTAATTCCTTCCATATCCAATCTAACTATGTCACAGTCTGCATTTTCATCCTCTGTTGTCATAGATGGCCCATCTCTAGGTTCACCTTGCACATAAGCTTTGACAGTCTCACTATAAGATGGATCTTCCATGTTGAACGTATCTCGTGGGGGAATCTTTACAGCAAAATGCCACCCTTTTGCAGTGACATATTCTACATAAAATAATTGTTCAACTTTAGATGCCAATACATATGGTTCTCCAGTTGATTGAAGTCATCTCAAATTAATAAGAGTCAACCCATGTTCATCAAGCTTGATTGTCCTCTTGGAGTAGATGTCCACCCAATCACACTTAAATAATGTCACCTTAAAGTGTTCATAATAATTGAGCACAGTAACATCCTTCAAAACACCATAGTAGGTAACATCTCTAGTAATTGGATTGCGGTCAGTGGTTTTAGCATAACAATCAGTCTTAGCTACCAGAAAGACTCCACTATTTTGTGTTGTTAGATGTCGATCTTTTGCTTTGGTATGGAATCTGTGACCATTGAAAATGTAGCCCTTGTACTTAACGGCCATTTGATGTGGACCTTGAGAAAGAAACTTGATTTTATCATCCACCATCTCTATTCTTAGGAGTGTCTCAATCTAACACAAGAAAATTTTGTTAGTATTTAATCATGAAGCATAACAAATTTAATTATGACAAATTAACTTACACGTTCCTTAAACCATCCATTAAATGAGTTACTATGTATTCTATGTACCTCCTTTAAGGACTTATGAGGATTTTTTAGCCTAATGATATCATAGTGCTTCCTGAAAACAAAATATGTGCAATATGTAATTGGAATATGTAATAATATTTTAATAATAGAATACAATTGTCACTAACTTACTTAATGTAGGTTTCAACTGTGTCACAATTGAATAGTACATGCTTATTGGCTTGTTGCAATGTATATTCGTCCAAGACACATGCTATCATTTTACCAACACCACGACCTACTGTCGAGAAAATCGACCAATCATCACTGTCATGTGTTGGCTCATTTTCCAAATTTATTTCATCAGTATCGTTTCTATTTGGCCGATTTAATTTTGTTTCAACTCCATCCAAGTATCTTAAACAAAAAGTAAGACACTCTTCAACTATATATCCTTCTGCTATTGATCCTTCTGGATATCTTTTATTACAAACATATCCTTTTAGGGTCTGCAAATACCTGATAACAAAGTTGGCAAAAATATTATGACAGATTAAATTCCAATAGGTGAAGTCATCATGACGTATGAAAAGTTACCTTTCAATTGGATACATCCAACGATACTGAACAGGGCTGGCTATCTTAGCTTCAAAAACGAGATGGACTGATAGATGCACCATTATGTCAAAAAAACATGGAGGGAAAACCTTCTCCATCTCACAAAGTGTCACAGCTATTGAATTTTCCAATGCAGCAAAATCATTTGGATCTATGACTTTAGTGCACAACCTCTGAAAATAGCGACAAAGATTAATAATACATGACTTAGCATTCTTACTGGGCAAAGACACAGTGACGTGACAGCTAATGGCAGAAGTTGTTGCATCAACACATGATAATAGTGACTTTTCATTGGTAGCATCTTCTGATCCGTCGGCCGTGCACTTCTAGATATATTAGATGCATACCCATCTGGAACGTTGACAGATTTTAGGAGGTTGCAAAATGATTTTTTTTCTTCTTTTCTCATCGTATAGAAAGCTGGAGGTAGAATGGAATGTGTGCCAACAGTTTGTAGATGAAGCGGAAATCAAATTCCCATATCCTCCAAATCCTTCCTTGCATTCACGTTTTCCTTACTTTTATCCTTCAGACCTAGCAGTGTTCCAACAATACTCTCACATATATTGTTCTCAATGTGCATGACATCCAGATTGTGCCTTACAATGTTAGATTTCCAATATGGTAGCTCGAAGAATATGCTTTTCCTATCCCAATTGTGTGTCGAATCTTTACCTCTCGGCCTTTTCTTACCAACTACAGTGCTTCCGCCATCCAATTGTGACAAGATTTCAGCTCCAGAAGGAGGTTTAGGTGGACTCCTAAATTCTTGCTCACCGTCAAATACCCTAGCTTATTTCCGGAATCTGTGGCCAGCTGGAAAAAACCTACGGTGTCCTCTGTAACAAACTTTACAGCTATGTGGCAACCAATGTGAGACAGTATCTTTATTACAATAAGGACATACTTTGTAGCCTTTAGTACTCCAACCAGAAAGATGTGCATATCCTGGAAAATCACTAATAGTCCATAATAAAGAAGCACGCATCTAAAAGAATTCCTTAGCTCTAGCGTCATATGTTTGTACACCAGTACTCCATAGTTCTTTCAGCTCATCAATCAATGGACGCAAGTAAACATCTATATTCTGTGAAGAAGATGGTCCAGAAATTAGTATGGACAACATAAAATATTGTTGCTTCATGCACAACCAAGGAGGTAAATTATATAGAATAATTACAACAGGCCATGTACTGTGAGAATTAATCATTGTCCCAAAAGGATTAAATCCGTCAGTGGCAAGTCCCAATCAAATATTTCTAGCATCTACAGCAAATTCTGGATGCATAACATCAAATGTTTTCCATGCAGGTGAATCTACCGGGTGTCTTAACTTTTCATCTTTTTCATATTCTTTTGCATGCCACTTCATTAAGGAAGAGGTTTTTGATGACATGAACAACCTCCTCATCCGTGGTATAAGTGGAAAGTGTCTGAGCACTTTGGCAGGTGTTCTTCTGGGTTTGTTTACTAGCTCATCATCATCTGGTATTGAAGTTGTTAGCCATCTTGATTCTCCACATGTATCACGGACATCTTTATCAGCAGACTCCTTCCAAAATAGCATGCAACCATTTTGACAAACATGAATCTTCACATAATGTAATCCCAACTCCTTTATTGTCTTCTTCAGCTCATAAAAGGAATTAGGTAATTGTTCTCCTTCTGGTAGCATTTTTTTAAAGAACTTAAGAAACATAAATGATGCTTTCTTACTCAAGGCATTAAGACAAACCAGGTGATAGAATTCTAGGATGCAAGCAAGTTTGGTAAGTTTCTTACACCCTGGATATAATTATGTCTCAGAATCCTTTAACAAGATATAAAATTTGTCAGCATTTAAATGTTGATCAGTAGCTGATTGTACTCCTTCCATATTTTCATCTTCATTGAAACTCGGAAAAACATCATGCAACATATCTTGTAAATTTTCATCATCTAGACAATCACCATGATCAGTTGGAGCATCCATTTCAATATCAGCATGTTCTCCATGAAAAGCCCAAGAAATATAGCTTTGTATGAAGCCATTCCACAATAGATGACTCAATGCAGTCTATCTGGTGACCTGGTATACATTAGTGCACTTTCTACAAGGGCATACAATCTTGTCTCCAATCGCTGAATGTTGAAAAGCAAAATCCAAAAAGTTGGATACTCCACATAGGTATTTACTACTCGTTCGGTCATCCTCTGCTATCCAAGACTTATCCATTCTACAAAAATAGTAAAAAATATAACATCAAGAATTGTGAAACCCGTTTGACTGGTGAATTGTGACAAATAATGTAAAAAATACATTTATTGGTGATTTTCTTATTTAAAAATAACAACATTTCATTCTACAAAAATAGTAAAAAAAATACATTTATTGGTGATTTCCTTATTTAAAAGTAACAAAATTTCATCAAGAATTGAGACACCCGTTTGACTGGTGACTTGGTCGTTTTGTTGATGATGTTGTGTTGTGGAGGGAGTCCCTCATAGATGAATCCAATTAGAATGTTCAAAAGCCAGCCCTGGTCCTCTCGGCCAATTAGCATGTTCTGAATCCACACAAGCCAACTGGTTGTGGATACCTTAAAGTGCATTCCCCATCATACTGAACGTGGATTACAGTTGTCGAGGTTCCATACTTTAAAGTCACTTGACCAGCCGTGTAGCGTCTTCCTTTCAAATGACATCATTGTATAGTAATGGTGAGTTGTGCTAGTGTACGATGGTCTACGGTGATGTCCAACTGTTCTGTTTCAGGGAAAAGCACAATGGAGGTCGAGGCCCAGGCCATAGTGATTGTTGTGGGTGGAAAGAGACTGTAAAATGTTAGTACTACAATTGTAAGTATATATAATGATGTTATATATTTTCAATAAGTATATATAACAATGTTACATATTTTCATAGACAACTTGAGAAATACAAATCAGACTTTGATGGAAAGTAAGACGAGTGTCATTATACCAACAATTATCGTAGTCTACATTATGAAATATTATGTCTGTTTTAAGGAGAAAACTTATGAATTATTATGACTACGTTATGCTTTTCAATTATACTGATCACTGCATTTCACATCACCTGGTTTCTCAAATGATTTTGTGGGAAGACCATGTAAACATCGAATAGAAAATACCAATCCACCATCTTAATAGGGAACTGATTAATTACATATGATGTTTACATGAACTCTATAATTCATATTCTGTTAACATCTTTGAAGTGCTATAGTTTCTTCATTCTTATATTTCTTCAAAATTATAACACTACAGATAAAAAGTACTAATAATGTATGTAGAACAGAAGTCAGATCTAAGGCAAATACCTTTTAAGTATTATCAATTGAAATGGCTGGAAACAAGAGTGGACTACTATTGGTAAACAAGTTATTAGTCGGAATATGTTTTTTTATTCTACTGCAAGGTTTCTCATTAATAGTTATTGATGATTTAGGATAACTTGCAGATGAACAACAAATTCCAAGTGGCATGGCATTCGATACCTATAGATTTTTTGTCCAAGCATGAGAATTGTTGACACTTTACATGCCTATTAGCCACTGGTCACAAAAGAGACCTTGAAGTAGGTATGTAAGCTACATCTTAGTTAACAGAATAGGGTGTGGCGATGGTTACCTGAAGAGGATTGATCAGAGTCCCTCACTCAAGCTCACCGACGCTGGAGGGGTAGATTGAGTCTGCAGTGGTGCTTCGGTTGGGCTCGGTCTGCCAAGGCGGATGAGGAAGAATGAATGGTGCCTGAGTATGCTTCGGTTGGGCTCAGTTCAAATAGGCGGAGGAGGAAGAACTAACGCTCGCGATCACAGATAAGGTGTCACGGTAGCACCGACAACTTGGCACCCCATAGCCAGCAACTATTGGCACCATGGCGGCAACTGGAGAACAGTAGGCACCACCAGTCTCTCCCAGTTTACAGACGATCATGAGCCACCAACGGACCTAGGGCACGATGGACTAGGGAGTGAGAAAAGTCACCCAGGGAGAGAGGAGGAGATCGGAAACGTCGGGTTGAATGAGTGGAGAGTGCAGCGTGAAGGGAAAATTTAATTTGGAGCGGGAAGTCAAAATATTTCCTAATTTGGTATGGCAATTTAAGATTGCCACTAATTAGAAATAAAAATGCCTTTAATGTTATGTCCTTTTCAGAAATCCTATAATAGGTGGTTCAGCGGCATTTTAATTAAAAATGCTTGTATATTAGAAAGATAGTGGCTTTTTTTTATAAATGCCACTAATGGGTAGTTTTACTGTAGTGATGCTTATGCATGTTCATAATTATATAATGTTGATCATACTTAGAGCATATAGTCAAAAATTGAGTTGTAGATACATCATCACATAAAGTGCCATTTCTGGGGATAGTGTTTAGGGACAAATCTAGACACCACAAAAGAATCATATTCCAAACTTCCACTCAAAGATGCTTGAGGGATGTGAATACTCACGAGAAAACCCCTGATATGGAAGATGAGAACCTATAAAGGGTGGACATAATGAGAGTGTGAACGAAATCCTATAAATATATAAGACTATTTAGAGTAATAAGAGTATGCAACATCTATTATATGTGTTGAATTATGTATTTTTGTGTCAAATAGAAACTTCTATAAAGCATAACATAGTAATAAAAGTAGATTTTTAACTAAATGTGTAATGTTACATGTCTCTATTACATATTTTACAATTAAGCCATGTGTAGTTCCCAAACTACTAACTAGTGGTTATGAAGACTCCTGACTCACTATATAATATCTTAAGATCCTTGATCTCCATTAGATCCCGCCCTGAGTTAGTCAATGTTAATATGGAAAGTAAGGGCAAACTGGCATGCGGCCTACATAAAAACCATGCCAATCTTGGGTACTCAGGTTATGGCACTTATTGTATCACTTAGAAATCATTGACTTTTGACATCACATCATAACATTTCAATCACATTGGTGAAACCAACTATACAAGATGAGATATGGTCACTCATACAAAGGGGTTAATTTTGGGATCTAAGTGGACCATAATTCATATGTTTTCCTAGTAACATGTATATATACAACAATATATGGTTCCAAGTGCCTACTCACAATCCCTAATTTCTAAAAGATACATGTATCACTTTCTCAACTTCCAAACAATGGGTAAGTTATATGGCCATGGGAAAACTACATGAATTAGGGTTTCACTTGGTTAGTTATTCCAATTAATTGTCTTTCATGACAAAAACAAGATAGAAATTAGCACATCCTACTACAATATGAGTAATATAAGCACTACAAGAAATAAAACCCTAAATTATACTCAACATGCACATGCATTGACAAGATTCTCCCATTTCAGAAATATAAAGGCAACATCATATGTATGAAAAGCAATTTTATTGGATAAAATTTCATCTTATAACCATACAAAATCATTTCAAAAAAGTTATTTTCAAAAATGTTGTTGTATGGGCTCAATATGCCAAAAGAAATAACTAAAATGGGTAGTTAAGAAAATATAATGTAAAGTTTGTTTCCTACAGATATATGAAAGTAAGAATTCCATCATTTAATCTAAACTAGCAAAAAACTAGGAGTAAAGTGAAAATAGTGGTGTTCCCAAAGATGAAGTCAAAAACCTCATAAGCATTCCATTTTAGCTCATTATTCTTGTATTTAGTGACATGGTAGTTATATGTGTAAGGACACTGACCTATTCTAACCTCTAATCATGTTTTAATAATATTTGAGTGCTTTTAGTTTTTGAAATCAATTGATCAAGTGAAACTTATACTTTGACTCAATTTGTGCCTTGTTTGCCTAGAATTCATGTTTACTTGCATGTTGTGGACTTCATTGTAATTATAATATAATATGAGGCCATAATTTCAATATGAATGCAAAATATGTAATGTAACCTTTTCCTTCATTAATTTGTTTAATTGGATGTGATTTGTATGCTTTTGAATTTTGTTTCATTAGGGTTTATATCTTGGATTCAAACCTTAACCCTAATCTAGGGTTTAGTAGCTCAATGGTTGAGGCTTGATAGCCTTCACCCTTGATGGGAATACCCCCTAACTAGAATCAATATGATGTCTATATTGGGTGACTAACATCTAGGTGACAAGGTGAGTCTTGATGGAGTTATATGTTGAGAGTCTTAATGGGTTGAGGTGGGTGTATCGATAGGTCGAAGCAAGGGTACCTCAATAGATTTAGGTTTGACCTTTAGTAGATTACCCCTTTGGACCTCAGTAGGCCTAGAATTTAGCCTCTATAAGTCTTGGGGGAGTATCCTCAATAGGTCATCCTTGATGGGTGGACCCTTGATGGTCATCACAATGGTTTGGGTGCCAAGTACCTCAATATCCCTTCCCATGGTTTTCCCCTCAATAGATCACTCAAGTTGGGTTGTTTTAGACTTTTCATCCCCTTTCCTATATAAACCCCATACCCATCAACCCCTTTTCTCATTTGGTAACCTTGAAAATGCTTGGATTTAGATAGAATTCCAAGATCCTTGATATCCCCCTTGGAGGTCAATAGCTTGAGTTTGAAGCTTGCTTTTGCTTGGACATTGAAGATCACGGCTCCTTTGGTGGTTTAAGAATTTGTAGCCTCATTTTGTGGTTAAACAATGTAATATATTTCTTCCATTCTCTCTTTTCTATATGATTCCCTTTCTTCTTCTTTCATTGGTCGAGTTCCATTGAGTTTCATGGTTCAACTTAGTGCATATTGCTACTACACCATCTTTTCTTCTCTTTTTTGCCTTACTTGGCCCTCAATCTTGCTTGGAGGTGCTATCTTGGAGCATTTATAGGTTTGATTGTTTTGGTAACTTTTTCATGTTTTTTGTATGTGTAAATTGACTTCATCTCTTTTGTAAGTGAGTGATATAACCATTATTAGCTTCATTGTATACGTTATTGCATGAAATCCCTAATCTTGCCTAAATCATGCTAGATGTGCCTAAAGATGAATATTTTATTGATTCTTTTCATATAATAGTATATTAATATGAATTTACATTGCTTATTTATTATTTTAGTGATGAACCATGATGCTATTGACATGCTCTCTTATTTATGTAAGGGTTGAAATATTGAGATGCATGTTTTCTTCTTTAAAAGCTCTTTTTATGGTAAATTCATACCATGTCGATGGAAATGAAATGCAAAACATTCCTTACCATTTGGATGTGATTCTAATATGAAATTAGGACTCGTTCCCACTGTTATGCTTTTGAAATTTGTTGGAAACTGATTTAATACCTAAATTTGCCTCATTTATGCTTCAAGCTAGCCTTTGTATGCCTAATATTGCTTAAGTACAACTCCCACATACTTGTGCATTTTAATATGAAATTTTTTTGTTCTTTAGTTTCTTCCATGTGAAAATAATGCATATTTGTAGGAGTGTGTGGAATCCTCATGTGGTCTTGGCCTTGATGTGGCTAAATTGGTGAATTTGGCCTTCGTATGGCTTAAAATGGTAAATTGCACCATGATTAAGTAATTTTGATATATGGTATGATACATTTTATTTTATTTTTGTTTCAATTAGATATATGTTATACATTGTTCTTTTGATGATTGAGTCATGAAAGACTATTGATTTACATTATTAAATTAAGTGTAACCCTGATCATGTAGTGCCCAATGACCGTAGGAGATGTTCTAGTGTTTGAAAGGCAAAGTAGAAAAATGGGTATCCTTGTATCAACTTGAGGATTGTGAGAAGGTTTTCAGAGTTCTATACTTTGAGTATATGTGGATGATTGATGCTTGATTTCATAAAGGTCCTATTATGAGATATATTAGAGTGCAGACAAAGTTGTAGCCCTTATGATATGTAATGTGATATGATGATATGGGTTTTTATACCCTAGTGATAGGTTTGATGACAAGAGTACCCTAGATGGTGTCATTTTATAGATCGGTCTATAGGTTTGCCCTATGTCTCCACCACTCCTTTTATACTCACATCAATTGAAGTGTAGCAGGGTCTTATGGAGATTGATCAACTTAATACCTTACACATTTAGTGGGGACCACTATCACTAGCTAGTGGTTTGACTCGTACACCTTAAAAACACAAGGCTTGATAACAAAACAAGTAATACATTCATGTAGTGAATCTATCTAGTATTACTTGATTATTTACATTGTGGTTCTTTAATTGCCTTCTACCCTTACAAAATATTACTAGTCATTATACTAAAATTACTACTATCTCATATCCTATTAAGATCATTAATTTCTTTTTTTTTCTTTTTATATTACTCAATTAATAGTATACTTGTAAACATAATTCCTGGAGTAGATAGAAATCTTCACTGGCAGTCGTGGCTAGGGATGAGGAGGGCTGATGGCAAGGAGGATGGAGTTGCACTAGGAGAATAAAGTTTGTGCTCATTGGGGAAATGGAGGCTATAGAGCTGGCACTCAAGGTTGCGCATGAAGCAAGATGGCGAAGGGTGGTTATTGATTCTGATAGTTGCATTGTCGTAAGATGCATTGCTGAGAATGCTAGAGGAAGTCCCAGGTTGCTACCTTGGGTGCCGAAGATAAAGAAGTGGATTCAGCTTGACTGGTCAGTCTGCATTGGACACATAAGCAGGGAGGCTAATCAATTAGCGGATGGATTAGCCAAACTCCAACAAAAACATCCTTCTAGATTTTATTTAGAGCAACCACTGGGGGTTTTAGAAAATATTCTCTATATTGACAAATGTAAGGGTAGTACTACTACCTCGTTTCCTTTCCTAGATTATAATGTTGTTTTTAAGAATTTTGAAGATTTATCCCACATGAGGAGACTGGGATGAATAAAATTATCTCTTGACTTCCTAAAAAAAATAAGAATGTTACAAATTTTTAATCATATCATTTGGACATGGGTCTCACCTAGTGGTTATCCACATCTTTTAGGTGACCCGGTATGTAATTAGGGATTTAGTGGAGAGTAGACTTATTTTGGGGCACATCAATAGCTTATAGGTTGGTGAAGTTATTTTTTTGTGTTCCCTAGAGTCATCCATGAACTCTTAGGCCCAAGTAGGGTGGAGTTGATCAAATATATAAATGAATAGTGTCTTGTACTTTATGCCTTGTATAGTTGTGCATGTTGTAGCTATGTTAGTTGTATAACTTTTGTATATGTGTTGTGATGGTAGTCACTAAACTTCATATTGTAATGTTACCTATGAAGAATCACTAAAATTTGGGAATTTATGTGCAATCTTATGGGAAAAATTTTGGTGTTTTCATTCTATATTTTCATAATTGATCAGTTGATGACGTTTATTAGTGTAATTTGGTGTTTCATATTGTGTAATCTCCTTGTGGCATGTTTGGATTCCAAAATATGTAGAAATTATATCATATAGGTTATGAGATAGACACTAAATCATTTTTCTTAGGTGAATGTTATGTTCACAGCAAGTGCAACACAAAAACCTAGACCAAAAAGCTCATCATTCAATCTTGAAACGTCCACTTTTGCATGGACTAGCTCCAACTAGGCCAAACATAGGGAAAAGAGAGGGTATTTAGGTAAAGAAGAGGGATTTCTACCATGTAATGTGAAGGGGTTCTTTTGAGAGAGTAAAGAGGAAAGAGAAAATAGAAAATATGAGAAGAAAGTAAAAAACTTGCATGGATTTGTCCACTGCTAGGTTTGAATGTGATTTCTAACTTTGAGCCTCTAAAAGCTTGCTAGATCACCATCATGCCATAGCTTATCCTCCAAGATCATCCTTCTCAACCTCCATAAGCATTTTTCCAGCTCTGGACATGCTAACAGGGGTCTAGGGTCAATGGGGACTCAAATAGATAGGAATGGCTAAGAGAAATTGTATTTCAGCTGGTATAGATGCCACTTTGACCTCCTACATATTCCTTCTACCAAAAAACATGATCAAAGTGTCTCAAAAACACTTGCTTTAAAATAGACAAACACACATAGACTAGCTTGAGTGTTCACAACCACAAAATAAGATAAAATCAGTCTAAAAACACTTTATTCAACCACCACTAAATATGATTTGATCATCTCTTGACATGCATTAACATAAAATGATCGCAATGAAATGGGACATTTTGTAGGGCCCTATTTGATTTTTGCTATCCCGGTCTAGGCATGCATTTACTATAGAAATAAATTGAAGTGGATGACACAACTTGCTACAATATGCCAAATGGGGTCAATGCGGCCATGCAATACCCATTCTAAGCCCACATATTGAACCTCATTGCATCATCCAATGCAACCAATTGATGAGGTATAGAAGATACATATCCTTTAATTATGTACTTGCATAGTTTTATTGAACAAAAATGTAATGAGTGGGATTTGAGAGGGGTTCACTCATTACTATTGAGAAACAAAACCCATTCCCCTCCAAACACAATAATATGTATGTAGGAAGGCATGCATTTTTATTTCTCAATAGTTTGATACATTAAAGAATTTTGAGTACATAGAAGAAGAGATACACTACTAAAACATTATTCTCATTACATCATTGTATCACTCCTCACTTATAAGAGTAACATTACAAAAAAGGAAGACACAAGTCTGACCAAGCTATAAGGGCCAGTTGTAGAGGGCAACATGGCTTCTTTATGCTATCCCAAGAGTCTACAGGTGTGGAGTGTCTCCTCATGATTCTTCTCTCCTAGATTGCATGTACCTGGGTGGTTTAGGAACAACAACCAGAATGGGGGATGGAAAAAGAGAATCTTATTAGTATACATTGGTATGTGTTATGAAATCTAATATTTGACGTTGTGATTAAGGTCAAATAGAATAGTTGTTCACATTCAAAAAAGGAATGGTAGTTAATAAGTCATATAAAATAATGTTTAAGTTCAAGAGTGATGAGTATTTCAAAGAAATAATATATAATCACAACAATAAGTCTTGCCTTCAATAGTGAAAATTGTCAACAACAAATATTGAGTTGGTGTGTTGATTTTATCTTGACTAGTCTACCTAGATGTAAGGATTTTAGGCCTTGGAAGGAGGTGAGAGCATCCCAATCCTCTATGTAATGTGTATAAAACATGTGAGAGCGTCTAGGGCTAGGTGAGAGCACAATAACCCATATACGGAGAGTTGTACACTGGAATCCAACCCCATCACGTACCACTACAGTAGATGCAACTAGTCAAATAAATTTACCATGCTTAATGAATAGAGAAGGCAAGGTAGTTCAGATCAATTGAATAATGATTCAAGTATCATTGATAACATGGTCAATCAATATAGTGATTAAAGAGAAAATCAGAAATATTACCATTATCATTTTCATAGTGAAGAAATTAGGAAATAAGATTTATTAAAGAATATTCCCAAAGCATGATTCCAGTATTAAGATATTAGCCACATCAGTGGGAATATGGGTTTTACAATCACAAGAGAATTGCCCAATTGAAATAGGATTAGCAACATACCTTAATGTCCAACCCTAATTGTCATTCAAAAAGCCTAATATGTATTGCAGACCCTCAAAGACCTATCACAGTAGAGAAGGTAGATTGTAGGGTTAATTATGATTATGAAATGATGAAACCCTAAATATCAACTTCTATTTAACATTGATTCACCCTCTAAAAAGACCACAAAAATTGGCAAATCTCATTTTTAGAAATCAAAAACATGTTTATATTATTTTTCTGACCTACATATTAATTTCTACCAATTTTCAAAGTTCAATTCATTTTATGAAAGAAAGAAAAAGAAAGAAAGAAGGACATCATAATTTGACCACAATGCCCCTGCATCATGTATACAAACTATATGTGTGATAGGAGAAGTGCAAGCCATACACATGTGTGAGATATCAAAAATGAATGGAGTGCAAAGACGACATTGCCCATAGAAATGGTGACGAACTAATTGAATACATGGTTATTATAGGGACACCACCGCTGATTACCTCCTCCCTCGTTGCTCCATCCCATGTGAGGAGTAGAGATATGGGCTCTACGCACCTGTTTGGTTTGGGACCAGGTCCAAATTTGGGCTTGTCTTTTTGCACCACATCAGCATGATTATCGGGTTGGTAAAAATTAGTATTTGGTTTAATATCTCAAAACGACCCTATTTTGGGTTCAGCTGTCCCAAAAACCCAACCAACTTGGTCTCGGTCTGAGCAGGATTGGGAATTGTAGTCCAGATTAGTGTGGATCAGTGTGACAGAGTGAGTTTTTCTCTCTCTCTCTCTCTCTCGATATATATATATATATATATATATATATATATATATATATATATATATATATATATATATATATATATATATATACTATTTATTTTCTCTCTCCTACAATTTTGATTATTCCAATTATTCCCTCAATCATCTCCCTCACTAAATTGATCAAATGGATTATCAAATTTCATTTAATACCATCCACAGTATCACATAAAATCAAACATACAAGCAATATGATATGTCAATTGATATGGCCAAGAATCGAATTTTGACTCCAATTTTATACTTTAGCTACATAATGACACCATTAAGCTACTAAAATTTCATTACAATTGGATGCACCAATTAGGAGTTATTCACAATTGAAATTTATGTGTATTATGTCATCTATTAATCCCTAGGACCTAAGTTTCCATTCCCATTTGATAAATATATGTCACGCATCCCTTTTTCTGGTTGGGGGGATTTATGAATCAGGGAACAACCACGACTGTCCGATCAGTTGATCAGGGATCGCGTGAGATACAATAGTCCCCGGGTCATCCCCAACCTCCTGCAAGACTCGGTCTCCCCCTCCAATAGTACATTAACCCATCCAAAAGATCTAGAGCTCAAATCTCATTCCCTCTCCACGAGATTTTTGGAGGATGCATTCTACTCCCCAAACTAAACCTAACTAGCCCGCACTCAACTCCCCTCATCCTCAGATTAGGGAGAATGGACCTCGACGCCCTCGCTGCTCTCACTGGCGGCGGCACCCATTTTAGGGTTCCATTCTCTCAACCACCTTGTGCCTATTTAAGGACTCCAAGAGCTTCACTGACCTCCCTTTTAACATCCCTGGCCCTCAATTTGGCCCCTTCCTCCCCAACCTCGAGCAAGCTCTGCCCCATATTTCACGACCTCCTCCTCACTCCAGTTACCCTCTCCGCTCAATCTAATGTAGTTGCACCATCATGGGACCTCGGCAAGGAGATCCCCACTGCTCGTTGGAGCTACAAAATCCCAGGGTGTCGGGTCGATGAGTCATGCAACCAAGCTCCAAGAGCTTCACCGCCGGCGAGGTTGGAGCCTTCTCGGAACTGAGGGAGGATCACAAACACACCAGTAGACCACCGCGGACCTCTGCACACCCTCAATCCAATCCGAGGGGGAGGTAATATGCAAATCCCATTTTTCTTTCCTTGCACCTATTTTGATCAGAAATTGAAGCTTAGCCCACCACTACCGACGATTTGGACCTCTTCACAACCGCTGAGACCTCGCATTTTCGACCCACTCCTCAGTTGTGCTCGAAACAGCCTAGAACCTCGACCTCACCTCATCTCACCCCTGTCGTCTCCTCGCTCCAGCCATGGCGCGCGAGCAGGGAACAATCAAGTAAGAGGTTTGACCTCTCTGCCCATGCTTGTCTATGGGCCCTATTGATATGTTCGAGGCCTTTTGGTCCTTTCCTCACATTGACCCCCCTCCTCAGTCGAGCATCTGCTCATGGGTCAGTGGGAGGATCCAGATATTTGGATCCCTCACCTGATCTGTGAAGCAGAGCTCGATTTTTCTTTTTTTATTTATTCTTCAAGAATTTATCTGATTGGTCAGATATCAGAAAAACCCTAGAAAATGCTAGGAATATCAAAATATATCGAACCTACATATATCATTTTCATTAGAAAAATGTGATATATTTAAATAAAATGTATTCAGGACCTATATTCGATCCCTTTTCAAAAAATATGGCCTACAAGTCCTAATAACCTCTTAATGTTTATATATTATGTAATAATGGTCATCATTGTTTTCATATCTGCCTTGTGGACAGCCTAAACCTTAATCGGGGTCCTGATCACCATGTTACTCGAAATCCTAATCTAAGAGGGATAGTTGATTCAATAGTTGTGAAAAACCCTAATTTCTAGTTTCCTCTCTTCATAATGTATACTTTATACAACTGTATGTCAAACCCTAACAATTAAATGTCCCTGAATGACTTTGAATGAACCTGACCTTAGAATCCAACTTTGATCTCTCGAATCATATGTATCCTAAAGTGATATCCCAAATGACCTAAACCCTAATAAGAAACCCTAATGTGGAATGATGAGAACCCATGATGACTTTAGGTTTTTGTTTATATTTTAGGGTGATCTACTCTCTTTATCATAATCTAGGACTTGTGGAATCCAGATCTAAAAATGAAAGGTACATGGATATAATTATATGACTAGTTTTGTTGGATGTTAAATATATGTACTTGGTTTCTTGTATTTGAAATACATTGTTGGATGAAGATGTATATATATTGACAATTTTTCTCCTTGAACAATTAAGAACATAAATGAACAAGAAAATGAAATGTAGTAACTAGTGGTGCTCATTAATCTCTCTATTAGAGAGGGAAAGCATTAATGTTGACTAGAACCTCCCTAATGGTACAAGGTACGCGGGGAGATCCCTAATGGTACAAGGTATGTTGTGATAGGGCCCAATATATTTATGTTTGTGCTAAGTCCACCATAGTAATGCATATTCATTCTAAATGTGGTTAATAACTTGGGATTATCTGATTTTCCACCTCTAAATAATGTTTTCTTTCTCTTTCTTCAATTTTGAGTATTTTATATGCCAGCATAGTATAGCTTTTAATTCCACGTACCAACTTTGTTGATGTTTTTGTTTCTCGTATTTTCTAGGTATAAGCAACATATGAAGCACTTCAACATACCAGAAGCCATTAAATAATGAGCATGGAGGATATTAGATATATCTCTCCTTCTCACCTTATTCATTTCAGTTAGATAGTTGTTATTCTCCTAGATAATGTAATAATCATATTTTTCTTTCTCATAGACTTATTCTTCTTCCTTCTCAACTATTAGTATGTATGACTTTATCTATTATGAATGAATGAATGTTTGTGTGGCTTTATGAGATGATTTGGACTTTGATCTTGGCTCGATCTATGATTTTAGTCGATTACCTTAATCTCTTATATTTTCCCTTTTGACATCTATAGATATGAGTGCACGCATATATGTGAATGTCACTGTGGAAAATATATAAAAATTGGGGTCGTCACAATCAGTCCAGATTCTCTTCTCTCACCCCCGACTCTCTCCTCTCACCCCTGACTTCTATCACCCCTTTACTCCATCTAAGGAAAGCAGTTGTTGTAGTTGCTCAAGGAAGACAAAAACCAGTTGCTACTAGGAGTAGGTGTGTTGTGGCACGTCATCTACTACTTCGTGATTTTTCCTCTATCCTAGCAGAGAATCCTAGCTCTTATGTGAAATGATATGTGACATGTAGCCTCTTGTATCCCTATTTCTATGAATTTTTGCTGCATCACATGCAGAACAGCTCCTAGCATGCATCAAATTGAAAAAAGGTAAGGTGTGTTGTCTAATCCCCTCTTCTCCCAGCCTTTTAACCATGGTCAGCCATTTTTCAAGGAAGAGGCGGCAAGAGGTGAGAAGGGAAGAGGCGAGAAAGAATCCCTACTTGGTTTGCTATAAATTAGGGGCAATGTTGGTCAACCTGCTCCCTCTACACTTGGTCATCATTCTCTAGTTACTCACAGACGTGGTGCCTTCATCAGATTCTTCTTTTTCTGAGTTTTGTTCATTGTTTAGGTAAGGCTAATTCTCTTCTGGCTATTTTTTTGTTCCTGACTTTCTCCTGATAGAACCATACTAATTTTTTTGTTTCTTGTGTTATGTTCTTGATCAAACTCGACCTGCTTCCTACTGGAGAATGTGGATGCTTTGCTGCAATCTCAGGTATTCTTTGTCATAGTCGACAATGTTTGTTGATTTTATAATTGATCCTTCTTTGATGTAATACCATTTGTAATGATTTTCCAAACTAGTAATAGCTCAATGATGACATATGGCATTACAAATTTTCGTGTTAAGATAAAAAACTTGAAGAGAAAACATGATGTCCATGTAATAGTAATACTAATTTAACTACAACGTAACTGACAGAGTGCAATTTGAACAATAAGTATAGAAAGTTAATATAAAATTTAGCCTATTAAGTATCCAGATATCACAAAAAAATGTAATCTTCAGCATCAAGATCTTAATTACAACATATGTTTAACATACTTCAAGCTAAAATATTTTAATAATATATATATGTATGCATAAGAAACTGATATTATAGTTGAATCAAAAAATTGACAGATTATTCAGCATTATTCAACATTTTTTCACAGTTCTATTGGATGTCGATATCTAACATTTTTTTCCAAATCACCTTTGTTTTTCAGTAGATAGCTTATATAACAATGACTTTATTTTCCCTTGTTTGAAGTGTGCTCTCCCTTCAATGTGTCGTTGTTGTTTTAACTAATTCACATTTCCTACTCCATTTTTATTGGATTTCCTTCCCATTGACCATGCATTTGGGTTCGTTGATGTTGTCATTCTCAATTTTTGACCTTGCATCATGTTTCCTAATTTTCTTGTGATGATTGATCTGATGTGCACCATTCATGTATTCCCCAAATTAGATTTCTTTTTCCATACCTAAAGCTCAATTTTGTTTAGTTGGAGCTATCTTTTAACCTTACCTTTTATTCAATTCATAAACTTTGATCATTGTTTAGACGTCCATAACCATTCATATTTGGAATGTGACAATTGTTTCGTTGCCCATCATACATGCATTGCCATAACATCTATGATTGGGATTGTTCAATTATGACTATTTTGAACTTGTGTGTTTTGTGAGTCTCATTTTTGACAATGATTTCAGCTTTGTCTTTGTTAAGCTAACCTTGACGATGACTATGAATTTTGTTTTACTGGTTAATTTGAATACATGTAGTTGTTATTTAAACTTTAGTTGTGTATTTTGTTTTTGTATTGGACTGTGATGATTGTTCCCGTAGACTTGAACCATCACTTCATTTCATGCCCCATTTTCCAAAATGTGTTTCATATATTTCTTGTCGTTTGAACTCATCATCTTGATACAATCATTTTAATGATTTCCTAATTATAAATGTGTTGTAGTTTTTCTCAAGGATTTCTGAATAGCACTACCATGATTTTGTATTTTGTAGTGTTTCTCCCATCGATTTGTAGTTTCATTAGTCTTGTTTTCATGTATTGAGTATTCCGCCTGGCTATATCACTCTTCACCATGCGTCAATCATTGCACTATATTTTCTAATGGTACATATGTTATGTGGTATTTTATGTCATGTTTTATAACACAGTCATCGGTATGCTGATTTTATGTCTTGGGTAGCATTGCTTCATAATTATGGACATGTGCCCAATCTATTAAATTAAAAAGTTAGTTGTTAATGTTACCTAATATACTTGTCCCTAACTAACTGGACTTCAGTTTTTGGATGTTAGAATTGGTAAGACTACATTTAATTTGACCTAACCACACTATTTTTTTGTCAAAACTATGGATATAAACATGAGTTAACCCTACCAGGGTCTGATAACCAATTTCCATACAATCTCTAAATGTACTCTTAGTTTCTAAGATCTCATTCTCAATGCATTGTTAATGGAACACCACATTATGTCTGATCCATTTCTTAAAATATACTAGTTTTGTCTCTAATTTTCCATATGTTATGAATTTGTTGACCATGCAATCATTGTTCAGTAAAATTGTGGATATTAATCATGATCGATTTTCCACATGCATTGTGATCATTGTCATTTCCAAGGATTTGTTGTGCACATTAGTGGTGACCAATTTAGTGTTGACGACATCACAATTGTGGACCTCAATTTAACCTATTTGCTAAACAAATGGATGTCAATGCCTTTTCAATCAAGAATTCTCTATGCATTCTCCACAATTTAGTTCAATATTGTTTTGCATTCATATACAAATATGTTTTTTCATAGTGTGTTAGGTCTGCCTTTATGGATGTCTCAAGTTGTCTTGGTCTGAGAGACCATCTTTAGTACATACAATGCAATTCAATTCATATTTAGGCCTGACCACATTACAAATGTGGACCTAGCATGACATCCAATTGATGTTCCATGTTATACAACAATAGGTTGCTTATTAAGTGATGAAAACCATTTTGAGTAAAGTCATACAAAATTATACTTATTGAGGACATGTGTCCAATCTATTATACAAAATTTTATGTGTTAATATGACATGATACACCTATCCCTAACTACATGGACTTCATATCTATGAATGTTAGAATTGGTTACACTATGTTTACTTTGACCTAGGCACACTTATTTTTGTCAAACCTACATTTTTTCAGTGCTCAGTTTCTGACATCTAATTCTCAATGTGCTATTGTTGGTAGACCCCATTATGGTTGATCCAGTGCTTCAAATATATCTTCTTCAATAAGCCCTTTGTTTTGTCTCTGGTTTTCCATATTGTATGGATTTGTTGAGCATGCAATTATTGTTCAGTATAATTGTAGACATTAGTCGTAATCGATTTTCAATATGCATTGTGATCACTATCATGTCCAAGGATTTGTTGTCAAGCATTAGTGGTGATTAACTTATGGCTGGCTGCATTACAATTGGGGGCCTCAATTTTAACCTATTTTGAAAATAAGTATATGTCAATGGCAACCCAATCAAGCATTTTTTGTAGTGTTCATTATAGGTCTTTACTTTTGGATGTCTCAACTTTTGTGGGTTACATAGCCCATTTTTGGTATATCCATTACAAATTAGTTCATATATAGGCCCAACCACATTACAATTGTGGACCTAGCCTGACATCCAATTTATGTTGCATTAATAAATCATTACGTTGCTTATTAATTTATAGGAACCCATTTTAATTGAAAGAATACTAAACTAAACTTAGTATAGTTCAATATGTCTAGTTAAGTATAACCACAACTGCTATATCCTTTTCTAAATAGGTTGTTAGATCCATTTCTAAACATTTCCTAAATATATTTAACCAAATTTATTCATGGCATTGGGTGTTCAATACCAATTGTAATTATTGAACATCAAGTTTCACCAACTAGTTTAGCATTATTGACCATGAATTGTTAAATATTAGCCCAATTGTTGGGCATACTTGTGGTTTGTACTTGGACCTAGCCTAGCAGGGTCTTATTCCCAATTGGTATGCCTTTTCTAAACATATTGTCCATGTTCATTACATGTACATATTCCTTGTAGTGTTGATGTGATTGATTTATGTAAATGAGGTGTGCCCTCTTTTGGACGTCTCATTATAGTTAACTAAACATTACTTTTTACCAAGCTAATTAATGGCATTGGATGTTCAGTACGATTATTACTTATTGTCAATCAGTTTAGTATTGTTGACCGGGCATTGTTAAGTATTAGCCCAACTTCTGAACATGTATAGTTGTTACTTTTTTTTGTTACTTTGGTTAGACTGAGCTCTAACTATATTATTGTGGTTTATTTGAATAAATGTAGTTCTTATGCTCGACTTTAAATGTGTTTTTTTATTCGAATTGGATTGTGATGATTAGTCACATAGATTGGAACCCCATTTTCCCATGGATTTCCCCATGATATGTATGTCATTTAGGTCATTTTTTCTAGGGCAGTCAGTTTGTGAAACATCAACTTTGACCAAATTCATATATTCCATCATGATAGGTTTTATTTAGTACATCCAATAGTATTTGGTTTCAATTATATAACCATCTAAGTTGTGAAATATTTAAACTTACTTTAAACGCCCTCATTGTCATTATATATTGCAGCACCATTGTGAGTATGTCTTTTGCAGACCCCAGTCTCCGTATTGTATGGTCGAGAGAGTCTGATGAGGCTCTAGTTTCATCATTGTGTAGGTAGTATGACATAGGTAGGTGTCAAGGAACCGAAATCACAGTCCCAAGAACCAAACAAATACCAAAGACAACATGCAGAAGCATGAAATGCTTAGCATATATGAACATATAACAATATAAAAGCATTAATCATAATCTCAACATTCAACAAGATATATTAATCAACATTATGTATTACATGTTTTCAATTACATGCTCCAAGGTACAATTTTACAAGCCTGCTCATGTATACTAAGGATCTTACAATAATTACACCTGACATAGCTCACCAAGCCCATCAACTTCTAGCCATCTCTGAACCTATAAAATACATGAAACAAGGTAGGTCAAGCACACAATGTGTCGAATACATGGTTAAAAGATAGATATACATAAGTTTTTCATAATTTGAAAAGATTTGCAAAAGTAAACGAACAAAATAAACAAGTTAAGTTCTTAATAAAATGAGAGCCCATATTTTATGCCATTTTACTCTAGTTATACCATCAATATCATATATCATAAGGCCTTTTATCGACTTCCCATCAAAAGCATCCATAAGGGTTCTCAAGATTACTTGACCCTTTTATACGTGAGGGACCTCAATAATGAAAATTCCACCCATATTTCAAGGAATAAGGGTACACTAGATTCCTTTACATACAACCACTAAATTGAGTATGAGGCTCGTCATGGAGATCACATGTCATGTACATCATCTTAGGGTCTTGGGACATCTCCCTCACCTATATAGCAAAACATCATATATTGAATGCATCATATCTAGAGTTAGATCTTTGCATAGGAAATCTAGGGTTCAACATTTCAAGGGAACCACCCATTGGGCAACTCAGCTCATATACATAGAAGTGTACTAGCTAGGGACTCATCATCATGTATTTCATCATGCCTATTTTTCATCATTTCGTATATATTTTGGAGATTAGGTACCTTGACCTTCTCCTGTGTCGGGTCGACTCATATCAAGAGGTCACCCTTTTTGTATGTCCCATGATAGAGGTCCTCCTCTGTAAAGAGATTGAGGCATGTGTTGGTCTCAAATCATAACTCACATATTGTATCTCAACATGTATAAGACTAGGCACAAGCAAGCATGCCAACCTACTAGCTATGTTTAGCACGTAAACCAAGTCACATATATTATACCAGGGGCTAGGTTTAGCTAGGGTTTCATGATCAAACTCATCTCATATCATCAAACATACTTGAATCATCTTAAAACATCTTATAATCATCACATCAACACCAACATTGTGGTCGTCATCATTGTCATTATCATCATCATCATCAACAACAACAACGTAGGTCATCTAGGCTACTCACTAGTCTAACCTTTATCATGGATCTAGACAAGTCTAGAGACTATAACTAGCATCTAAACACTGTCATCTAGACTTGATATTATCTCTTTTTCTCTTAGGTTACATGGACACTCACTGCCTTTTATGGGTGTGGAAACATTTTCATATGTACATATACTAATACTTGAAATAGGTTTCCTCCAACGTTGAAATGGGCAATGAGAACCACCATACTCCATTCAAATAAAACCAAAACCAAAATGACTTACCACATTCATTAGACGGTCTAGTACCATGACACCTAGAGAACTGGCAAGAATATGGTGCAGACATGTGTACCTACCCTAAGCACATGCCTAGAACATATGTCTAGCATGGTAATGAGAACTCCCCTTTTTTACCCTCCTAAATCTACAACCCATACTATAGGAAATAAGGATGAGAAAAGAAAGGCTTTAAGGATTACACAAGTCTACGCCTAGTTCTAGAACATCTAGGTTCTAACCTAGAGGATAAGTCAGCGTCCACAAAGGACAACTCATTAAGATTCAAGGGTTGGGATGTAATGTGAGTTTAGTTTGTTTTTCATGTGAGTCATGGTTGGTGTAGCTATTGTTCATGCTCTGATACCATCTATCACGAAACCGGAATCCCAGTCCCATGAACCAAATGAATACCAAAGACAACATGTGGAAGCGTGAAATTCTTAGCATACATGAATAGATAACACGATAAAATCACCAATCATAATCTTAACATTCAACAAGATATATTAAGCAACATTTTTATTACAAGTTTTCAAATACATGTTCAAGAGTACAATTTTACAAGCATGCTCATGTATACTAGGGGTCTTACAACAATTACACCTAAAATAGCTCACCAAGACCATCAACTTCTAGCCATCTCTGGACCTATAAAATATGTGAAACAAGGTGGGTCAAGCACATTAGGTGTTGGGTACATGACTAAAAGATACATATACATAATCTTTGCATAATTTGAAAAGATTTACGAACCAAATAAACAAGTTAAGTTCTTATCAAAATGAGAGCCCATATTTTCTGTCTTTTTACTCTAGTTATACCATCAATGTCATATATTATAAGGCTTTTGACTTCCCATCAGAAGTATCTGTAAGGGTGCTCAAGATTAGCTAAACGTTTTATACGTTAGGGACCTCAATAACCAAAGTCATTGAGCAAAACCCTATTTAAACATTTTTATAATGGAGTTCCATATTGTGTGTGCAAGTCATAAAACAACGAGACGAGACAAGCATCAAGTACAACAGTAGCATACTACATGGCAATATTTGAGCAAGTAAATAAGCATACATACATATCAGTTTGCAAGCAAGAAAGCCATAGTCATATAACTATTTCAAGCCTGTTCCTGATTCAGGGATTTCATAACCTATCCTTGACCATATACCCATAAGCAACACCTAATTAAGCAAAAATTGCATACATGTATTAGATTCTCATCATTAACCCTAACTAGATTCATTTTAGGTTTTGGCTAAGTTAGGCTTCAACTATCTTATTAGTGCATTTGATGATCTTTTACTGACATAGATGTCATCATTGGGCGTGTTCAAGTTTCAAGTCATTCCGAGGTTCTGTTCATTTTATATGCCTATTACAAGGTTTGAGCCACTTTTGTCCAATTTAGGGTCAAAAGACTCACAATAGGGCAAACAAGGTCAAGGTCATCAAGACACGAGAACCAAACATCAAAGATGGTTTAGATCAGTAGTTTAGTGACATAAAAAGCTTATTCAAATATAGGTGTATGTCCCCTAGAGTCTAGGCATCAAACAACCAACATTGGATGTCAACATTTCAATCATGCACATAATCATCAATATGGTTTACATGAGCCATCAAGGATAAACATGAGGATAAGGTGGGACGTCCACAACCAAGATATCATAAGGGTTAGAGGATTTGTTGATTTGATAGTGGAGTACAAGATAAAAGAATCCCCATCGCCATTAAGGCAGAAGACCAAAATTCAAGTCATATGTGTCACACTAGCTCACCACTAGTGGACTTAGAGTCACATGTAACATCATAATATATAAGAGGGAGATCATGAATCATTAGTATCTTCAAATTCATAGAGATACTAATTTTGAAGTTTTTTAGGCGTTATATCTCATTTTGGAACAAGATTGTCCAATTAGTGTACGGTAAATCATTAGAAAGCCCAACTAGCCACATAGTGCACTATGTCATCAAGAGTACATGAAAGGTGGTTAGGGCTCTTAAACCGTCCAAGATTGATCAAAAACTACTTATTTGATTATTATGAGAGTAGGGTATCAATAAAGGTCCATGCTTTATCATGAGTGTGCATTAGATATGGTCATAGTCAAATATCGCATTTTTAGCCAAAAAGGAGGATTGATAGAAGAATCACTATCAGAAACCATTCCCCTTGCGTAAGTAAGTTTGAGAGGATAAAAATGGTATATAGTTTTACAAGGTTTGGCCTTAGAATCTGGGAGATATCAATTTTAGAAAATTAAACCAAGAACTATTGAAATCTGGGAAGAAAGTATCATATATTAATCGAATGATGTGGTCCATCTGATTAGGGTTGTCAATGGGGAGGGTATTATCCGTTTACCCTTACCCATACCCTGGAGGGTAAGGGTAAGGGTAGATATTTTTATTACCCTTTACCCATTTACCCGTTCCCCATTTCCCCGCTATACTATAAGGGGAGGGTAAGGTATAGACATTATCCATACCCTTTTACCCGCACATGATATAAAGATTACACAAAAATATATTCTAAAGGAGTTTGTATGTAAATGTTTAACCCTAATATTTTATTCTATCATTGGAAAATGACTTGGTGTTGTGCTTGTAATACTATCTTATTGAGGGAAAAACATATATATCTTGTGGAAAATGAGGTGTTGGTGAAACACTTATTTGTTATGCATACTTGTGCAAAAGAAAAAAAAATGATTTATGTATAAAACATTATTATTATGTGAATTGACTTAACTTTACATGGAGAAACATATGATTTTGAATTGGATGTAATGTTTTATATGTTGTTATCAATAAATTAGTTATAAAATTATTAAAAATCAACACACAATGTGTATAAAACTTTTTTTTGTCAAAATTATCCACTTACCCTTTACCCTCCCCGTTTACCCTGTGGAGAAGAGGGTAAGGGTAAGGAGAGGGTAAGCAGATTGATGAGAAGGATAATTACCCTTACCCTTACCTGCTATCCAAAGAGGGTAAGGGTAAGTGTAAGGGTAAGACCTTACCCTCCCCATACCCTCCCCATTGACAGCCCATCCGATGCAAGACCACCGTGGTTGTGTAAATCCTAACCCCTATTTGGTTCGGGCGTGGATCGGGTTTAGGCCTTGTCACGTAGCGACACGTAGGACCAAACCAGTCCGGCTCGGGCTGGGTTTCCATTTGGCAAGGAGACTGGTTCGGACCCCGTTTTGAGTTTAGTCAGTCCCGTTTTGAGCTTGACGCAGTACAGGTAGAGGCAGGTTTGGAATCTCAAACCCGGTTTTCTCCCTCGCGTCCCTCACGACACATCTTTCCCTCTCTCCCTGACGAAGCAGCTTTCCCCCCTTGTCTGCTCCCGACGCAGCTAGCTTCGGCGATGCTGGCTGGCATCTTCTCCCTCATGACGAATCCACAATTGCCTACCTTCTGCCGTGCTCGCCCGTGAAGTAAATGCGAGTAGGCTACCTCGATCTGCCATGGTTGGCCCGGTCAAGCGGCCGCTAGGCTTCTTGCCGCCTGCCACCGCCGAGCTAGGTCGGTCAAAAGCAAGGTTCTGGTGCTTATCTCCATTCGCCAGGTCTTCCATGAATGGTCATGTCATCCACAAAAGAAGGCGTAGGCGGCACAGAGGAATCTGAAACCCTAGTCAGTGTTGTGCCTTTAAATTGGGGGTGTGGTGCTGCGAGGTGCTCGACTTCTACACAAGCCTCTTCGTTGAAGTGTTGCGAGGTGTTCCGCAGAAGATCGTTGCCGCTTGCTCGTGGTCTGTCGGCGCTGCCCAGGTTGACGCTTGTGCCCAGGTTCTGCCACTTCCGTCGTCACTCCAAGGGGAGATTCTGCTCAGGTTTGTCTCTGGGTAGGGTAGAGGGTTATTTCGGTTTTAATGTCGATTAGGGCACAATGTCGAATACGTACCAAAACATTTGTGAAATGGTGTTCTTTATCGAAATATGTACGGTTGAATCTGATGTTATCGTCATTTCGGTTGAGTTTATCAGTTGTTAGATTGGGTTTATATGATGTTAAGTACGAAATAGTTGACTCCTTTTGCTAGTTAAAAGCGTATATTTTTTGAATGTTGTTGATTTTGATGCTTTTCCCGTTGTTTACTCTGCACAGAACATACTTTTTATTATTTTGATGCTCTGGACGAGCATGGTCTCTCAACTGATGTGGTCTGTAGTATGTGTTGTTCTAAGAAGCATGATTTCAATAGGAAAAAAATATTATTTGTATATGTAATGAAGGTCTTTGCAGTTACCTTATCATATGTACAAATAGTTGATTTAATGTATGCCATACGATCTACCTATATGAAGATGTTACAAAATTTAAAAAGTTATATATGTGACAGTGATCTAGGATTATAACTTCATATATCCTTGTCTTCTTATTAGACATTAATTGATGGCTATGTTAAATGATGGTACTATAGGTTTGTTTGATGGCTGAATATGGTGATATGGAGCATACACCATATCCTTTTGTTGGCTTTTCAGAAATATGTTAGACTTGACTTGGTTTTAGTCATACACCACACTCCACTTGCATTTGAAGCTTGAAATGCATTTTTCTTAGTGAGTCTGTATTCCATCTTGGTTAAGGAGTATCCTTTCCTCTGATGTCATATTAGTGAGTCTGTATTCCCTGGTCGAGATGCTTTCTCTGTAAACCAGTCAGACAAAAGGTTCTCGTTCATCCATTATTCCTTACTGGGGCTGGGTATGCATTCCATCTCATTGGGACATTCTACGTTCATATATTCTTGTGTTCTTATTAGACATGAAGAAGTTATGGGGATGTTAAATGATGCTATGAAGATGTGTCTTATATCGAATGTTAGATGATGATAGGTCCAGGGAGGAGTACCTCATTCAGATGAATCATTTGTTTTTTGTAAATGACCTTTTATATGGACAGTAGAATGTAGGAACAAGTAAATCATGTTACACTAATGTTAGTCATGTGCTCTGCTGAAAAGGTTTATCTCTGATGTTTAGTCCTGAACTCATGTTAAAAAAGGGTGGCTAAACTTTTTAATCTGTACTAATGTTAGTCATGTGCTCTGCTGAAAAGGTTTATCTCTGATCATTAACTGTCTAATCATTCTATTTGATCATTAACCTGCCTACATGCTCATTGGTGTTTCATTATTTGTGTTTGGGTGTTAATCAATCAAGCTTGTCTCATTTGTGTATATTTGTAACTTGCCTATATGCTCGTTGGTGTTTCATTATTTGTTTTTCAGTGTTAATCAATCAAGCTTGTGTATATCCTGATTGAATCAGTATTGAAGGAACACACATAAATGGTTTCTGTTGTGACTGAATTGTATTAAACACTTACACTGATTATGTAAAGGTACTAAAAAATAGAAATGTATTTTAGCACAAAAAATTTGAGTGATGATCTCAGACAAAGAATTTGACTCATGTTAAAAACTATAACCCTATAGACATGTTAGGTTTTTGTTCTTTTATGTATATGTGCTTCAGTAACATGCGTTTGAACACATTGGTTACAACTTCATGAATGTGCTTTAATTTAGTGATCTCATGTTATGAATTAGATGGAGTCATTTGATAATATCTGTAATTTGTATAACCCTATAAAACAAGCACAATGTGGTGTGCTATTCGCCTTGTTTACTCTGCCACAGACCACACTTGTTATTGATTTTATTTATCATTGTTTCTATTTTTTAAATCATTTTACACATGCAAGATCTGATATTTACAAAATGTGTGTGCCATGTAATTGATCTGATTCAGGTGTGTTTGCCTACTTTTCTTTCCATATTTTTATTTTCAACTTTTGTTTAAATATCTTTCGAAGAATTTTTCCTAAATGTGGGTGACATGTAATCTGAACCAGCAGATATGTAATTTACACTATAATGTGCGGTAGAGATATCATGGTTGTTGTTATATATTTATGTATTAGTTACCGGTCGCTGTCATCAAATATTGCAGCAAGTACACGAGTATGCCTCCCGTCGACCCTAACCACCGTATTGTATGGACAAGAGAGTTTGATGCCGTTGTGGTGACAGCATTGCGCAAACAATATGACCTAGGCAGGTGTATTGATGGTAATTTTACTAGGGACTCTTGGAGGGAAATAACTTCTGATGTCAATAATAGGGTTGGCGATGTGTATAAGTTAGACCAGATAAGATGTCGCTGGAAGAATCTTAAAAAGGACTACGTCCATTTGAAGGGCTTGACCAACAAGAGTGGCATTGGATGGGATGAAGAAAGGCACAAGCCCATTGTACCGGACACCCCTGAGTGGAAAGAGGCCATTGCGGTACGCACACTATACAGAACTTTTATCCTAACAAATTGTGACTGTACATGTAAACATGATTATCCTAATACACATATTTTTGAAAGCGTAGACAGACAGGGACCTGACTAGGTTGCTTAGGTGCCTGTTTCCCCACTACTACGACATAGAGCTAATGGCGGGGAGGAACATTGCTAGAGGACACCATGCAATGTCTTCGGCGGACGGTCAGATTCCTGCAGATGTTACGTCTGAGGATGATGTAAGTGTCCACTTAGGCGTGGATGATACACCCATGTACGGCAACAAACGAGCGTAGCGTACCCACAGCTACCGTGCAAAGTGAGGGTGAAAGTGCGTGGCCTGGGGGAACATATAACATGTCAGTTGGGGGCAGGAGTCCTTCTACCCATACGCGCAGGAAATGACAATCAACGTTGTAAGAGCGATGTAGTCTTTCCAATAAAGTTCTGGCTGAGTTCACACAGGTTTACACAAAGGTTCACGAGTTAGGCACATCCATGTTGACCAAAGCCTATGAAAAAGAAGAGTTGGCAAACATTTTACAACATTTTAATGACAATTTCCCCGATGCCCCCACCGCTGTTTTTACTGCACTTGTGAACGCCATCAAGGACTCTACAAACCGCAACATCTATCTTAGCCTCAAAAACACCCCTGCAAAGATAACCTTGTGGTTAAACGACCTTTGTGAAAGGTCACAATTCGGTTTTGGCACATATGTACCTCCAATGCCTTCATTTTATTTCCCGTCTCCGCAACCATTCCCTTCACCCAACTTCAACAGCATGTCATCTCAACAATCATTTGTGCCGTCATTCCATTCACCCAATTCCAATACCACATCATCTCACCCACCATTTATGTCGTCTTCCTCTGCACCCAACTTCCCAGGCACATCGTCTCAGCCACCATTTATCCCGCCACCCAACTTCCCAGGCATGCCACCGATGTGGTCTCCTACATCCAGTGATGCTGGCCCATCGGGAACATAATTGTACGGTTTATTTCGTATGCATTTGATGTTAATTATTTTCCGTCCAAATATTTACATTTGATCGACTGTTGTAATAATTTATTTTCCGCACACACATTACATATCCGTACAATTTCATTTGATTGAGTGTTGTAATAATTTATTTTTTGCACGTGAATTGGATTGTCTTATGTTGTAGCAGTTATTATGTTGTTGTTTTCATTGTACATGTAGGCATCATGTCTGCCAATGATCAACCGCAAACACATGACATGCTCAACAACCTTTTATTAGATACCTTGTTGTGGCCAGTGATTCACGTTGGTGATTTAATTGCTGACTCTATTGCATATTCAATCATGGACGCAGTAGACGTTGATGCCTCCACACCACCTCGTATCCCTAGGTCTATTAGCATCAGGAGTGGCCACATAAAGGTCTTAGAAATATTGGCCGGTCACAAACAAAGGGCTTATGACCTATATCGGATGCGTCCACAAACTATAATGGCCCTTGTCGACAAGCTTGAGAGTCGTGGCTTCTTGCGAGGTAGTAGAGGCGTCACCTCAGTTGAGGCAGTCTGCTATTTCCTGCAGATGGTTGGCCATGGACACACAAATCGTACTTTGGCGGAGGACTGCATTCACTCCGGTGAGACCATTAGCAGAAAGTTCAACAAAGTCTTGGACGCTATTTGTGCGTTGACCCATGACTACATTGTCATGCAAACAGCAACTACATGCACGACAACACATACTCGCATTTTACATAACGCAAGGTTCTACCCATACTTCAAGATAATAGTTACCCCCCTAATAAATTTAATTAATTTCCAAACATTCTGTATGTTTACAATATTATTTTGGTTTATAGAATGCCATAGGGGCTATTGACGGAACACACATCCCTGTCTTGGTCAGCAGAGACAAACAAAATCGATATCGTGACAGAAAAGGGAATGTCTCTCTCAATGTCATGGTTGTAGTAGACTTCTCCATGGAGTTTACATATGTCCTCACTGGGTGGGAGGGGTCAGCTGCCGACCAAAGGGTCCTGCAATCGGCAAGGACCCATAGCAGGTTTACAGTTCCGCCGGGGAAGTTTTACCTGGTAGATGCAGGGTATGCCAACACTTGTCAATTTCTTGCACCCTATCACAACACAGCATACCATATTGCTGGTACCGAGGAAACAAACATTCCTACACCAGCAAGAAAGTGATGTTCAACCACAGACACGCTCAACTACGTCATATTGTAGAAAGATCATTTGGGGTGGTGAAGATACGGTTTGCGTACCTTAAGAAGGGGCCGACATATCCAATTCATTCGCAGTGTCGCATCGTACTTGCTTGTTGTATCCTACACAATTTCATCCGACGACAAAATGACGGAGACACCATAATGGATGACCCACTTGATGAGAATTCATCGTCTTCTATTCCCCCACCCGGCGTTCCCCCGAGTTCAGGGCAAGGTTCAACTCAGGCTGATTCAAGAGAGGGTGAAGTCTTACGTGAATCCATTGCTAATCACATTTGGGGGTCGCGATAGTACAATATATGTAATAGATTTATTCCCGAATTGGTTTTTTGGATCTTGCTCTGAATCGTCACATTGTGTCAACATAGGTTATCTTCAAATGGAGAACGGAATGCCTCCCTGTCAATGCGGCCTTCAATCCACTGTACGCGTATATATGGATGTCGAGGATGCACAAAACGGATGTTTTGAAGACAACAACTCACACAGGCCATATTTTACGTGTGGTAGGGTTGTGAATCAAAATAGATGTCATATGAGGTTGCCCGCGCAACAAGTTGTACCCACAATTGCCACACTAACCGTCGTTAGGGCTGCAATGCTTTCACAACTTGCATATGCACACAGTGAACGTCAGCTATGGTCTTCCCAGTGTGACTTTGTCTGTTCCACCAGAGCAGACACTGATAGGCTACAATTAGAAATTACAGATCTACGATCGAGGTCCCAATATCTTTGCCAACGGCTTCACATAACTAGCGACGACAACACTTCAAATGAGGACGGTTACAATACATCATAGATGTATAACATCTTTGATGTATGTCGAACATTCATAATATAACCTTGATTTTATGATTGAACAAACCATGGGGCCTATCTTGTATGTTATTGTTTCAATTTTCAATCAATCTTCATTACCATAAATCCTTTGACTGATTAAAATGCATGGTGTAGATGTCTATTAATCCAACTGAAGTTGTGTGGTGTGACTGTGGGTTAGACGCAGGCTTGTGACTTAACATTGACGATGCAGGGTTGTATGACTTTGGAATTCTCAGTGAAAGACCTGGCGAAATGTATTACATATGTCCTTCTCGCGATGTGCGCTTGTACAAACACACATATTAGGTAGCCACTTTGTACGTTACACATTCGTTGTCATTTATGTAAAGTTCATAATACATTTTAGGGGAAAGATCGCTGCAGATACTTTCGTTGGGCAATCGATCTCAGGCCTACAATTAATTCATTGAAAGTTGAGATTGCGTTACTCACGCTCGAGTGCAAGTCAGTGTGGGGTCAGGCTATGAACATGAAAGATTTTGTTGAAATTCATCACAACCACCATGATGTTTACACCAACAAAAAGTATGAGCATGATTATCTAGAACGCTACGTAGAAGAACTGAAGGAACAATGTAGGCTTCTATTGGACACTCCTTCACCCCCGATGACGTCGTAACGTCGAATGGCGGCCATACTTTTCATTCGCGTCATCGGATATACATTTTATTGTTTTTATTTAGAAGTTCTCGTGATAAGTGTTGTCGATTGTTGCTTGAAAACGAATATGACATGGTTTGTATGTTGCATTAAAATCAAACGGTTGAATGGCAAATGCATTTGCATTGTCTTCTCTGTTTAGAATGACTATCAATGGATGTTATGAACATCATACACTTGTTTAATTTAGGCACTTTTATAAACGTCATATTACATTTTAAGTGGTATGAAAATTTTATTCATGTTGATGAGTATTTTATTAATGATGTATGTTATTATTCGAATTTTTTCTTAACGTTAGCTCAAACCAAATAATACAATTAATTGTGATATACATCCTTACTTTTGAAAATTATATTACTTACAGAATCTGTTATATGGCTAACCAACCGCCGACACCGTCTTTTATCTGGTCACACGAGCTTGATATGGTTCTCAGGGGTTTGATGAGAACTCAATATCACGTGGGTAGATGTGTAAATGGAGTATACTCTACACAGGCTTGGATGGAGGCATGGCACCAGTTCTTATACATAACAGGAGGCCCTTACATTTCATTGCCTGAGTTGCAAATGCGATGGCAATACATCATTGTAAGAGACAATATGTTCATATTGACATATTTATTGTCTCCTCCCACATTGGCCGCGCAACAAAACATTGAACGCAACTTCTTGACGACGTGTCGCACTTACCCACCAGGGATTTTTTTTTAGCACTGACGATTGAAATAAATAAATGAACTTGTAACATTTGTGCTAAATGTAGTTGTGTTTTTGCGTCGCAACAATATACATTCTCTACTTATGTGTTACATTATTATATGTTGCTACCATAATGCGATCAAATTTCCTACTTCATTATTATCTTATTGCCACAGTTACTTTACGAATTATGTTATTTATACATACCTTTGTTTTTATTAATTGTAGATGTCGACATCGCGTGCAAAGGCAAGGGCAAGGGCAAAATTTGAAAAACGTTTGATGTCACCGGAAAAAATTCATAAATATGTTGAAGATAACCTTTTATGCACAAAACCATGTTGCAATCACACAAACGAGGAGGGCAAAATCGGGACCGATGATCAAGTCAAGGGCAAAGTCCTCAAGGGCAAAGTCAGTCAGCATGTTCCTCATTTGCCATTGTTGTTTGATTGGCCAAAAGACGACATCAAACAATAAAACAAGCAGTCGGTGCAGGAACCATGCCCATTGTCATGGGACGAGTACAATGAGGCCATAACATGCAGGAAACATCCAACCATGTCTCCCCAAAGTGCCTTGTCAAAATCTTAGCTTTGGTTTGACTGTTTATTGCTCCCATTTTTTGTCCTTCTCCTCTGACGAAGATCACCCGTAAACAATTATGTTATTATCAGTGATCGTTTATGTTTCACTAATGACGACAATATGATTATTATCAGTTGCTTTTACTGACGATAATATAATTTGTTTATGTTATGAACAAAATATATTAGGGCAATTTCATATTTCATGTAACTTGACTGCCAATTTCATATTTTTGTTACTTTTTTTTTAACTTATGTTTAAACGACGTCACAAGGCCATATTTTTAACAACAGTTCTGCGAGAATAGGACAGATTCAGCTAATTCTGCCTACAGTTCCCAAACAGAATCAGACTAAACCCAGCCTGCACAGCCAAACAGAATCAGCTTGAAACCAGTCTGAAATGAGTCCAGCCCCCAGAATGAGACTGCCAAACAGAATCACTTCAGGCCTAAACTCGTCCAAGAGACACAGCAAGCCAGCCCCGAACCAAACGGGCTAAGTTCCCGTCAACCCACGCCACGAACCGCAGGTTTGACCGCGTTGACCCGCGACTGTTGGCCTCCCCTTTGATCCTGGCCCTGCATCGTCAGGGTCCATCCTCCACCCTACCGAATCGACGGTTCACGCTCGAGCCCCCTTCGATCGCGATTCCCCTGTTCCCCCGCGCGTCAAGCTCCACCAGACGGGAGGAGGAAAAGGAGGAGCAGACCCCCAGGATGCCAGAGAGGGCAACCTCCGAGAGTTCCCAGGTGTGCGGGGTTGCTTCTGTCGAGCTTGATGCTGCTGGCTGTTGAGAAGGGACGGCGGGCGCACCTCCATGGTGGCGCCCATCAGCCAGACCTGTTTTAAGGTAAGAAGCGAGGTCTACAAGAAGAAGGGTGGCTGGCGGACAATCTTAGCGCAGAGATGAGGCCGGCGTGCGGAGGTAACAACTAGGGCCAAGGTGCCCCAGAATCGCCAGAAGCAGGCGCTCTTGCCCAGCCTTGCCTTGGTGGCGGTAGCAGAACTAGTGGACCAAAAAGTGGGAGCTTTTTGGGCGTGAAGCAGCAAGGAGAGAGAGCAGCAAAGGAAGGAGAAATAATAACTACGGTTAGATGTGGGGGCGTTATAAATGGAGGCTAAAAGAAAGGGGCGGCGGAGCAAGTGGATGGGCCTCGCACTGGCTAGGACCATGGATGGGCCGGCCCACAAGCAAGAAAAGGGATAAAAAGGGCCGAAATATGATTCAAACAACGAGTTTTCAAAATGTTACAAGTTGAGGGCTATGATTGTCCGTTTGGGATGACTCTTGCGCCATTGGATTCATATTTGAATCGTCTACAACCTGGTACATTATGACTCTTGCGCCATTGGATTCATATTTGAATCGTCTACAACCTGGTACATATTATAAAGCAAGGAAAACTAATTGTACAGGTCCAATATTGGTTTCAATATGGTAACTCATTAAAGTAGGATATTGCATTCAATATTCTAAATTAATGACCCACATTGTAAAATTGAGCATTAATGTAACCATATTGGAGTGTCACAACCCTTAAACCATTAAATTGGTATCTAAACTAAATAATGGGTCATCCCAGAGTGAGGGAGAGCATAATCAAATAGAGGGAAAATCAAGGTTGTCACGATAGGTGTATTGACGGGCAATTTACTAGGGACGCTTAGAGGGAGACACTTCGTGAATGGCAAAATAGGATGGAGCGGCAGGACTGTACATTGGAACAGGTCAAAACTCGGTGAAAGAATATGAAGAAGAACTTTGCCAAATTGAAGCTTGTGACCAACAAGAGTGGCGTCGGATGGGATATGACTAGGAACACGCATAAGCTGCCTGAGACCCCGGAGTGGAGGGAGACCCTTGCGGTACATACAATAATAATACAATGACCCAAAATTAAATGTCTTACATTTACATATAAATCTCCTAATAAAAAAAATTCTTAATTAGGGAAACAAGGATCTAGCCAGATTGATTAGTCGACCCTTTCTCCACTACTACAACATCGAGTTGATGGCGGGGAGGAACATTGCAAGAGGCCACCATGCAATGTCTTCTGCGAATAGACAAATACCGTCTGACTTCGACTCTGAGGATGAAGTTGTTATCAAGTTAGATGTGTTTGATATACCCATCAACATAGAAAGCAACAGAGGGGAACCAGACATAGGCTATTCTGGGATGTAGAATGAGGGTGACAACTGGGATAGATAACCAAGGTGTTAGGGCAAGGACTCCTCCTTGCCACAGATGCAGGAAGTGACCGTAAATGGCACCAAAGAGATGTGTGCTTTATAATGAAGTGGTATATGAAATTCACACAGGTGTACGCAAAGGTACACGAGTTAGGCATATGTGTGGCCACCGGAGCCATTGAAAAAGAAGAGTTTGCAACGATTTTGTAACATTTCAATGACACTTTCCCTGATGTCCCTACCCATATATTTACAACTCTTATGAATACCATAAAGGATTCAACAAACAACAGTCTCTACCTTAGCCTTACACATACCCGACACAAAATAACAATATGGTTGCAACACTTTTGGGAAAGGTCCCACGGTGGTAGTGTAACACCACGACCTTACATGTCGCCCACTTTTGTGCCATCTTACTAGGGATTTGCTTCGCAGTCCCCTTCATCAAACTTCAACAGCACGTCAAGTATGTCATCCATGTGGTAAACTAGAAGTGATGATTTTGGTACAAGTGGGAATAACAGAGGCCAGGCAGCATAGTAATTTAGAGGTTGGTCATGGTTATAATTTAGTTTCTAATTTCATCCTGGTTTAGTACATTAGAAAATTTCTTTTTCTGTAATATTTTCTATGTTTGGGAATATCAACGCTAATTTAAATATTTTTGTAATAATTCCTTCCCTGACGAATGTGTGTTGCTTATAAAATTTAATTTGTATCTACTTTTGATGTAGTTCTCTTTTTATCACCTCTTTCATATTATGTTTAGGTTGTTATCCTTTTAATTGTAGGCATCATGTTTGGTAGTGATCATACACAAACACCAGACCTGATTACAAACATTTTAGATATTGTTTCTGGTCCAGCAAATTGCATTTCTCATGCATTAGCTGACTCAATAGCGAACTCCATCATGGACAACAATTTCAATGATGACAAGATACAACCTCCAATACCTAGGTCGTTTCATATTAGGAGTGGCCACCAAAAGGTTCTAGAAATCATAACTAGACACGAACATAGGGAATATGACCTCTAGCAAATGCTACCAAATACTATAATAGCCCTCGTGGACAAGCTTGAGAGTCATGGCTTGTTACATAATAGTAGAGGTGTCTCATCAGTCAAAGTTGTATGCTACTTCCTACATATGGTTGGTCATGGCTATATAAATCATGTTTTAGTTGAGGACTACATTCACTCTGGTGAGACCATAACTAGAAAGTTGAACAAAGTATTGGACGGGGTGTGTGCCTTATGTCATGAATATGTTGTCATGCAAACCACAACCACAACAATGTATCGTCATATATTGGAGAGTCCAAAGTTATACCCTTACTTCAAGGTAATAGTTATCCCCTAAAATTAAAAGCCATTTTCAATTATTATGTACGTTGAACCCCAGTTTTGGTGTTCTAGGATGCCATCGGGAAAAATTATAAAACATCCATCCCAGTTTTGGTGAAACACGATAAGAAAAATCATTACCAAGATAGAAAAGGGAATGTCTCTCTAAGTGTCATGTCTGCAGTAGACTTCTTAATGGAGTTCACATATGTCCTGACGGGGTGGGAGGGCTCGGCAGTAGACCAAAGGTTCCTACATGCAGCAATGACCATAGGAGGTTTTAAAGTGCCCCCATAGAAGTTTCACCTAGTCTATGTAGGGTACGCCAACACTCATTAGTTCTTATGCCATATCGCAACACAGCTGATCATATATCTGAGTACTGAGGAAATAGACACTCATACAACAACAAGAAGGAGATGTTCAACCACTGACATGCACGATTACATAATATTATAGAAATATCATTCGGTGTGTTGAAGAGGAGATTTTCCTACCTTAAAAAGGGGAGATGTATCCCATACATTTGCAGTGTCATCTAATATTGGTTTGTTGTATCCTCTACAATTTTATGTTGCCAGAATGATGGTGACATTATGATGAAGGAAATCCCAAAACACAGTTCAACATTTGGCTTCCCAGGCAATGGGATCGACCTGAGTTCTTTACAGCAAACAACTCTGGTCTATGTAAGGGAGGGTGATGTATTACGTGAAACAATTTCCAATTTCATTTGGGAAACACATTGACATGACTTTGTAACTGGCATATTATGCAATGTTTTGACATGATCTACAATGTTTTGAACTTAGTGTAATTGACATGATCTACAATGTTTTAAACTTAGTTTATTGTTATGCATCCTAATGTAACATTATGCTTCACTAGGTTTTCTTATAATGGATAATCGAATGTCGTCGTGTCCATGTGGCCTCCAATGCATCGTATGAGTCTACATGGATGCCATAGATGCGGCTAATGGACGATTCGAAGACAACAACCCCCACATATCATATTTTACATTGGTAGGGGTCTTGTATGAGGTTATGTAACATCCCAAAATTTAAATGGTATAAATAATCCTAAATCAGAAACCCTAATTTTCATATTTTGAATTTTTATGCTTAGTCCATACAATAATGAGATGATGATCCTCAAATATGTTAGTTCAACTAATTTTGAAGATTTTTTTCACACAATAATTCAATTGTAAATGGATGCAACCAAATGTAACCCTATTTAGTCAATAAGTGATTCTTGAATATTAAAGTAAAATTGACCTATTTAATGAGCATACCTTAACCTAATAATTTGTGTATAAAATTAACTGAATAAGGTACGACATTTACCAAAAGATGAATCCCAAACCCTTTTAAGTCAATATTATATACTTAATTCATTTTATTATCATAAAAAGAGGGGCATAGACAATTGGGTTAGTCGAATAGGGAAACTAATGAAATTTTTGGACTCCTCGTGGTCCAATTAGATGACACAAAATTTAGATAAGTTTGAAATTATCTAGGTACTCCAATATGAGTTAGAAAGGATTTTAATAAGATAACCTAATGACTTTGGACTGTGGACCTACTCTGTGTCTTTTATCATGAGCCCTTGTGGAGTCGTTGGATCTGGATCCTAGGGTGCTGCCCTTTTCTCCTACCTCCCATAGGATTCTGCCACCAGAAGGAAAGGGAGTCGCCCTCATCACTGACACCTCAAATCTATAGCCCCTCCCCCTCTATATGAATCTCTATATGAGAAGAAGCCACCTTTCATATTCGTCAAGGAATTTCGTGTCCAGAGACCGCAAGTGTTAGGGTGCATCATGCCCTAGATAACCCAGTCGACAAGACTTCCCTTATTTCATTAGAAATCAAACTCCCTTGACCTCTGGCACCTAAGACCCCTCAATCTATAAATCTAACACTCAGAAAATGATCAACGGACCATCTAAAGTGTTCACCTTGCCCGGGATCTCATGTGGTTTCTAGATTTCTCTTCTCGTGAAAAAAAACCCACCCCTCATTATCGTTGACAGCCTTCGTCGACAAGGTGAGTCAAGATGTCATGTCATGAACAAAGTTGCAAACCTCTTCCTATGACCTCCCTAAAGCTCATCGAGGGATCAATTCTGCCCCGGCGCAGCAAGGATGACCACGGTAAGCTTCTAGGGGCATGTAGTCATCAACTTCCGCCATCATTTGGAGCTTCTAGTTTGTAACCCGAGACCAGTTCTGGAAAAGGCTGACTTCTAGTTTCCTCGAGGCACCCCCACAAGACACCATGGTGGGGTGGTCTATCACCGTACTAAAAATTCATTGTCTTCATGTTCTTTTGGGATAAGAGTCGGGGGTCTACGTCGAGCAAGACAAGAAAGAAGAGGGCTAAAGGTCGTATTCAGGTAATCAACTATGCGGGTCAAAGAAGGGTCGTGAGTTTGTGAACAAAAAGGTAATAATCATAGGAATTATAAAAAGGATGGTGTCTCCTTCTCTAATTGGCTCCTACATGGTTATATTAAAAATAATGTAGAAATTTATTGATAGATCTAAATATAGCAAAATGGCATACCACTTTTATCAAAAAGATATGAAAAATTCATATAAAATACTTTCAATCTCTGTTTCTAATCCTAGTTCATAAAATATGGATAATACATAGATAAAAGATGATGGATACAAGTAAACCCTAGAAATTAAATTCATATTAATTATTGACGAATGCTAATTGTTAGAATAGGGTAATTAGGGTTTCCTTCTACAACAAGAGACTGATTCGGAGTTGCTCCAATCTCTGTAAGTGGTCCATGCACTTTGAACATAAATATTGGTTGATTTTAATTATATGTGTACAATGAATGTTATGAATGTATTATTTACTATTTCAATTGTGAAAAGTCAATGATTGTATAAGAAATTGAAAGGCATGCTTTGTTGTCAATATTTATTATACCATCTTTCATGAACATTAAGAGTAATGTCAAGAATAATGTTTAAGAGAAATTTAAGAGTTTAAGAGAAAGAGAATGAGTAAAACATAACTTATATGAGATCCTCACTAAGAGGCTCCTAGGAGCAAAACTAAGAGGCACTTCGGTGCATAAGAGAAGAGGCACTCCGGTACAACCCAAGAGGCACTTCAGTGCATAAGAGAAGAGGCACTTTGGTGCAAAATCTAAGGATCTTTATATAGGTGAAGATAAAAGAGATAATCTAAAAACAATTGTCTCTTTCTCAATATTTAATGTTCAAAGTTTATTTTCATTTTACGTGTTTCCTTTAAATTATAATATGTTCAATTCCACTTACCATTGGTTTTATGCATGGTTGGGGGCATGATGCCCGCAGGTAAGGAGAAAGCTTAGGAGAAAGAACCTTTTTAACATCCAAGGAATAGCTCAAGAAATCTTTGGGAAGAAAAGACCTAGTGGGGTTCTTTTTACCAAGATGGTCCACAATTTAGACATCTTTGACACTATGTATAATCTTGTTATAAAAATAGATTAGACAAACTTGATGTTGATTTCATTTTGACAAACTATGTATGGATCTATTTCTGTGTTAATGGATAGGGTTTCATTTCTCTTGTTGCTATTGAATATCATATTTAGTAATGTTCTTCCAAGCTGAGTGACCCATGTTATCGACAACATAAGGTTTACTTCCACTGTCATATATGTGTTTGGAGGGACATTACAATATGGTATCAGAGCAATTTGGTAAATGGTCACTAGGCAAATATGGTTCACACAGTCACCCTAGAATGAAGATATGAGATTAAGGTATAGGAAAGGGCCTCAAGTAAGAGTATCAAACCCTAAGATAACAAGCGTTTTCACCCTAGAGTATAAATATATATTAGGGATAGTTGTATATCTAGTTTAGATCTTAGTTATTGACCTAATTTTAGCTATTGGCATATCCTCTCTTATCACATTGGTTGGTGATCACCATGTGAGGAATGTAGAGGGATGTCATAAGCATTAGACTTACTGTGCATCTTTCCCCTTCATAATAGTATGTGTGGTATGGGACATGTCTACTATTAGGTTGGTGAAGGGTAGCATAATAGGATCTATCATTGTTGGGTATGTACCTGATCAACACCTACCTGAGAATGTCAAAAGATGGGAAACACAAAAGACCTAAAATAGATTTTCATCTACACCTACTGTTAGAAAGCCATGCCCTAGGCATAGTTATGAATTGGTTTCTTAAAACTAAGTATAGGTTGAGGAGATGATAGTAAAGTAATAGTTAATTCATTTCCACATAATCATAATCAAATTTAGTTGCCATATGTAACATGTTAGTCTTATACAAAATTGTGAACATAAATGAATCTTGAAATGTTAACCATCATTAAGGAAGAGGTAATCAAAACCCTATGGTGGGTAGTGGCCTAAGGAAAATTTTGACGACAAAATTTATTTAAGGTGGGTAGAATTGTAACATCCTAAAACTTAAATGGTATAAATAATCCTAAATTAGAAACCCTAATTTTTATATTTTGAATTTTGATGCTTAGACTATACAATAACGAAATGATGATCCTCAAATATGTTACTTCAACTAATTTTGAAGATTTTTTTTCACATAATAATTCAATTGTAAATGTAACCCTATTTAGAAAATAAATGATTCTTTAATATTAAAGTGAAATTGACCAATTTAATGAGCATACCTTAACCTAATAATTTACGTATAAAATAGATTGAATAAGGTACGACCTTTACCAAAAGATGAATCCCAAACCCTTTTAAGTCAATCTTATATATTTAATTCATTTTATTATCATAAAAAGAGGGGCACAGACAATTGGGTTTGTCGAATAGGGAAACTAATGAAATTTTTGGACTCCTTGTGGTCAATTAGATGACATGCAAAATTTGGATAAGGTTGAAATTATCTAGGTATTCCAATTTGAGTTAGAAAAAATCTCAATAAGATGACCTAATGACTTTGGATTGTGGACCTACTCCGTGTCTTTTATCATGAGCCCTTGTGGAGCTGTTGGATCTGGATCCTAGGGTGCCGCCCTTTTCTCCTACCTCTCGTAGGATTCTGCCACAGAAGGAAAGGGAGTCCCCCTCATTGCTGGACCTCAAATATATATCCCCTCCCCCTCTCCATGAATCTTGATACGAACAGAAGCCGCCTTTCATTTTCGCCAAGGAATTCCATGTTCAGAGACTTCCCTTGTTCCACTGGAATTCAAACTCCCCTGACCTCTGGCACCTAAGACCCCTCAATCTTTAAATCTAACACTCAGAAAATGATCAACGGACCTCCTAAAGTGTTCACCTTGCCCAGGATCTCATGTGGTTTCCAGATTTCTCTTCTCGTGAAAAAAAAAATCACCCCTCATTGTCGTTGACTGCCTTCATCAACCAGGTGACTCAAGTTGTCTTGGTCGTGAACAGTCACAGACCTCTTCGTACGACCTCCCTAAAGCTCGTCGAGGGATTAATTCTTCCCCGACACAGCAAGGATCACCACGGAAAGCTTTCTGGGACATGCAGTCATCAACTTCTGCCATCATTTGGAGCTTCAAGTATGTAACCCGAGACTAGGTCTGGAAAAGGCCAACATACAACTACCTTGAGGAACCCCCACAAGCCACCATGGTGGGGTGGGGCTGTTGCCACACTGAAAATGCACGGTCATATTTTTCTTTCGGAGAAACAGGGGACACGAATCGGGGGTCTGCATCGGGCAAGATGAGAAAGAAGAGGGCTGAAGGTCGGATCCGGGTAATCAACTATGTGGGTAAAAGAAGGGGTTCGTGAGTCTGTGGACAAAAAGGTAATAATCATAGGAATTATAAAAAGGATTGTGTGTCCTTCTCTGATTGGCTCCTACATGGTTATATTAGAAATAATGTAGAAATTTATTAGCAAATCTAAATAATAGAAAACTACATACCACTTTTATCAAAAAATATGCAAAATTCATATAAAATACTTTCAGTCTCTGTTTCTGATCCTAGTTCAAAAAATATGGATAATACATAGATATAAGATGATGGATACAAGTAAACACTAGAAATTAAATTGATATTAATTATTGATGAGTGTTAATTGTTATAATAGGGGTAATTAGGGTTTCCTTCCACATCAAGAGACTAATTAGGAGTTTCTCCAATCTTTGTAAGTGGTCCATGCACTTTGAACATAATTATTGGTTGATTTTAATTATATGTGTGCAATGAATGTTATGAATGTATTATTTACTATTTCAATTGTTAAAAGTCAATGATTGTATAAGAAATTGAAAGCCATGCTTTGTTGCCAATATTTATTGTACCATCTTTCATGAACATTAAGAGTAATGTCAAGAATAATGTTTAAGAGAAATTTAAGACTTTAAGAGAAAGAGAATGATTAAAAGATAACATATATGAGATCCTCACTTAGAGGCTCTTTGGATCAAAACTAAGAGCCACTTTGCTGCATAAGAGAAGAGGCACTCTGGTGCAACCCAATAGTCACTTTGGTGCATAAGAGAAGAGGCACTTTGTTGCAAAATCCTAGAATCCTTATATAGGTTAAGATAAAAGACATAATCTAAAAGCAATTGTCTCTTTTTCAATGTTTAATGTTCAAAGTTTATTTTCAGTTTACATGTTTCCTTTAAATTATAATATGTTTAATTCTACTTACCATTGGTTGTATGCATGACTGGGGGCGCGATGCCCGCAAGTAAGGAGCAAGCTTAGGAGGTAGAACCTTTTTGACATCTAAGGAATAGCTCAAGAAATCTTCAAGAAGAAAATACCTAGTGGGGTGCCTTTTACCAAGACGATCTAAAGTTTAGACATCTTTGACACTATGTATAATCTTGTTATGAAAGTAGATTATACGAACTTGATGTAAATTTCCTTTTGCCAAACTATGTATGAATCTATTTTTGAGTTAATGCATGGTGTTTCATTTCTTTTATTGCTATTGTATATCATATTTTGTAATGTTCCTCCAACACTACTATAGAAATGGCTTATAACGTCACATTTAAGGGCGTCGGTTGTATACAAGAAACTAACGCCTAAACCCTACAATGTCGGTTTATTACAAAAACTGACATCTATCTGTGAAGAGAGGCCAAACACGGGTATCGCTTTTTATTTAGCGTCAGTTCCTTAATAAGTAACTAACAGCTAAAATCGACCGCTAAATCCAAATTTTCCAATGGAAAAAAATTACCTCCAAAATTTAACATACAGCGTCGGTTGTGAACAAAATTGTAAGGACCCTGACCTTCATTTTGGGCTTACCCTGTTTGTTTTGCCTAAACCTTGTGCTTGGTTTCTTGCTAATCATCTTTAGTGATGATTAGGGTTTGCCTGTGTTTAGTTGAGAGTTGGAGGCGCTACTTGTAAAACAACCTAAGATAGGGTTGGAGAGCAAGTTCATCACCTTGAGAGATGTATTTCTCTCTATTTGCTTCCTCTAGGGTTGAGAGGAAGGTTTGGTCTCGTGCCTTGAGTTGTCTTGGGCTTGGTTGAGCTCTTTTGGGCCTTGTTTTCCCTTATTTGGGCCTTGCCTTGCTTGGTTGAGCCCTGTATTGGGCTAGGATGCTTGTGTCGGACATGGTAGGTGGTGTGTCGGCCATGGGAGGTGGTGTGTCGGCCTTTGACCTTGTTTGCCCTCCTTGCTTTGGTTTTGTCACCCTATCTTGGACATGTGGCCAAACCTTGGTTGAGTGGTGTCATGGCATGTGAATGAGGTTTACAAGGTGGTAAAACGTGTGGACAAGCATCCCTTGGTAAGGTGACACCTTGCCTTGGTTTAACCTTGACCCTCGTCTATATGTGCCTTGCCTTTCTCTTCCTTGGGAACCCTTTAGCTCTTTTGTTGCTCTCCCCTCCTTGTGTGCACGACACACCTTCCTTGGAGAGCTTGGTGGCCGATCCTTTCCCCTTGGTGGAGATCTCTTCTTCTTCCTCTAGCTTGGTGGCCAAACCCTAGGTGGGTCTTGTCCTTTGTGGTGAGCTTGGAGCTTTGGAGCTTGAGGAGCTTGCTTAAGGCGGGTTACATAACTTCTAACCCTAGCTATTCTACCTTCTTTATGATGCATGATTCTTATATGTTGATGATCGGCCATTGAATGTTATGTTTCTTGCTCTAGTACATGTTGTTGATCTTATGGATATTATGAGCATAATGTTGTTGATGTTGATGATGATTGATATGCCTTTACACCTAGTTGGCCGAACCATGGTGTAGGGTTTCCTTGTTGAGAAATACCCCTTTTCCCTCCTTGGTCTAGAGAAGTGAGTTTGAGCTCTAGTGATATAAGCAATACCCCTCTCTCATTTTAGTTGAGAGGTGAGTCTACATTCTAGTTGCTTGGGCGACACCCTCCTCTCACCATGGATTTGAGAGGTGAGCTTTTGAATAGATGATGACCTATGTTGAGGTGGATCCTTGTGGTTTCCCAATTTGTGATAGAGGTTGTGTAAAACCCCTCTCTCTTGGTTGTTGAGAGGTGAGCCGATCTTCTTGATCAATTAGGGTTTGGTGCCCTTGTGCTTGAGGTTGAAGATGACCTTGTGGGGTTGTGCCTTGCACGATATGACCTTGGAATCATGTTTCCCGATAACCTTCTTGTCTTGGGTTATAACCTTGGTCGTTACACCTAGTTGGGTTTGGTTGGTGCTCGACATGGTTCCCTTGGTCGAAACTTAGTGGAGATGGAGCTTGGGCGTTACACCTTGAGCTTGTTCTTTGAACGACACACTCTGAAGTAAGGTTGCACGATGCCCCCCCCCCGTGCCTTGTGTTGATCTTGGCCGATATGCTTTGTTGAGCCTTGGTGGCTTGATGCCCGGTATGCCTTGGCCGAGATGACCTTTGTCTTGGATGTGCTTTGACCAATATGATGTCTAATAGCTTTTCTTGTATTGGGCAATGTGAAGTATTCTTGTGATGCTTGATATGATGGTTGTATAGAGAACCCTAGATGGTGCCTTAGTGGTGGTCGATATGAGTAGCTTGATCTAGATGGATGCTAGGTCTATGTCGGGAATGGGGTTGTGTTGCCCGATGCACCCCTAGTAGAGTTGGTAGAGTTGCTGCTAGGTTAGCCAACTGATCCATGCACGATATGGCACCTTGGGCGATAGGGTGCCCTAGTCGATATGAAGGACTCTTGGATGACATGGAGATGGTTGCATTTAGAGGCGCCTTGGGAGTTATACCCCCTTGGCTGATAGGCTTAGGTGAGGGTAGTCACCCTTCCCGATGCTACCTATCGTGAGGGTTGCAGGAGTTTTGGTGAGGGTTTTGATAACTCGGAAAGTATATAGCTTATGACGATAAAACTAGTGATATGATCACCTTACATCCTGCAAATATGATGATGAGATATAATGATAGGTTGTGAACCAGGAAGCTTGGAAGCATATGATGTTGTTTCACATGATGATGTGACCCATGCCTATGGTCATAGGTATAAGACATAATATATGCTCATGGTTGATAATAATACCATGAATGATAAAGCTTATAATCATAGATGTTGCTATATACTTGATAGCATGATCATTCTGTTAATCCATGATGGCTTTAGTTATCTCTATGAATGTGTATACTAACCATGTAGGTATTTCATGTGGATTCATAGCCTGGTAAGAGCTATGAGATATATGTGTAGTTATAGCACCATGTGGTAATATGGCAACAAGTTGATAGGTCTGAGGACCTGATATAAGGTTGAGTGTCTAGTTGAGGTGTTATCCTCTAATGATGATATAAGGGATGTGTTCCCAAGATGCTGATGCATGTTTATGATGCCTTGAGAGGTAGTGGTGGACATCATGAGGGATTGAGATCCCAAGACAGTATGATGATGGAATTGATGATGTAATCTTATATGGCTATGTTTATACTTTGGTTGCCTCAAAAATTGGCTTAAAATATACTAATTAATTATAGATGAACATATCATGTAGTTTGCCCTGGCCATAGATCTGTCATCGTCAGTACTTGGTGATGGTGAAATAGATTTATCCTGCGGGATTACCTGGAGCGCATATCGTTGAATATGTAAGGTTTCCCCTAGCCTAAAAATAGGAGGGTTTGAGAGCAGCTGTGGTTGCAGACTCAGGATATATGGAGCATGTTGAATAGGCCCATGACTCAGGATATGTGATGATGAGCATGATGCGTTCATGGCTCGGATGTATGTACTAGCACCTATGATAAGGTGAGCTAGAGATATGGGTAGCTTGCAGAGCTGACCCAGAGGCCGAGGCCCTATAAGCATAAGACTGTGGTCTTGCTTGATGATTCGTGAACTGACCATGGGAAGGTGAGGTCACGGAGTCCGGATCTCCTTAGACCTTGTATGGCACTAGATTGGGCTTCGCAACCAATGGTTGGATTTGAGCAGGGAAGGCTCATTTCCTCATGGCATAATAAAACGTAATCCAAACGAATAAGTATATCTTACTTAGAGCAAAATACGGAACATTGATTGAAGCCTTGTTTATATAGTTGATCTAGTTGTACTATGCAGTTGTGCGTACGATCCTTATATCTTGTGGTAAGTTTTTATAAAGCTTATCTTGTCAGAAATACTTGGTTATATGCCTCCCGGATATCTTGGTAAGCTTGATGGTAATAATAGCTTTGCTCAGTATGTTGCTCCTGTTATACGCTTTATCAGTTATCTACTGTTATCTGCTTTAACCTTTTTGAGGTTTTATAGTTTCGGCGGGGAGTTATATTTCTCACTGGGACTGTGTGTCTCACCCTGCTGGTTTACACCCTTTTTAGGTGATCGTTCTAGACGTGGTGGTGGTCATGAGGGTGCGGCCGAGCAACAAGAAGAGTTGTAGAAGGCAAGAGATGGACATGTTGTTGTTTGGTAGTTTTGTAGTAGAGTCCTAGAGACATCCATGTACACTCAGGTCCTTAGAGATGTTTCATGATGTTTCACGATGTTTAGCTGTTGTAATTTTTGTATATCCTTCTACTGGTCGTACGTGGTCATTATGAATGTATAAATAGGTGTTGAACTTTGGTGTTTACAATACAGCTAGTTTCGATAAGCTGTGGACCATAACATGACTTGTGAATGTTTATATAACATGTTTCTCTGTAGGATCTAGATGCAAAAATTTACTCATGTATGTTGTCCGCAATCGGTTTTAATTAACCCGTGTTTTTGGTAATATGAGGTTCCGCACGTTGTCGCATGTCATCTCATTGTTTGTGTGATGGCGGGGGGTCACAAAAACAACCGACGACTAAAGGTTTTTCGTGAGACAGAAATTGGGACCATTTTTATTGTCAGTTTTCTTGCAAAATCCAACACCGATGGGTTTCGTGCGTAGTCCCCACGAAAATTTTCTCCCCCCTTTGGCATCAATTTTATACGGCAACCGATGACTATGGTCAGAATTACAGAACATTTTATTTTTGTCAGCATATGTAGATAGACGTCGATTTTTCTAGTAGAAATCGATGACTATAATTGAGTAAAAGTGTCAGTTTTTTTGTTGGTAACTGACTCCTATTATTATAAGTGTCGGTTGATTTTAATAACCGACACCGTTTTTTAACTTAATAGCACCCGTGTGAAGCAGACTCTTCCCCTTTCTCTGTTTCATTACAATCGAACGTCGATTTTAGGGTTTGGCGATTCCGTCGTTGACTGCTCCTTGCTTCTCTCTACTCGCCACCACTACGGCGGTCATTCTCTTTGCTCGTCGCCACCACCACCCTCCTCCTTGCTCGTCGCCGCCATCACTAGTCCTTTTGTTCTCGTCGGACGGCTACCTACAGCTCACTATCGTGCACCCTTCTCTCCTTCCTCGCTCGTCGGCTGCCTGCTTGCTGCTCTTCTGTGCTCGCCTGCCCACTCGGCTTCCACATGCACCCCTCTGTCTCACCCTCTCTCCCTGCTCTAGAGCAAGACGACCGGCTGGGCTCAAATAGAGGTAAACATCCCCAAAAACACTTTGTCTCGCCTTCTCTCCCTGCTCCAGAGCAAGACGCTCGATCGTCTGGGCCCAAATAATAAATTTTTATATACCAAAATGATCGAAAAACCCTCAGCTTTCCAATGATGATGTTTATTTCCCCTAATTGTGTTCATATCTTCTCTAAATACCTGTTTTATTACACCGCTTGATCTTTAATCACATAGACTTAATCAACGTTACTACTTGTATGATCCTAGTGATTAAAATCACTCTTTCCTGGTACCTCAATAACTAATGTTTCCTTGAGATGAGTGTTAATTGATCTAGCTTGCTTACTTTCCTTCTAATGCCATCTTTTATGAGCTATGACCCACTAGTCACCTTTAGAGTATTAAAATTATGCAACTTGTACACTTGTTAAGTTTGAATCTATAAATCCCATGAAATGATATCACCCCACAAAATCAATATTCACTATTATGTCTTATACACTCTAGAATCAAGATCTAATACTCTTATGCTATTTTAACACCATGAGACCTCTTTTGCTCATTCTAGTGGATTATTATGACCTATGATGACCTAACATGAAACCATGCTCTTAATGATATGATTTTGTTGGCCTAGAAACCCATCCAAGATTTACTCATTAGGAGTAAATATTGGATAGTCCCCAGTTTGGGACTGTTCTTGAACATCTAATCTCACTTAGGATGTAAGTGTATAATGTGTATTGGGTTTTCAAGAAAACTTTGGTAGCACTTCCCCATTTGTTCTCTAAGTACATATGTACTGGGAGCGGGGAAATACTTCCAAAATTTTCTTGAAAACTCAATACACATTATACACTTACTAGTGAGACTAGGAGTCAAGAATGGGATAGGTGGTACACATTTATTATATATAAGAATGACAGCACATGTATTTTTTGGCCTAGAAACACATCCAAGATTTACTCGTTAGGAGTAAATCTTGGATAGTCCCCGGTTTGGGACTATTCTTGAACACCTAATCTCACTTAGGATGTAACTGTATAATGTGTATTTGGTTTTTAAGAAAATTTTGGTAGCATTTCCCCATTTGAAAACCCAATACACATTATACACTTACTAGTGAGATTAGGTGTTCAAGAATGGGATAGGTGGTACACATTTATTATATATAAGACCTTAAACCCTAAATTTGTAACCATGTATAAACTCTAATCTGTTAACCCTAGACCCTAATCTTGTTCTAATATATACTTGTTTTCTCTTTGATCATAGAATGGATAGATCATGGATGTCCATTCCAAATCGATGCACCCAAGATTTATTTCTGGTCTTGATCAGTTTATTAGATTTATCGAGGAACATAGGAAACAACCTGGAGATAGGTTTTACTGTCCATGTAGGCATTGTGGTAACAACTTGAAAGTCAGCACTGGTGATGAAATAAAAAGTCATGTCATGTGCAACGGGATTGTACAAGGCTATACAGAATGGCACTGGCATAGAGAGATTTCAAACCTGAAATTAGTGGATGTCGATAGCAGTTCTTGTGTGGAAGAAGTAATTGCCTCTGATGATGTAGATTTGAACGAACCAGTTCCAGTAGACATCATTGATGTGATGTTGGAAGTTGTGGGGTAGAGCACACTGATCCACCTTCCATGTTTAGAAACATTGTGCATGATGTTGAGATACCGTTATACACAGGTTGTAAGTTTACAAAGCTTAGCGTTGTGTCGAGATTGTATAAACTGAAAGCTAACAATCAATGGAGCAATAAAAGCTTCACGTCATTGTTGTCTTTGTTGAAGAAATTCTTCCTGAAGGAAACGAGCTACCAATCTCAACATACCGGTTAAAGAAATTGTTGTGTCCAATGGGAATGGAGGCCAAGAAGATACATGCATGCCCGAATGATTGTGTATTATTTCAAAAGGACTATGTGGATTTGAAAGATTGATTGAAATGTGGTGCGTCAAGGTATAAATTGACAACTTTGGGGGAGTCCAAAACTGGTTCTCCTGCAAAGGTGATGTGTTATCTATCTATAATACCACGGTTTCAACGCTTGTTTACCAATCCTATAGATGTGAATAATTTGAGGTGGAATGTAGATGTTAAGAAAAATAATGATGGCATCCTACGACGCGTCTGATTCCCCACAGTGGAAGAAGATTGATTTATTGTACCCTGAATTCGGTGAAGAAGATAGGAATCTAAGACTTGGGCTTTGTACATATGGGATGAATCTGTACGGGACATTGAGCAGCCAACATAGCACTTGGCCAGTTATGCTTGTTATATACAATCTTCCTCCTTGGTTGTGTATGAAAAATAAGTTTGTTATGCTTTCATTGTTGATATCGGGCCCTAAACAACCTGGGGATCACAATGACTTGTATGTTCACGGGGATCACAATGAAGGATTGTTAATTGATAAAAGATCACAATATTAGAGGCATGCATGTTTATATTTTTTATATGTTTTATTTTTCTGAATGTGAACTTTACAATGTGAACTTTACAATGTGAATGTGGACTTTAAAATGTTAATTACTTTACAATGTGAATGTGAACTTTACAATGTGAATTAGTTTACAATGTTAATAAGTACTTTACAATGTGAACTTTACAATGTGAATTACTTTACAATGTGAAATTTATAATTTGAATGTGAACTTTCATATGGCTGAGCATTCCCATGATGACTGTGTTGATGATCACCATGACGGTGAGGACATGCCTACGCCGCCTGACAATGTAAGTTTTAAAAATATATCCATGAGGTTTCTATCTATATGTTCATTTATAATTATATCATGTAAGTGTGTTTTTTTATCAAATTTTAGGTTGGTGATGTACCCCCTGAAAAATTACAGCACTTGATGAGCTACAAAAGAAAATTGAGAAAGTGAGGGGTATCACAATGATGAACAAGTTACTACAGTAAAGGGGCAATGGACCCAAATTGGTTGTGGATTTCGATAATGTAGGAAATCCATATGGAGTGAACCGTAACTCATTTGTTTCATATTGTGGGGTTATTACTCACAGCCATTGCAGTCCTAACATAGAATCATGGCATAAAGTTCCTAAGGGGAAGAAAGACCATATATGGAAGGAACTATACGTGAGTTATTATTATTTGTAATTCTATTTGTGTAGATTACTAATTTTTAGGATACTAGTTAATAACAATTCTATTTAATTTGCAGAGAATATTTGATCTAGAGGAAAAGCTGCATCGTAAATGTGTGATGCAACGCTGTGGGAGGGTCTTAAGGAACTATAGGACCAATCTCACTCGAGATTACATATGTGATGTTGAGAAGAGGTTCTTGATTTATTTCCAATTCTAGACATTGATCACTATTTGACTAACTCTACACTAATAATTTTTGTTTGTATTCTCTTTAAAAAATAAATTTAGGCAGAAGGAAGCCACACAGCAATGGAACTACCGGGATCCCAAAGATTGGGAGGAGTTTGTTACCCAAAGAAAAACGGATGAATTCAAGGTATTAAGCGCCACTCCCAATTTAATTAATATACATTTTTATGTATTCACCTATTCAAGATTAACCTTTAGTTTTACTAACCAAATAAATGTGTTAACTAACTAGGCTATCAGCGATGCTCAACGAGCAAGGCGTGCACTGAATGTGCACAACCACACAATGGGTCCAAGAGGATATGCAGGCGTTCGCCAAAGACTACAGGCTGAGTCTGCTCAACCTGCTGCTACTCAGGAGACTACATAGTCCTCTACTACTACTCCCACACCTCTGCCTCGCCATGCTATGTGGATGGCTGGGAGGCAAAATAAGAAGGGAGACATATCGAAGCCCGCAACTGCTGAGGCGGCTGCAAAAATGGTAAAAATCAACTCTTAGAGCAATCGATCGATATTGATTATTGTTATGTTTACTTACTAATTTTTGTTGATGGTGATTAGAGGGAGCTACACGAGCAGAGGAAGGAAGGCAAGTTCATCCCTCAGGGCATAAGGGATGAACTGACAATTGCTTTGGGTAACCTAGAGCATCTTGAACGTGTTAGGGGTGCAGGCGCTGGTGTGGGCATCAAAGTGTTCTTTGGGCCATCCCAACGCAAACTTGTCCCAAAAGCGGGACTTTCACAAGATGAGGTAACCTATTCTTATTTTAGAATGTTATTGCAAAAGGGAATTCAATAATCAGAAGCTAGCATTTCTTTTATCCATGTATAGGTAGATGCATTAATTGATAGGAGAGTCGAGGAATCACTTCATAAGAGACTCCATGATGCAATTAGAAAGTGGTAGGCATCTCAGACAGCCACTCAGACAGTACATGTGACGTGTCGCGCTTCTCCTACTACTCCTACTGCAGAGGTTGGGAGTAATCCTATAAACCCACCACCTACCACATCATCTGTAAGTATTTTTGTGACATAGTAGCTAGTTTGTTCAAGATGATATGTTTGTGTATATATGCATATAACATTCTTTACGTAAATTTGTAGGGGTTGAAGCCATGCGGACTAAAAAGTCAAGAATATATTGTTGCAGAGGCATCGGCTTACCCACCCCTTAAAGGGTGCATGTTATATGGGTATCCAATACCAAATAGTGTGGTACGTGTGAGCCCGATACATGTACTCCCCGACTGGAGGGATCTTGCACTGCCTCATGCACTTGGTGAGGCAGTAGGTGGAGTGATACTATGGCCCAAAGCGGATGTCCTCTATACTAATATTATTTGATAAATTTTCATTACGTTAATTTGTTACTGTGTATATATGAGTCAATTGATCTAAAATTATATATATAGGTTAAAAAGATGAGACCCGCTACATCTCGGCCTCCACCTCCTCGACTACCAAGTTGGCTTCCAAGGGACCTACACGCCTCGATAGGTCCTAATTGTAGGGGTGTGGAAGTATGGATCGGCGAACATGATCTAAATTGCCCTATAAATGTTACTGTTCCGGAGGATGCTACAGGTAAATCATATGATAACAATCTATTTTTACAAGTTTAGTATACGTATTAATGCATATGTAATACAAATTTTGCATACATATTAATGCATTGGTATTAATGCAGGTCAATCATACGAAAACAAGATATTTATACAAGATATTTTGGAGTTGTTTCATTATGATTGGATGAACAGATCTATGATAGAGCTGTGGATATGGTGAGATCTTATTTATACATCCATATACCTTGTTTTATATACAGTGATCTGGTTTCTTATATATTAATGCATACGTAATACATGTTTTACAGCCACTTACACACGATATGTAAAAATTTTGGGTTTTCCCATGTGGGATTTTTGGTTCCATCTTTGATTAGTCTTGTAGATGCATACCCTTATTCAGTTACTTCATATTGTTGTGATAATTTTCAATATTTTGGTAAAAATAATAAGACGGTGATAATAGCTCCATTCAATGTCGAGTAAGTTTACTTCGCTTATAATTTGGACTTAAGCAAATTACATTTTTATTGTGGATTTTGAGTTATTAATTTTCTACTTTCTTACCTATAGTCGTAAACATTAGGAGTTACTAGTTATTGTCCCCAAGACATTCACTGTCTATTATCTAGATCCTGCGGGGAATGAGTTGAATACATTATATGGACATGCAATTAAAATTCAATTATTCTTGTGAGAAATTTCATATTTTTATATTCGTTAACATTTGTTACTACATTACTATTTAATTATGCAATTTAATGTGTTACATTCACATATGTAGGGCTTTACAAGAGTACAAAAAAGTTGGAGGAAAGGTCCCCAGGAAAAAGAATCTATCACTAATTTGGGAGAATGTGAAAGTAATTTCCTGACTCCAATGTATATATTATTTATGTGAACTGTGCTTATTTGTATTTTTGAATATTTTGTATATTTCAATTTATAGTGTGCTACACAAGACAATGGTTGGGCATGTTCCTACTATGTGATGCGATTTATGGACCTAATCATCAAACATGTCGTAATGGAAATCGATAAGATACAGCATGTATTATACATAGTCTCATTAGATAATATGAAATATATCAATTTTATTATATATTATTAATTATATATATATGTCATTCTCTTTGTAGGTCTTTAAAACTGCTGACTTTAGCACAGGTGGAAAGCTATTAGATGTACATACTCCCTATACGAGAGAGGAATTAGATGTTGTAAGAGAAGAATGGGCAAAATCCCTACAAAGAGTGGGTATTTTTAAATATAATTTTATTTACAATGATGACAATGATGACAATGATGAATAAAGAATAACTTTGTTCTCATAATTATTTTAGTGTGAATGTGAATGACTTTTTATGAATTGTCACATGTGTGAATGTGAATGAGAATGACTTTTTCTAATCAATACATGAATGTTTCTACATGTGTCTGAATGCGAAAAAGATGAAATGAATGGAACTGAATGTGTATGTAAATAACTTTGCAGGTTTCTACATGTATCTGATCAATACATATGTCTGAATGTGAATAACTTTGCAGGTTTGTGGCTTGTTGTATGGGTGATATCAATGGATGTTGTAAACCTACAATTCAGAATTGAACTTCAGGTTTTGTATCCTACTGACCAGCCATACAGCAGGCCTACAAACTGATAAGAGAAAAAAAATGTACAAATAGACATCAGTTGTTTATAAACAACTGACACCAAAATAATACGGCGTCAGTTTTTAGCAAAAAATTGATGTCTTTATCCTAGCCTGGTGTCGATTATCGGTAATATCCGATGCCTCTTACCACGGCCATGTTGGCCAGCACGCAGTGATATGACGTCGGTTATTTGTATAAAACTGATGACTTTATTGATGGCAGGAAGGATAATGGCGTCAGTTTTTTTTAATAACCGACATCTATAACCACTATATTGTGTCAATTTTCTTAAATAACTGGCGTCTATAGTCCCTTTGCCGGTGCGTTTTCGGTGGCAGGAAGTGTTTTGGCGTCGGTTAGGGAACCGACGCCGAAGGGGTCCACCTTTAGCGACGTCCAGTTGGGTGTCACTTGGAAACTGACACTAAAGGTCTTAATTAACCGACACTAAAGGCTTATTCTGTAGTAGTGCAAGTTGAGTGACCCATGTTATGGACAACATAGAGTTTGCTTCCACTGTCATATATGTGCTTGGAGGGGTGTTACATGTTGCCCATGCAGTAAGTAAAACATATTGTGACCACCCTTACCGCAATTTGAGATGCACTCATAACACAACTTACTTATGCATGCAATGAATGCAAGCATTGGTCTGAAAGTTGTGACTTTGTGTGTTCTATGAGAGCGGACATTGATAGATTAGTAGACGAAATTTTGACTCTCAGGAGGAGGCGGCAGCAATACCTTTGTGAACTACTTAACCTACAGACATATAGCGGCTCTTCAATAGAGGATGAGGGATATAATACATCGTAGTTGTAATATAATATGTCCTATCCAAATAAACTTCATTTGTATTTTTGAATATTGATTTGTCCTATCAAATTACCCTTCAGATTTGATTTGAAATGTATGGTTTGAACTCTACATTATGTTACTAACAAACAAGCGTGTTTTAGATGTCAGTGGATCAATCTGGAGTTCGGAGGTGTCTTTGTGGTCTAGTTGCAGCATTGTGGATTAACATAGAGGGTGCAGGGTTATATGTCTTTGGCATTCTCAGTGAAAAGTCGGGTGAAATGTATTACATATGTCCTACTAGTTAGGTGCAATAGTAAAACCATAAACAATAGGTTGTACTTCCTAAGTAAATTTGCACTTGTTGTCATTGACTTAAACTTGGGAATATATTTTAGAGATAATTCTGGTGCAGATACTTCCATTGGGCAGTTGATCTCCCCCCAACAACTAATTCTTTATAGGTTGAGATTAAGTTACTAATTGGAGAGTGCAATTTGGTGTAGGTACAGGCAATGAACATGAAAGAATTTTTTGAAATCCATCACAACAGTGAAGATGTTTACACCTCCAAAAAGTATGAGTATGAAATTCTACAAACCTCTGTTAACAAGCTGGAGGAAATTTGTAGTCTTCTTTTGGACATTCCTTCACCTTTGATGACTCCATAAGGTTGAATGTCAGAGTTACTTTTAGATGTATGCTCTTTTTACTTCCTACAGTCGGACCCCTGAGTTTGCTTGTTGGTAGAGCTACATCATAAGCTTGCTACTTTATGTATGCTCTTTTTTTATCGTAATGTTATTTGTTTATGGCTTGAACATATAGGCTATCATATGTTATATGCACATTAAATCTTTATATTTGAATTATCATATTATGTATGCACTATTGTGAAATGAGCCCTTACTATTACAATATATTACATATAGAATTTGTAATATAGATGGGCAAGACACGATTTCGTATGTTATATGGTGTACAAAGCATGATATGATCCTCAAAGGTTTGATGAGAAACCAATAATACATGGGGAGATGTGTGAATGGAGTATATACTACACAATCTTGGAGGGAGGTGTGTCGTGACTTTTGAAACATAACGGGTTGTCTTACATATATGTGACCGAGGTACAAATTCGATGGCAGTACCTTAGGAGAGAGTTCATTAGAGAAAATCATTTCCTTTTGGGTGTCTCCTCAACCATTGGGCATGAAACACGTCATTCCATGAAACTTTGTGATGACTCATCGCACTTACCCCTTAGGAGTTGTAAAATACTTAAATAATATTGAATGTAGCAATGATGCAACTACTGGATTAGGTGGTGGCAATGAATGAAGTTGCAAGAAATTGTTTGCCACCTTTAGGACGTACTTTTTTTAATCCTATTATTATGAACACTACATGTTAACTGTTGTGATCATTAGTTCGTTACTATCAGTATTTGCTCAAATGTGTATTTGTTTATGTTTGCTCTCTAACTGTTATTTTTGTAATGCATATCAAAACGTACTTGGTCCAATGATTATGAACTAGTACATGTTGAAGTTTATGTCAAATACACTAACTATTTATTTCAATTTCTCTTTACTATTTTTCTAATTTTTTTAACTTATTGTCATCCTTACTTTGTTGTTATCATAATTTGCTCAAACTTTGACTTATTTATTATGTTTTGATGTCAATATCGCTTTTAAAGTCGTGTTTAAACTTTAAAAAGATGTTGATGTCGCATTCAAAAATCAAAAAACATGTAAATGAAAAACTTTTGTGCAAGTGTTGTGAGCCTTCTCGTCTCATTCTCCACATTCACATGAGGAGGCCACATATGCAAGCCCAAAACAAAGCAATGATAGTGTCACTCACCATGTTCGTCATCTGACATTATTGTTTGATTAGAGGAAAGACGATGTCAAATAATAGGACAAGCATGCATTGCAGGAAGAGTGTCTTGTGTCATGGGGTGAGTACGATGAGGCTCTAAACTGGGCCAACTTGGACGGTCCTACCTGGGATCACCAAAAACCTTCCTTCGCACCAAAGAATGGGCAGCACAGTGGTTGGTCTCCATCGTAGACTGTTTGTGGGTGTTTAGATCTAGGCAACCACCATGACATGTTACCCAGGGCACGTCGCTTCCTTTTTGTCTACTCTCCCTTGGACCATGTCGCATTTGCCCAGTATCTAGAAAGGATATTATTTCATTTTTTTGTAATTTAAGTTGTGATCTAAACTATGTCATCTCTATTTGTATGGAATAATTATACGCCTATTTGAATTATGATATGAATCTGATAATGTTTGATTTATTGTAGTATCGTTGGTTGAACAAAATTTCTTGTACCTTACATCTAATTAAAATTTATTACCGTCCCCGGTTGGACGTGTATTGTAAAATTTTATTGTATCCTTTCTTGTGCATGTGTCAAGTATCTATATTTTGTTAAGGCTATTTTTGTCACCTATTTTTTTGTTATTGAATACATTGGCTCCACTTCTGTCACCTATTTTTTTATTGAATACATTGATTTGATAATTATTAAACTATGATACAGATGCTCTCACACACAATGAATCATTTTCAATGGGATGATAAGTCAGATGTCGTACTCGGCATGGTGGTGGGTCATCAATACTACTTGTGTTGCTTGGGTGTACGTCAAGGTTGGCGTGATGCCCTTAGAAAATTCCATACATTAACTGAGAGGACTAACATAAACATGGATATCTTTAAGGTAAGGTGGGAAGTGCTAAAAATTGTAGATGTAGTTCTATGCACATTCTGGACCAGTCCCCATACTTACCCACCATCAATGCAACAACAACATGATCAAGTAGAAAGCTCTCAACCATATGCAACAACCGATAATCGGAGAGACAGACAAACAAAATAATATTGTTGGAGTCAATAATGATGCAGACAACGAGTGTTGAGAATGCATATTAGTGTCTTTACTTAAATTTTTGTACTGAATCTTTCAGTTTGTAGTCATCAAATTGAGATGTCTGTGTGTGCTAGAATATTGTGTAACAGATATAGTATCTAACTTCATATGAACTTTTTATATTTCAAATTGTGATGGTACTTGTGCGTAATTTATGATGTACTAGGACAGTTTTTATTATTTTATTACTTACTTATTTATATAAAAAAATATACAAATATACATACATACAACAAAAAGTAATCATACTCAACTCATATTTATAACAGAAAAACAACAAACAGAACCACCCAATGTATAAAATTATATATTTATTGTAAATTCTAATCATGTGTCGTCACAGTTATGTGGTCATATTTTTTATTTTTAAAATTGTTCTGTAGAAAAGGACTGAATAGTCAGATTCTGACTAGGTTACAAAACAGTATCAGACTTGATCATGACTGGTAGCCAAACAGAATTAGATTGAATCTTGACTCAATCCTGACCAACTGACCAGAATGAGACTAGGTTGCCAAACAGAATTAGACTACATCCAAACTAACCACATTTAGATCTACATAATCACATTCCTGAACCAAACAAACATGGGCTAGATATTTGGTCAAGCTAGCAAAAATCCAGAGGAAAACCACGAGCTAACACCGAAAATCCAACGGTCAGAGCCTTTCGATATCACACAACCCAAAGAGAGGGTCAGACGGTGGTCGAAGCTGCCAAAGAACTCCCGCCATGGCTATAGTGTGAAACTCCACATGGTAAATGAAAACAAAAAAATCAAAGTCGAGGCTGGAAGTCTGCAAAGACACAGAAATATAGCAACCTTGTCTTCGGAAACATGAAAACTTCGGCTTGAACCATGTAGAGGCACCTGAAGCTCGAAAACGGGGGGAAACGGAATTGCACCTCGACAGACAAAACCAACGCAATGATAAGCTTCTTCAAGGGTCCCGGGGCCTAACTAACCCCTCGCGAAGAGGCTTTACACGCGGGTTCGCCGACGAATTCCGGAAGCTGTGCATAGGCCGACAGGGGTAGGAAACTAGGCGATAGGACAAACGAATGAAGTTGGGAGAGCCGGAATGACTTCGCTAGATTCGATGAAGGTTATCTATATAGGGCACCGGAGATATTGCCTCGGCGTCGAGCAGACAGAGCTCGTCCGGACTCTCTATTCACCCAATCCCCGACAAACTCGAGACCAAACGTCCCGAAAGATTGTGAAGCAGATAAAGGGATCGAAATCGTAGCCAAAGGAGGAGTCTGGAGAGAGAGAGAGAGAGAGTCGTGAAGTGAGTCTATGCATGGTGTCCATGCAGATTGGGACTCTGTCCCAAGGTTGAAGATAGCCAGGATTCGGAGATCCCCATACAACAGTCTGCATTGGAGATGCATAAGTCACGGCCTTAGGAAGCGTGACGCCGCATCTTAGGTCCATGGCTAAATGAATTAAAAACCGAATTAAATCCTTAAAGAATATTCATGATTGTAATATGATTAGCCAATTAAGTATTAACCTCTCCTATCAAATTGAGCCTTAAAACTATATCCGATTCAACTGAAAATTATCACCCAGCCCAAATCAAACATGCAGAATTGGTTTGTGGAGTTGAATTTTTATTTTGAAATTATGTCTGGGAGTTGTAGAGACTTAGGGTTTTCGATTATTATCATCATAAAGGATATTCCAAGTATTTTTCCTCACTGTTTTCATAAGTAAAAGATTTATTTCATAGCTATTAGTTGAATTGTCAGTAGTCCACTCTTATTCACCCAAATTACATACTTAACCCTATTAAATCCAAATATGAGTATATTAATAAATTACATGACATTTATTAAACTTACATGTTAGATAGCACTAGGGTATATATTTTTTTCATCTATGTGTGTACAAGTCTATGTTAGGTCTCTACAACAACTAATCACATGCATGTACTAACTATTGTACCAATTGTGCACACGTCGAAGCTAGTCAACTATACCCTGGGGTTTAAGTCTAACCATCAATACTCTTCACTACACTCTGTCAAACATTTTCTAAGTATAGGTTATGATTCTATAAATATGTATAAATCATCACTTAATGATCAACACATATCGTACATGTTCAACTCTTAGGTATCACGAGCCAAGGCTTTACACCTATGTTATGCATTTAAATGCATTCTAGGCCCATCCATGTCAAATGAGGTATATCCATGTTTAACTTGCACCTCATTTGGTGGTATATAAAGAAGTGAACTCATACATGTATGATTCCTAAAATTAGGGTTTCTAACATCAAGATTATAAGTTTTAATATGTTACACAATCCATCCCATTTGGTGGGAATACCTAGGAATCCCATCTAGACAAGAGTTGTGGATTCCTACGGATCATTAATAAACACCCTATTGAAAATCTCAACTAGCCCTACTGTTTGGGGAATCCAAAACCTCAACATTAAGGTCACCAATATATCCCCAAGATAGATGGGTCAACTCCATGTTGAAGGCAAGCCCTAGCTAAAACTAATGGGTTTATTTAGCTACCAAAAGTGAAATGGACATCGTAAATCTAAGTATTAAGTTGGGAGTCAAAATTGTCATGTAGGCATGCGTGTTATTGAGGAAAGCAAAGTTGAGATCAGACTTGAAGTACAACATAGAAGAGGTTTAAGATAAACTACACTCCTTGTCACACACAATGGTCAATATGAGTTTCTCGAATATGACCAAACATAGAGACTACCACTATGAGGGTAAGTTCTTATATAAGGGAAAGTTCCAACCACAGCCAGGAGTGTAATGGTGAGGATACCCTAGGTTGAGTCCCCACCATGAAGGTGACTTGGAAAATAGGTGACCAGATCATAACCCTTATTGGTAAATCTATAACTCAAGGGTAGAACATAAACCATACCACATATATATCTAGTTCCTTAGATGAGGCAAGGGTAAGGGAACTACGAGGATAATTTGAAATAGTCAGATTCACTGACTGTTATAGCTTTTATATCATATTTATAATGAGTGGGATTTGAGAGGGGATCCACTCATTACTATTTAGAATCAAAACCCATTCCTCTTCAAATGCACCAAGACATATGAAGGAAGGCAAGCATTTTTATTTCTCAAAGGTATGATACATAAAGCATTTTGAGTACATAGTAGTGAAGATTAAACTACTACAACATTATTTTCATTACATCATTGTATTAATCCCCATCTATATGAGTGACATTACAAAAAGGAAGACTTAAGTCTGACTAAGATGTGAGGATAGTTGCATAGGGAAACTTGGCTACTTCAAGCTATCCCAATAGCCTATTGGTGTGGAGTTGTCTCCTCCTGATTCTCATGTCCTAGAGTACTTGCACCTGGGTGCTTTGGGAACAACACGTATAATGGGGGAAGGAAAAGGAGAAGCTTATCAGTAAAAATTGGTATGTGTTATACAATCTAACTTCAGCCAATATGATTAAGGTCAAATAGAGTACTTGTTCTCATTCAAAAAAAGGAATGAAAGTAGGTAATAAGTCACACAAAAGAATTATTAAGTTCAAGAGTGATGAGGATTTAACATAGATAATATATGATCACAATAATAATTTTTGCCTTAAATAATGAAAATTGTCCACAAAAAACATTAACTTTGCATGTTGATTTTATCTTGACCAGTATACATGGATGTAGGTCCAGAACACTTCCACATTTTGAGACTAAGAAGGAGGTGAGAGCACCCATATCCTCTATATAATATGTATGAGATAGGTGAGAGCACATGGGGATAGGTGAGAGCACAATCACCCATATATGGAAAGTTGTACTATGGGATTCAACCCCATAATGTGCCACTACACTGGATACAACTAGTCAAATAAATCTAACATGCTTAATAAATATAGAAGGGAAGATAGTTCAGCTCAATCGGGTCATGATTCAAGTATCAATGATAACATGGTCAATCAATATAGTGACTAAAGATACAATCAGAAAGATTTTCACTATCAATGTCACTATGAAGAAATAAGCAAATAAGATTTATCAAATAATATCCAAGAAGCACAATTACAATATCAAGAGATTGACCTCATCAGTGGGAATATAAGTCTAACAATCATAAGATTATTGCACAATTGAAATAGGTATTAGAAACATACCTTATCGGGAGACCCTAAGAGAACTATTTGGGTACTCCTAAAATGTTCATATAGGACATAAGGGAACCATTTGGGTATCCATCATCATCACTTGATTCAACTACTTATTCATATCTACATATGGCATAGAGGGAATATGTAGGAATCACATTTATATGAGAGGTGTGGATTCCTAAGGATCTTTAATGGACACCCTATTGCAAACCTCAAGTATACCTTATGTCTGAGTAATCCACAACCTCAACATAAAGGTCGTCAATATATCCCCAAAATAGATGGGTCAACTCCATGTTGAAGGCAAGCCCTAACTAAAACTAATGGATTTATCCTAGATACCACTAGTGAAACGAGCACCATAAATCTAGGTATTAATTTGAAAGTCAAAATTGTCATGTAAGCATGCTCACTATTGAGGAAAGATCATACTTGAAGCACAACATGGATGATATTGAAGGTAACTGCACTCCTTGTCACCCACAATGGTTAAGATGAATTTTCCCAATATGACCAAACATAGAGATAACCACTATAATGGTAAGTTCTTATATAAGGGGGTATTACGACCACTACAATGAGTGTAATGGTAATTGAGGACACCCTAGGTTGAGTCCCTGCCTCGAAGGTGGCTTGGGAAAATACGTGACTAGATCATGAAGGGGTTATAACCCTAATTGGTAAATCTACAACTTAGGGGTAGAAACATAAACCATACCACATATGTACTAGTTCCTTAGATAAGGTAAGGGTAAGGGAACCAAGAGGATAGCTTTGAATAGTTAGATTCATTGACTTATAAATCTATGATAACATACTTGTAATGAGTCAGTTCTGAGAGGGGATCTGATCATTATTATTAAGAAACAAAACCCATTTCCCTTCAAACACACAAAGACATATGAAGGAAGGCATGCATTTTTATTCCCCAAGGTATGATACATAAAGCATTTTGACTACATAGAAGTAGATATTAAACTACTATAGCATTATTCTCATTACAACATTGCATCATTCCTCACCCATATGAGGGACATTAGAGAAAGGAAAATGTAAGTCTGACTAAGCTATGAGGACTAGTTGCAAAGGGCAACCTGACTACTTTAATTTATCCTAAGAGTATATGAGTGTCGAGTTGTCTCCTCATTATTCTCCTCTCCTAGAGTACATGCACATCTGTGGTTTGGGAGCAACACCCAAAATTGGGAAGGAAAAAGAGGAGTTTATCAGTACAAATTGGTATGTTCAATAAAATCTAACATTGTTCAATATACTTAAGGTCAAATAGAACATTTTTCCCAAACAGAAGAAGGAATGGAAGTAGGTAATAAGTCATATAGAAGAGTTTATAAGAGAAAGAATGATGAGGTTATAAAACAATAATATATAATTGCAACAATAATTCTTACCTTAAATAATGAAAATTGTCAACAACAAATATTAAGTTTACATGTTGGTTTTATCTTGATTATTCTATCTAGATGTAGGACTAGAACACTTCCACAATTTGAGCCTAGGAAGGAGGTGAGAGCACCCCAATCCTCTATGTAATATGTATAAGACATGTTAGAGCACATGGGGCAAGGTGAGAACACCTGACCCATATACACAAAGTTGTACAATGTGATGTAACCCCATAATGCACCACTACACTAGATACAACTGGTAAAATAGATCTAAAATGCTTAATAAATAGAAAGGGCAAGATATTTTAGTTCAACGAAATTATGACTCAAGTATCAATTATAACATGGTCAATCAACATAGTAATTAAAGAGGCAATGAAAAAAGATTTACATTAGCATTGCCACAATGAAGAAATAAGGAAATAAGATTTATTAAAGAATATACAAGGGGCACAATTTCAATATTAAGACATTAGCCTCATCAGTGGGAATATGGGTTTATAATCACAAGATAATATCCCAATTGAAATAGAGGTCAGCAACATACCTTAATAGGCAACCCTAGTTTACATTCAAAAAACATAATCCAAGTTTTAGACTCTCAAAGACCTATCACAACCGAATGGGTAGATTTTAGGGTCAATTATAATTACTAAATGATAAACCCTAAATAAAAACTACTATAGAAATTGATTCACCCTTTAAAAATCACACGAATAAATAGATCTTCTTTCTAGAAATTTAAAACATATTTTATATTATTTTTATGACCTAGGGTTTAATTTCTATGAATTTTCAAAGTTAAATTCATTTTCTGAAGAAAAAACATTACTATATGAACGCAATGTCCAGCATCACGCATCCAGACTGTATGTTTGACATGTGGCAGTGCAACCCATACACATAGGTTGCAATATCAAAAATGAATGGAGTGCAAAGACCACATTGCCCATAGCAATTGTGATGAAATCAAATGAAGAAAAGGTTATCATAGGGACAACACTAATGATTACCTTCCTCCCCCACTACTCCATCCTGTGTGAGGAGTAGAACTAATGGGATGTAGATATCTTATCAAACTAGAAACAGTCAAGAGGAAAACCATAATCTAACTCCAGAAATACAACCTTCGGATCCTTCCGATGTCATACAACCCAAAGAGAGGGTTATATGGTGGTCGGAGCTACCAAACTTACTCCCAAAATGGCTATAGAGTGAAACTCCACTTCGGAAAACAAAAATAAGGAAACCATAGTTGAGGCTAGCAATTTGGAAAGATTTGGTGCATCATGGAAATCCCAATGATATAGAAAATGTGGCAACACATCCCACTATCACACAGACAGCGAGGTGTTACGCGAAAATGTGCGGAAATCACCATAAAACCACAGATTATCAAAAACAAGGGTTAATTAAAACCGATTGTAGAAAGCAGGTAAACTGAGAAAACTATTACATATAAGTCCACATCCTGCAAGGAAACAGATTATATAATCATACATAAGCCTTGATAAGTATCCACAGCTTAGAGGGACAGTTGTCTAACCATCACCTGAGTTCATCACTTGTTTATATGACATAAAGGCCCACATCCGGCCAGCAGCAGGATATACAAAGGATCAACAGCTATATATCGTGAAACAATGTCAAACGCTCCCAAGGACCTGAGAGTACACGGATGACTTTAGACTCTTCTACAAAACATCCAAAACAGTAGAATATCCATCGCTTGCCTTCTACTACTCGTCTTGCTGCTCGGCCGCAACTCCACAACCACCACCACGCCTAGCTCGACCACCTAAAAAGGGTGTAAACCAGTGGGGTGAGACACACAGTCCCAGCGAGAAACATAACTCCCCACCGAAACTACAAAACCTCAGAAAGATAAAGCAGATAACTGATAAAAGGTATAACAAGAGCAGTCTATATAAACAAGCTATTCTTACCAGGCTGTACAGAAGGAACATACCAATGTATTTCTTGATGGAACATGATTAACAAGATAAGATTTATAAGGTCTTACCACATATGAGGAACATATGAGAAACTGCAAGATATAACAGGATTATCTACACAAGCAGGGCTTCAACCAATGTTTCGTGTTTGTCTTCAGCAGTAAATACTACTCGGTTGGATTACGTATTATTCTGCCCTGAGGAGGTGAGCCGTACCGCTCAGATCCAACCGACGGCTGTGAAACCTGGAGCCGGTGTCATACAAGGTCAATGGAAGAGCCGAACTCCACGACCTCCCACCTCATGGTAAGTGCACAAGTACAACACAAGCAGGACCGCAGTCTCTTGCTTAAGTGGCCTCAACCACAGGGTCAGATCCCGCAGGCTACCCTCTGCCTAGCCCGCCTTGGTACAGGTCACAACGCTAGTGAAACTGAGCCACGGGCCTGCTCACCGTGCTCTGAGCCATGAACGAATTCATGCTCTATCAACTCTGAGCCATGGGCATGTTCACCATGCTCCATATATATATCTGAGTCTGCAACCGTAGCTGCACTCGATTCCCTCTCTATTTTAGGCTAGGAGAAACCTCGCATATTCAACAATATGCACTCCGGGTTAACCCGTAGGAGAACCCGTTTCACCATCACCAACTCCTGACGATGATGGATCTATGGCCAGGTCAAACTACATGATATGTTCCACTGTGATTAGTTAGTATATTTTAAGTGGATTGCAAGATTCAACCAAGTTGTATAACATGCAAACTATAACAGAAATTAAACAACATAAAACTCAATGTTATGCTTTTATTGTAATCGCATCATCCTGATCCATCACAAGGATCCACATTACATGTTATTACTTGGCCTCTTGCAAATCATCCAGATCCATCTCAAGGATCATCACATTGCCATGGGATCTTAATCCCTCATCATATACTGCCACTGCCTCTCAAGACTTACATCATCATCATGGGATAGCAATCCCCAATACTTTAGTCAAATACATCATACAGATTATTTCAGTATCAAGAGTAACCATCATAGAAGAGTTACTCAACATATATATATACCTCAAAGCCCCTTTTTTTCTTGGCTATGCATCACCTGCATGGTTAGTGTACACAACAATCATAGGCTTAACAGAAAGACCATGCTATCAGTATAGGGTGACATTAATGATTATATACTTCATCAATCATGCTTCAACTTATGATCATGAGCATAGGTTACACCATTAAGCAAGGCATTCTACATGCTTACACATATTATCAAGATGGTCACATGTATATGTAAAGACATGTATGTTACATAAACAAGCTTTACCATAATAATTATCATTAAGCATATTAAGGATCACCATTATAAGCCAAACGTGATGTAAGATCAGCATATTGATTTCTATAAGGGAAGGACCCTCACTAAAAGCACCCAAAAACTCTCACCATAAGTGGTATCAGGCAGGGCTCCCTCATCTATAGTCCAACTCATAACGGTCAACAATCCAGTGTCTATCGGTCAACACAAAGGTGTGACGCGCAACGTTGCGTCAGGTGTGTCGTGCATTTACCAGTGTTGAGCACTGTGATAACGCACAACGTTGCGTCGTCACAAGAAGCATATCGGGCAACATGGTGTCGTGTTGGTGGCCGACACTCACATAGGATCAGTGTGACGCCTATCACAGGACTTAACTAGCAATGCCCTCCTCACAGCACAACAACCCCAAACTACTTCTAAGTCAGGTGTGTATCGGGCAAGGTACTCCACAAGAGGTAACGTTCAAGGGTGTAGCTCATACAGCCGACCAGGGACCTATCGTTCAGCCAACCAACACATGGCCTATCGGCCATCACAAGGCAGGGTGATAGTGTGACGCCCGTCACAACCTCAAGATGTCTCGTCCAAGGCCAGACCAAGGGAAGGGTATCGGGCAACAACACCACCAACACCCTATCAGGCAAGGTGCACCCCAACAGGGTCACCACTAACCTCAAGCTCAAGGGCATCAAAACTCTAAAGGATCAACAAATTGGCTCACCTCTCAACAACTAAGAGAGAGGGGTCTTGCACATCATCTATCACCAAACGGGCAACACAAGGATCAACCCTATCAAGGTTCACAACTATCACCAAGCTCACCCTTCAAGTCCAAGGTGAGAGGAGGGTGTTGCTCAAGCAACTAGAACACAAGCTCACCTCTCAACTTAAACGAGAGAGGGGTGTTGCCCATGATACTAGAAGCTCAAACTCACTGCTCTAGACCAAGGAGAGAAAGGAGTATTGCTCACCAAGAAACCCTAGATCATAGGTCCGGCCAACATGGTGCAATTAAGCAAGGAAACCAAACTAACAACAACATAGCCGATCATAGACAACAAGAACATATAAGATGGTAATGTAGTTAGGGTTAGGAGTTATGTAACCCGCCTTAGGCAAGCTCCAAGCTCCACGCACCACTAAGGAAGAAGGAGACTCCAAGGAAGGGTCGGCCACCAAGCTTGCAAGAAAGGGAGTGTGTCGTGCACCAAGGTAGAGGAGAAACTAAGGAGCTAAAAGGGATCCTTAGCAAGGGAAAGGAAATGCATATATAGAAGGGGATGGAGGAGAAACCAAAGCAAAGCAAGGCAAGGTGTCACCCACCTAGGGACACTTGTCCATGTGCACAAGCCACCACTCTAGCAAGCCCTAAACACATGTCCAAGGTCATTGCTGCATGCAAGCATCAAGCACCAAGTGTCCACTAGTGGTGACACAAACGAGGTCAAAGCTTGGTCAAGGTCTATGGGCGAAACACCATCAACATGGGCGACACAGCCCCTGGGCGACACAGCCACCTCCTTGCCCGACACAAGGTTCACCCAAGCCAAAGTAAGGCACCACAAGGCCCAACAAGCTCAACCAAGCCCAAAGGAACTTAAGCAAAAGGGCCCAAACCTTCCTCTCTACACTAGAGGAAGCATGGAGAGGGAGGAACACCTCACAAGGTGGCAAACATGCCCACAAACCCTAAACTTGGGTTATTTGCAAGTAGCACCTCCAACTCTCAACAAAGCACAACCAAACCCTAATCACCACAAAAGGTGATTAGCAGGAAACTAAGCATCAGGGTTAAGCAAAGAAAACAGGGTAAACCCTAAATGAAGGTTAGGGTCCTTACAAGCTAACCCCCTTCAAAGGGATTTCATCCCCGAAATCCGAAGAGAAAAGCGAGGGATACTTCCTCCTCATCTCTTCCTCAAGCTCCCATGTGGCTTCCTCAATGCCACGATGATGCCAAAGAACCTTCACAAGAACCAGATATTTCCTCTTCAGCTTCTTAACTCTTCTATCAAGGATCATCACAGGACCTTCCTCGTAGGTCACATCTTCATCAAGCTCAACTTCGTCTGGCTGTATCTCTGTTCCTGAATGCGGGTGAATTTTCTTCAGCATATTGACATGGAACACTGGATGTAACCTGTGCAATTCTGGCGGCAGCTCTAACTTGTAAGCTACCTTACCAACACGTGTTGTGACCGGGTATGGCCCCATATACTTGGGTTCTAACTTACCCTTCCGGCAAAACCTCAGCACACCTTTCCACGATGAGACCTTAAGATACACTTTGTCTATTACCTGGAACTCCAAAGGTCATCGGCGATTGTCTGCATAAGACTTCTGCCTGTCCTGTGCCGCTTTCAACTGTTGTTGTATCACTTTGATCTTTTCTGTCGTCTGTTGCACTAACTCAGGACCCAAAAGTTGATATTCACCGGACTCATACCAACACAAAGGAGATCTACACTTCCTGCCATACAAGGCCTCATGAGGAGCCATATCAATGCTCCGCTGATAACTGTTGTTGTAGGCAAACTCTATCAAACTGAGATGCATGTCCCAACTGCCTAGGAACTGCTAAACACAAGCTCGAAGGAGTTCCTCTAAAATCTGAATAGTCCTCTCAGACTATCCATCTGTCTGTGGGTGGAAGGTGGTACTGAACCTCAAGTGTGTGCCTAACGCTCTGTGCAACTATTCCCAGAAATGACTCGTGAACTGGGGACCTCTATCAGAAACTATCGTCACTGGCACACCGTGCAAACGCACTATCTCATACACATACACTCGAGCGAGCTTTTCGGCTGTATATGTCATCTTCACATGTATGAAATGGGCAGACTTCATCAATCTGTCCACTATCACCCAAATGCAATCATGATTCCTAGTTGTCCTAGGTAGACCAACTACGAAATCCATGGTTATATGATCCCATTTCCACTACAGTATTGGCAGGGGTTGCAACGTACCTGCCGGCTTTTGATGTTCAGTCTTAACTTGCTGACATACCGCACACCTAGCCACGAACTCAGCTACATCTTTCTTCAAACCGGGCCGCCAATACAAGTCCTTCAGACTATGATACATCTTGGTGACTCCTGGATGCATAGCATACATTGATGTGTGTGCTTCCTCGAGCACTAACTTCCTCAGATCATCAGCATCGGGTACCACCATCCTATCATGATAGCAAACTAGTCCATCCTCGGACTCATGGAACTCATCACGCTTTTCACTGTCGAACTCTGATCTGATCAGCTGTAGCGTATCATCTGTTTGCTGTGAGTCTTTGATCTGTTGTCTCAACGTTGTCTTGACTTGCATCTGTGCTAAGAGTCCAGCTAACAAGGAAAATTCCATTTGCACATTCATCTGCCGCAAGGAAACAAACATATCCCATCTATGACATACTAGAGAACTCAACTGTGCCTTTTTTGAAGAAAGAGAAGAAGACTTTTGGCTAAGTGCATCAGCTACCACATTTGCCTTACCAGGATGGTACTCAATGGTGCAGTCGTAATCATTGATCAACTCCATCCATCGACGTTGTCACATGTTCAACTCATGCTGCGAAAAGATGTACTTTAGATTCTTATGATCTGTAAAGATTTGGCATACTTCCCCGTAAAGATAGTGTCTCCAAATCTTTAACGCATGAACCACTACTACCGACTCCAAATCATGAGTCGGATAGTTCTCCTCATATTTCTTAAGTTGTCGCGAAGTAAAAGAAACCACATGATCTTCCTGCATCAGTACACAACCCAAACCTTTCTTGGAAGCATCACAGAAAACAACATAGCCCTTCCCAGGCTCTGGCGGGATTAACACTGGAGCACTGGTCAGCTTCTCTTTCAGACTCTAGAAAGCTTGCTGAAAACGGTCATCCCAGATGAAAGGTACATCTTTTCTTGTCAACTTCATCATCGGAAACGCAATCGCACTGAAGTCCTTGATAAACCTCTGGTAGTATCCTGCTAAACCCAGAAAACTACGAACTTCTGTCGGCGTCTTCGGCTATTCCCATTCTGCAATGAATTCTACCTTCTTCGGATCTACTTTGACTCCTTCAGCAGATATCACATGACCCAAGAAAGTTACTTCTTCCAACCAGAACTCACACTTACTGAACTTGGCATACAACTGATGTTGGCAGAGAAGAATCAACGCTCGTCGAAGATGTTGCTCATGCTCTTGCCTATCCCGACTGTAGATCAAGATGTCATCTATAAAGACTACAAAAAACTGATCTAGGAACGGACGAAACACTCTGTTCATCAAGTCCATGAAAGCAGCAGGTGCATTGGTTAGCCCAAACGGCATAACCACGAACTTGAAGTGACCATACCTTGTCCTGAAAGATGACTTTGGTATGTCATCTGCGTTAATCCTCAACTGATGATATCCAGACCATAGGTCGATTTTTGAAAACACTGTAGCACCACGCAACTGATCAAATAGATCATCTATCCTCGGTAACGGGTACTTGTTCTTGATCGTGACCTTGTTCAAATGCCAGTAATCTATACACAACCGCATCAACCCGTCCTTCTTCTTAACGAACAACACTGGAGCACCCCAAGGCGACGTGCTTGGTCGGATGAAACCCTTCTCCAACCGTTCTTGCAACTGCTTCTTAAACTCTGCCATCTCTACTGGAGCCATCATGTACGGTGTTTGTGCAACTGGCTGCGTACCTAGGACCAGATTGATCTCAAAATCAATCTCTCGGGGTGGGGAAACACCAAGAAACTCATCAGGAAACACATCGGCAAACTCTCAGACAACCAACACTTCCTCAAGACTAGGGCCTTTCGCCTTGGTCTCCACAATGGTATTCATAACATGAGCTAAGAACGCCTCACATCCTTGTCGTAGCAACTTATCTGCCACCAAAGTTGATACCAGACACGTCGGAACAATCTTCCTATCTCCTTGGAAGATCCACTTCTCTCCAGCATCATCAAACACAGCTTGCTTGGAACCACAGTCCAAAACAACCTTAAACTTCTCTAAGGTATCCATTCCAAGGATAACATCGAAACCATGCATATCAAGTGGTATATGATCCACTTGGATGTTGTGTCCTGAAAAAGACAAGACATAAGATGGACACTCTTCTCGAAGCATCGAGGAACCAGCAAGAGGAGTTTCAAACAACAAACTATCTTTCTTACAGCTGACACGTAAATGACAGTTTTCAAGCATACTATAGGCGATAAAAGAGTGTGTAGCACCCGGGTCAACCAGAATAGATATAAAGCAAGAAGAAGACATATCAGAATGAAATAACTCCATATGACCTGTCACCACTCGCACGTTGACTATTGCCTACGGCTGACTCATAACATAGAATCGAGTCGTTTCCTGCTGTCCACGTCCTCTGCTTCCTTGAGCAGATGATCCCGCTTGCGACGTTTGACCACGTCCTCACCCTCTGTTACCATTGGGCTGATGTCTATCTGACCCCTGATGATTCTACCTCGGCTGTTGCGTCACTTCAACATCTCTACTTGGGCAACTCGACTTGAAATGCCCTGTCTGACCGAAGATATAGCATGTCTTAACTTCAAACTGTGGCCTAGATGGCCATGTCACTGCCATAGAAGCTGTACTGTATGCCTTTGATAGTGAAGAAACATATCCTCTTCCCTTACTCAGAGACCACTGCGATGGTGCACTAGAACCTCTCATCACTGACAGTACTGCAAACCTTGGTTTCTTGAAGCCACCAAACCTCTATCCCTGAAATTGAGCAGGTCTCTTCCTAGACATAGAATCTCTCTTCTCCCTGACTGACCGTTCAATCCTCCGGACGGATTCCACAAACATAGCAAACCGCTCTCGATTCTCCAACGCAGAAACAGGTGTCGTCAGCTCAGAACTCAAACCTTTCTCAAAATGTCTGATCTGCTCCTCATCTGTCGCTGCCATGTGAGGACAAAACCTCAACAGATCCATGAACTTGGCCTTGTACTCAGTGACGCTCATCGTTCCTTGTCGCAGGCTCTCAAACTGACTGATCTTCTCATCCAGATACGTCTTCGGGAAGTATCTGCCGACGAACTCGCGTCGGAAAACTTCCCAACCGATCACCTCACCAGGTCGCTTCTCTTCCTCGATGGTCCACCAGTGACCACCACTACCTTTCAGGAGGTAGGCAGCGTGCTTTACTTTGTCTGCTTCGGGGATGTCGAGGATCCGAAAAGCCTTCTCAAGACTTGTCAGCCATAGATCTGCATCTGTTGGATCAGCTGTTCCAGCATAATCTGAAGCTCCGACTCGGCGAAGGCCCTCAAAGGTCTTCCCAATACCCGATGTTTCACCATGGGGAACATGTGCTCTCGGCGGAGGCACTGGAAATCTCTCTACCATGAGATTCATCGTAGCCATTATCTACCCCATAAGCTGTTGATGGGAAGGATGTTCAAGAATGGTTGGGTCAGGTTGGGGGACCTCAGGCACCTGATCTTCATGTGCCTACCCTATAGCTCCATCAACTTATGCAGCATCGTTGTGCTCAACAGCATGTTCTTCATAGTTTCCAGACATCTTGGCTTTTCTTCCGCTGAGGGCAGAAGATGATTGTAAGAACATCTGGAAAACTCACAAGAACAGACACAACCTAGTCCTAAATCCCTGTAGACTCAGCGAACCTAGGGCTCTGATACCAAAACTTGTGGAAACACATCCCACTATCACACAGAAAGCGAGGTGTTACGCGAAAACGTGCGGAAATCACCATAAAACCACAGATTATCAAAAACACGGGTTAATTAAAACCGATTGCAGAAAGCAAGTAAACTGAGAAAACTATTACATATAAGTCCACATCCTGCAAGCAAACAGATTATGTAATCATACATAAGCCTTGATAAGTATCCACAGCTTAGAGGGAGAGCTATCTAACCATCACCTGAGTTCATCACCTGTTTATATGTACATAAAGGCCCACATCCATCCAGCAGTAGGATATACAAAGGATCAATAGCTATATATCGTGAAACAACGTCAAACGCTCCCAAGGACCTAAGAGTATAGGGATGACTGTAGACTCTTCTACAAAACATCCAAAATAGCAACATATCCATCGCTTGTCTTCTATTACTCGTCTTGCTGCTCGGCCGCAACTCCGTGACCACAACCATGCCTAGCTCGACCACCTAAAAAGGGTGTAAACCAGCGGGGTAAGACACACAGTCCCAACGAGAAACATAACTCCCCGCTGAAACTACAAAACCTCAGAAAGATAAAGCAGATAACTGATAAAAGGTATAACAAGAGCAGTCTATATAAATAAGCTATTCTTACCAGGCTGTACAGAAGGAACATACCAATGTATTTCTTGATGGAACGTGATTAACAAGATAAAATTTATAAGATCTTACCACATATGAGGAATATATGAGCAACTATAAGATATAACAGGATTATCTACACAAGCAAGGCTTCAACCAATGTTTCGTGTTTGTCTTAAGAAGTAAATACTACTCGACTGGATTACTTATTATTCTGCCCTGAGGAGGTGAGCCGTACCACTCAGATCCAACCGACGGCTACGAAACCCGGAGCTGGTGCCATACAAGGTCAATGGAAGAGCCAGACTCCATGACCTCCCACCTCGTGGTCAGTGCACGAGTACAACACAAGTAGGACCGCAGTCTCTTGCTTAAGTGGCCTCAACCACAGGATCAGCTCCCGCAAGCTACCCTCTGCCTAGCCCGCCTTGGTACAGGTCACGGCGCTAGTGAAACTGAGCCACGGGCCTGTTCACTGTGCTCTGAGCCATGAATGCATTCATTCTCTATCAACTCTGAGCCATGGTCCTATTCACCATGCTCCATATATATATCTGAGTCTGCAACCGTTGCTGCACTCGATTCCCTCTCTATTTTAGGCTAGGAGAAACCTCGCATATTCAACAATATGCACTCCGGGTTAACCCGTAGGAGAACCCGTTTCACCATCACCAACTCCTGACGATGATGGATCTATCGCCAGGGCAAACTACATGATATGTTCCGCTATGATTAGTTAGTATATTTTAAGTGGATTGCAAGATTCAACCAAGTTGTATAACATGCAAACTATAACAGAAATTAAACAACATAAAACTCAATGTTATGCTTTTATTGTAGTCACATCATCCTGATCCATCACAAGGATCCACATTACATGTTATTACTTGGCCTCTTTCCAATCATCCAGATCCATCTCAAGGATCATCACATTTCCATGGGATCTTAATCCCTCATCATATACTTCCACTGCCTCTCAAGACTTACATCATCATCATGGGATAGCAATCCCTAATACTTTAGTCAAATACATCATATAGATTATTTCAGTATCAAGAGTAACCATCATAGCAGAGTTACTCAACATATATATACCTCAAAGCCCCTTTTTTTTCTTAGATATGCATCACCTGCATGGTTAGTGTACACAATAATCATAGGCTTAACAGAAAGACCATGCTATCAGTATAGGGTGACATTAATGATTATATACTTCATCAATCATGCTTCAACTTATGATCATGAGCATAGGTTACACCATTAAGCAAGGCATTCTACATGCTTACACATATTATCAAGATGGTCACATGTATATGTAAAGACATGTATGTTACATAAACAACCTTTACCATAATAATTATCATTAATCATATTAAGGATCACCATTATAAGCCAAACGTGATGCAAGATCAGAATATCAATTTCTATAAGGGCAGGACCCTCACTAAAATCACCCAAAAACCCTCACCATAAGTGGTATTGGGCAAGGCTCCCTTATCTATAGTCCAACTCATAACGGTCAGCAACCCAGTGTCTATCGGTCAACATAAAGGTGTGACGCACAACGTTGCGTCAGGCGTGTCGTGCATTTACCAGTGCTGAGCACTGTGATAACGCATAATGTTGTGTCGGCACAAGAAGCATATCGGGCAACATGGTGTTGTTCTGGTGGCCGAAACTCACATAGGATCAGTGAATTAACTAGCAATGCCCTCCTCACAGCACAACAACCCCAAACTACTTCTAAGTCAGGTGTGTATCGGGCAAGGTACTCCACAAGAGGTAACGTTCAAGGGTGTAGCTCACACAGCCGACCAGGGACCTATCGTTCAGCCAACCAACCCATGGCCTATCGGCCGTCACAAGGCAGGGTGATAGTGTGACGCCCATCACAACCTCAAGATGTCTCATCCAAGGCCAGACCAAGGGAATGGTATCGGGAAACAACACCACCAACACCCTATCGGGCAAGGTGCACCCCAACAGGGTCACCACTAACCTCAAGCTCAAGGGCATCAAAACTCTAAAGGATCAATAAAATGGCTCACCTCTCAACAACTAAGAGAGAGGGGTCTTGCACATCATCTATCACCAAACGGGCAACACAAGGATCAACCCTAGCAAGGTTCACAACTATCACCAAGCTCACCCTTCAAGTCCATGGTTAGAGGAGGGTGTTGCTCAAGCAACTAGAACACAAGCTCACCTCTCAAATTAAACGCGAGAGGGGTGTTGCCCATGCTACTAGAAGCTCAAACTCACTCCTCTAGACAAAGGAGAGAAAGGAGTATTTCTCACCAGGAAACCCTAGATCATAGGTTCGGCCAACATTGTGCAACTAAGCAAGGAAACCAAACTAACAACAACATAGCCGATCATAGACAACAAGAACATAGAAGATGGTAATGTAGTTAGGGTTAGGAATTATGTAACCCACCTTAAACAAGCTCCAAGCTCCACACACCACCAAGGAAGAAGGAGACTCCAAGGAAGGGTCGGCCACCAAGCTTGCAAGAAAGGGAGTGTGTCGTGCACCAAGGTAGAGGAGAAACTAAGGAGCTAAAAGGGATCCTTAGCAAGGGAAAGGGAATGCATATATAGAAGGGGATGGAGGAGAAACCAAAGCAAAGCAAGGCAAGGTGTCACCCACCTAGGGACACTTGTCCATGTGCACAAGCCACCACTCTAGCAAGCCCTAAACACATGTCCAAGGTCATTGCTACATGCAAGCATCAAGCACCAAGTGTCCACTAGTGGTGACACAAACGAGGTCAAAGCTTGGTCAAGGTCTATGGGCAACACACCATCAACATGGGCGACACAGCTCCTGGGCGACACAGCCACCTCCTTGCCCGACACAAGGTTCACCCAAGCCAAAGCAAGGCACCACAAGGCCAAACAAGCTCAACCAAGCCCAAAGGAACTTAAGCAAAAGGTCCCAAACCTTCCTCTCTACACTAGAGGAAGCAAGGAGAGGTAGGAACACCTCATAAGGTGGCAAACTTGCCCACAGACCCTAAACTTGGGTTATTTGCAAGTAGCACCTCCAACTCTCAACAAAGCAAAACCAAACCCTAATCACCACAAAAGGTGATTAGCAGGCAACTAAGCATCAGGGTTAAGCAAAGAAAATAGGGTAAACCCTAAACGGAGGTCAGGGTCCTTACAGAAAAATAGTAAACTCATCTTTGGAAACATGAAAATGTTAGCTTGAACCATGTACAGGAAGTCAAAGCACAAAAAGGGGGAAAAGGAATCTCACCTTGATTGAAGAAACCAACACAACGACAAGCTTTGTTAAGGTTCTTAGAACCTAACTAAGATGTCCAAGAGAGGCTTTTCACCCTGGGCTTTGGTGATGAACTCCCAAAGCCATGCACATTCTGTCAAAGTTGAAAACTGGGTGATGGGTCAATCAAACAATGTTGAGAGAACTGAAAATGACTTTGCTAGATGTAATGAGGGTTCTACATGGGATATATATATATAGGGTACATGGTTGGAGAGGGATCCATCCACATGAGAAATCACCTTGGTCTGGAGCTTGTCAGGACTCTTTGTTCACCCAATCGCTGACAAACTCAATACCAAATATTTGCAAAGATTGTGAAGAAAATAAAGGGATAAAAATCCCAGTCATAGGAGGATTATGAAGAGAGAGACATGAAGTGAGGTTGTATTCAATATCCACATAGATTGGGACTTTGTCCCAAGGTTGAAGATAAATGGGATTCCAAGGATCCCTATCCAACTATCTGCATTAGAGACGTATAATTCACGTCTCTTAGGAAGTGTGACATTGCAACTTCTGTCTGCAAATAAATTATTAAACCCCCAATTTAAATCCCTAACACTGTGTTTGGTACGTGGTGAATGAAGGGGAGGGGAAAGAGGAGAATGGAAGGGAGGGGATGGGAGGGGACCCTTATGTTAGTGTGTTTGGTTAACATGGGGTGGGGAAGGGAAACAAAATAATAACAATGTAAATAAAAAAATATTTGTTGTGATAGATGATGTTTTCTATATATATATATATATATATATATATATAGAGAGAGAGAGAGAGAGAGATAGAGAGAGAGAAGATAGAATACACTCAAGTGTACAGATTATTATGTACACCTCAATGGTGTTTTCCTATCTAGACCTTGTCTTTCTAAAATCCAATCCATTTATATTCATGGCTACAATAATAATAGGCCACATACAAAATTTGATCTCATTTGGATGAGTGTAAGTCACTCATCCAAGGACAAAAAAATCGACACACAAAACTAATTTGAAATACATGATTCTTGCCTCCTTTAGATGCACAACCTATAAGTATCCAAATGAGCTAAAATTTATTATATAGTATATTCTTAAGATATTTAAGAAGATCAATAGATTAGAATTTTCAAAAAGTTACTGCATCTTTAAAATGACTAAGGTGTATGGTGCCTCCGGTACACTCGAGTGTAAACTAGCCTGACTATATATATATATATATATATATATATATATATATATATATAGAGAGAGAGAGAGAGAGAGAGAGAGAGAGTCAGGATAGAATACACTTGAGTGTATTCGAGACAGAATACACTCGAGTGTATTCGAGACAGAATGCACTCGAGTAGTTTTTTAAGATGCAATATTTTTTCAAAAATCTAATTCATTGATCTTCTTAATCGTCTTGTGAATAACTCATATAAAAATTTGAGCACATTTGGACATTTATAGGTCATGTTATAAAGACCGCAAAAATTATGCATTTCAAATTTGTTTCGTGTGTCAATTTTTTTGCCCTCGAATGATTGACTTACACTCATCCAAATGGGCTCAAAATTTGTATGTAGCCTAATTTTAGTATGACAATGAAGATCAATGGTTTACATATTGTAAAAAATAGTCTTGATATGCAAACACACTTGTGTGTATCTGTGTGATCTGTACACTCGAGTGTATTCTAGCCTGACTATATATATATATATATATATAGAGAGAGAGAGAGAGAGAGAGAGAGAGAGCGAGAGAGAGAGAGAGTCAAGATGACTCATATAGAGTCAGGCTAGAATACACTCGAGTGTATAAATCGTACGAATACACTCATGTGTGTTTGCATATCTAGACTATTTTTTGCAAAATGTAAACCATTGATCTTCACCGTCATACTATAACTAGGATACATACAAATGTTGAGCCCATTTGGATGAGTATAAGTCACTCATCCAAGGGAAACAAAATTGACGCGTGAAACTAATTTGAAATGCATAATTTGTGTGGTCTTTATAACATGACCTATAAATGTCCAATTGTGCTCAAATTCTGTGTATGATCTATTCACAAGATATTTAAGAAGATCACCATATTAGATTTTTGAAGAAAAAAATATTACATCATGAAAAACTACTTGAGTGTATTCTGCTCTGAATACACTCGAGTGTATTCTAGCCTGACTATATATATATATATATATATATATATATATATATATATATATATATATAGAGAGAGAGAGAGAGAGAGTCAGGATAGTGTACACTTGAGTGTACCGGAGGCACCATAAATGATTGATATATAGATTCAGGCTAGTGTACACTTGAGTGTACCGGAGGCACCATACACCTCAATCATTTTTAAAGATTCAGTAACTTTTTAAAAAATCTAAACCATTGATCTCCTTAAATATATTAAGAACATACTATATAATAAATTTCAGCTCATTTTTGTATGTGGCCTATTATTATTGTAACCATGTAGATCAATGGATTAGATTTTGGAAAAACATGGTCTAGATAGGCAAACATCATTGGGGTGTATGGTGTGTTCTGTACACTCGAGTGTATTCTATCCTAACTATATATATATATATATATATATATATAATTTTACACAAATGTGTTCACTAAGGTACAAACAATAAATAATATTGTCAACATTCTTTAGACAGCAAAGTCTGTAGATCAAAGAATGAAATCATAAGATGTAGATGAAGACAGCATATATTTCTTATTTTTTATTTGTTCAGAGTGTCATAGCTTTTTTATAAAAATGGAATATGAGTTTTCTTGTATTCATTGTGGTTCTAGAAGTATTTTTCCTTCATATTTTTATTTTTACAACAAATTATCTCTATGTATTTAGTTACTTTCCGCCATAGTCTACCATATTTTTTAATTATCTACCTTTTTTCTTCTTACAATTGTCTAACAATCTCAAATGTTTTGACTTTACAGAAAAATAACCTTTAAATTTCTTTTTAAATTATTGTATAAAAATTATTTTAGTTTCCTTTTATTTATTTTTTCAAAAAAAAATCCTCAGAGTTTATCAAATAATTTCTGATATTTTTTATGTCCCTCCAAGTAACGCAACACATATGTGACATACTACTTCTCTGTTCACATTATTTTTGGGCTATACTAATTTTTCTTGTCATATTATTTATATTTTCACTCTTATATTTTATATCTTATCTAACCTTTCTATAGTCTTTGTCGCCATGTCTTTCCCCTTCCTTGTGTCTCCACTCAAATTTAGTGGGGAGAGAATGGGAGAGAAATAACTACAAATACACTTGATTTGTTCCCCTCTGTTTGTCTCCATTCCCCTCCCTTCCCATCACTTTGTCCAACCAAACAACTCAGGACTTTTCCCCTCCTTTCCCCTCTTCTCCATTCACTACATACCAAATAGGACCTAAATAGTATTCATGATTGTAATATTAGTAGCCAATTAAGTATTATTTTCTCCCATCAAATTGAGCCTCTAAACATTATTTGAATCAACTGAAAATTGACATCCAACCCAAATAAAAAATGTAGAATTGATTATGGGGTTTAATTTATATTTTGAACTTATCTCTTAGGATTTCTAAAGACTTGGGGTTTTTCCATTGTCATCATCATAATGGGTATTCCAAGTATTATTTATCCTCACTATTTTTGTAATTAGAACATTTGTTTCATGGCTATCAGTTGAATTATAAGTAATCCACTCTTATTCACCCACATTACATACTTTGTCTTATTAAAATCAAATATGAGTATGATAATGAATTGGATGACATTTATTAAACTTACATGTTAGATAACACTAGGGTACTCTATTCATATCTGTGTGTATAATTTTATGTTAGGTCTCTATAGCAACTAATCTCATTCATGTACTAACTATTGTACCAATGTGTACATATCAGATCTAGTCAACTATAGCTTAGGGTTTAGGTCTAACCATCAATAATCATTAACTACACTCTCTCAAACATCTTTTAAGTATAGGTTTTGGTTTTAGATATATGTATTACTCATCACTTAATGATCACCATATATCATACTTTTTCTACTCCTAGGTATCATGAGCCAAGAATTTACACCTGTGCTACACATTTATATACATTCTAGGCTCATCAATGTCCAATGCGGTATATCCATGTATAACTTGCACCTCATTTTGTGGGACAAAAAGAATTGAGCCCCTACATATATGATTTGTATAATTAGGGTTTATAAGATCAAGATTTTGGGTTTTAGTATGTTACACAAAATGTAAGCATAGATTATGCCCATCATTTAAACATATGCATGTATTATTATACAACATAATATTTATTGATTAATTTATTCACAAATCACATAAATCATGCCATTGATATAAATGAAGTATGCTTAATATAAAACAAAGTCTAAAATATCACTATACAATTAATTAAATTTGGATTATTCCTTAAGTTCTTTTGGAGGTAGATGGTGGTCTTTGGTCTATGATTAGAGGGTGGAATAGGCAGCGGAAACAAAAATTTAACTATCATATTCCCCTTAAAGTAGTGGAACATGTAAATAACTATGTAATGGGAAGGATGGTTTAGAGGATATACCTGGTTCTGGAGCAAGTCCAACGATAATATCCTCATTGTAGTACGCACACTTTCTTCAAGTTACACTCAAACAGCATATGTGTCAGTCTCCTGGTTGTTCACCACGGACAACAGGTTGACGTTCTCCTCTGAGTGGTAGACAATGGCCTCCTCTCCTCTATAGTAGTCCACATGGACCACCAAGAACTCATGTTGTTCTAGAAGAGTAGATAGGAAGGAGTTGTCCCTTCTCGTTGGTGTACTAGTCACCAACTTACTCTCCCACAATTATTCTCCCTTTCTATCCCTCCCTTTATCGGGTAGGACTTGCTCGGGTTCTCTCGGTTACCACAATAAGATAGGACAAATAATTGTTAGAGGAAATTGAGTTTTGTCTCTAGGAAGCCCCCTCTTACAACCCCAAATTTTGGGTTATTTGGTGAGAAATGTAATTTCTCATATTAAAGATATTTGAACAAATAATGATATAATTTGCTTCAAATAAATGGATTTTGTTTACAATAGCCTTGATGTTTGTGTTGTGGGCTTTATTGGCTATTGGGCCCAAATAACAAGGAAATTCAATTAGTAAATGGATAATTGAATTTTTTTAAGAAAAGAAATATGTAGAAACCTCTAGAAGACAAATCCAAAGAGGATTTCGTGCCTCTTGGGTTCCTTGGGTACCAAGGAGTCCAAGGTTGCAAAAAGAAAGCAAAAAGAAAAGAAAAGTTTAGTTAAGTATTTCTTTAGTAAGAAAGAAATGGAAAATAATGTTAAAATGTTGGAAATAAGTGGGAAAAGGTATAATTAGGTGATCCTTTGTGGAATTTCATGTTCCAAGGATTCCTAATGATAAAAGGAATGCCAATGAGGAAAATAAAAGAAAAAAAATAAATAGAAATCCTCAAAAAGGAAATATTCTAATAATAAATAATCAAGATAATGTGAAATGATGCATATAGATGCATCTAGAAGGATATTAAGTATCCAATAAAAAAGGATTTCGAAATAATGGAGTGTCTTGGGATCCAAGGAATCCCAATAAAAGAGGAATTTTGAATATTCAAATAATAGATACTATCCAAGGATAAAAGAAAGAGTGAGAATATACTTCTCATTGAAGGAATTGATTTCCTTCTTGGAAAGGGATTCTTTGTTCCACGATAAGCCAACCTATGGCTTTGTTTCTCTCCCCTATATAAGAGGGTAGAGTCCAGGGTCAAGGGAGTTCCGTGCAGCCACCCCTCTCTTCTTCCTTCTTCTTTCTTTCTTCATCTTCTTGGGAAAAACCCTAACAAAGAGGGTAGACCAACCTCTGGGACATGAGAATCCATGGGTTGGAGTTGGATGGAACCGCGATGCTTCCACGACACCACGAGAAGCATGGCCATCTCCTCCGTGCTCTGAAGCTAGTGTGGCAGCCAGCGTAGGGCTGCAGGTCGGCCTGAGTTGCGGAGCTTGGTGGGCTCAAGACAGCCGCTCAAACCACGACATATGGATAACCCCCTGAGCGCGGAGGGGCGACGGAGGCAGAGGAAGATACCCTTGGGGTCGTCAGGGTCGGAGGTGAGGAGGAAGAGCCGTGCAAGACCCTGCTAGGGCGGCTGTGTGCGCCTTCGAGAGGAGGAAGAAGGAGCTCGAGGTGTTGGACCTTTTTGCCCTTCGCGGACTGAAGCAACGGCCGAATTAAAGGAGGGTAACCTGGTAATTCAGTTATGTTTCCCAAAGGGCGAGTTGCATGGGTAGGCTGACGTGTCAGCATGCCATTGGCCAAGTAAGTGGATCTTTGCAAAATTCATATCTCGTAAACTGTAGCTTGAATAAATGCGAATAATATATGAAAATTGATCAGGAGAATGAGAGGAACACAAAGAAATTATGTTGGAATCCTAATTTTGCATGCTATTCGAAAAGTAGTGTAAATCATCATCTTTAATGAATTAAAGATTAAGAAACCCTATTTTGATATGATTAATGTGTTTAATAGGGTTTAATGGATCATTAGAGTTGATGTTAACCTGTTAAATGTAAAAAGGTACAAAAAGGAATGACTTTGCATGTGATTAGTCTAATTTAGAGTTTATATGCATAAATATGCTTGAAATGTGAAAAGTACATAAAGTTATCATCTTTAATGATTTAATTAGGGGAAAAACCTTAGATTTGATGATAGATGGACTTAATGATGTTAATTGGATAATTCAAGCCAATATTAACATATGGTTAATAAAAGTGAAAATAGGATTTAAAAAGATGATCTTTTTATATAATTGGCTTAATTTAGGGTTTCGTGCATGATTATGTATTAATGAGCTTAAAAACCCTAATTTAGGAGAATATGTCTTTTAATTGTTTTAATTGTTCAAATCCAGGAATAAATAGGGATATGATGATCCTAAGTCAATTTGGGTATAAAAGGCTATTAAAATGGATAGTGGAGCAATTAAGGTTCATATAAATGGAAAAGAGAATTTTAGGGTTTGTTAACCTAAAAAGGATAAAGTTTGAGAAATGGATCTAAGAAACCCTAATGAATACTAATGAAACCTTAATGCGGATTAGAAACCCTAGAAAGAGAATCCAAGTCAATAAAGTAGATTCTTGATAAAGTGTGTAATAAATAGAGTACATATTTATTTCAGGAACTATGTGATGATTGAATTACTTGCTTGGATCTGTTGATTGACTTAATTGTATACACATGAAGTATATGTTGAATAATCTGCACGACTCACCAAATTAGGTATGTGGTTACGCTTATGAATAATCGCTCTAGTTTCACAGAGATTCCTGAAGTTTTAATCGGTTGCTTGAAAATAACCGTTGGATGTTTATTTATTTCATGCAACTATAAAGTGACTATGATTATCACTATAAATGTGTGTATATAACTGACTAGATCTGAGTCCACCTCTATTGCTTTGAAAAGGCTAAGAAAAAAAGGGGTAATCCTAGATCAAGGTCTAGGTTACCGAGAGTTAGAAATTGGGCTACCCATGTGTAGTGCCATAAGACTCATTAGCCTGCCATGAGTTAAGGAGTGGGCTACTTACGAGTAGTGCCATGTGACTCAACCCTAGAAATTGGTTCACTTATAGGTGGATCATGAGGGGATTAATGGGGACAACATAGAGGATAGGGTACTCTTGGATCACGGAGTTGTATCTAAAATATAATCTTGGTTATTAAATGATTGATTACATTGTTAACGTATTTACATGATTATTGTTTCCCCCACATACCAGCTTCGGATAACCGACGTTTTGTTTGTCAGCGTTTTAGGTACAAGCCAAAAGGACAAACAGTAAATCGTCATATTGTGAAATACATGAAGTAAAATACAAGGAGGTTTAGTTAGAGTAGAATCCTTAAGTGGATAGATGTTTAGAGATCCAAGTTTTCAAAAAGGTATGCAAAATTTTATTTTCTTACAGCTTTCAGTATAGTATGTTAAAATTTGATAATTATTTTTGGTTAATTGCCGAACCTTTGATCCGGAAGTCATGGGTGCGGGTTCGACCTCTCGGTCTCCCTTAATTGGGGGTTATCGGGAGGCGGGGTCGTAACATTTGGTATCTGAGCCTAGGTTCCCCACTTAACCATTAATAATTATTAAATTTTACAAACTCCATAGAACCCAAGGGAGTTATTAGAGGATTATCCGAAAGACAGAGGTGTCTAGAAAAGGATCACGACCGGGGGCTGGAAATATTTTCCTCCGCACCGCTAGTCGGAATACGAGGACTCCCGGATCTGTGTGATTGCCTGGCTAAAGTCTTAGGGTATGAATTGAAATAAGATACCTTTAGGACTTCTTATCTTATTCATCCCTTCTCACTGCAAAATTCTGATAAGGACCTAAAGGATTGGGGATTTCTTTCTTCTCCTCACCCTCTTGAGGTCTGGGTAAGGTTAATAAGGTTTAAGGAATCCTCCACCAAATTAATGAAAGGCATGTAAATAAGATGTCATGGACATAAGCTTAATAGATTAAGTGCAAAATAAATAATAGATACATGCCTAGGTCGTATGACATAAGTTGTCATGTCCTCAGAAGAGACCTGAGGCTAGACCTTCTTGACAGGAGGATAAGTTAGACTTGGAGATAGAGATCTCCGTTGCAAGTAGAGACCTGGCACATCCTCTGAGGATGATGTTAACCCTAACCCTAAGTGAAGGTTAGAGAGAGATGAGTTGGACCAGGTGTTTGAAAGGGCATGCCTTTGGGTTTCCATATGATCCATGGGTGACCTAGCACCTTTGGCAACCCAACCCTGGAAAGGGTCGTGCATGTTAGGGTAAAGGTTAGCTCCTTAGATGATAATGTTAGTAAAGGACCTTAGAAACCCTATGGGCTTATGCAAGTAGGGCATAGCATACAGGGTATGGTAGTAGTGTGAGCAAAGGTTTGAAACCCTAACTATGAGATTATGAGGGATGGCTTATGAAATAAGCATAAAGAACTATGGATAACCTTGAGCGAACGTAAGTTGAACATAGGCTTCATCTAGGTAAGGGCATGCTTTTGAGGTTGATCCTTCATGAAGAGAGGACCTCTAACGGTGAGGTTGGTTGTAGGGTTAGAGAGAGAGCAGGATACCAAGCAAGAAGGTCGTAAACCTAGACCCCGTGATATGAGGAACAATGGGGAGTTGAGGATGATGCGACCTAAGTGGATGATAGAGGTTACCTCATGCATGATCCGTTAAGGTTGTTGATATATTGGTTGCCTTTATAGGAACCAAACCCTAGAGAGAGGATGATGCTCCTGGTACCTATGTGCCTGTGGACCAAAAGAGGTTTAGTAATAGGTTGTGAGGCCTTGTACCTTGTTGGTTGTCCTTAGGGAGGACTCAACCCTGATGTGTTGCTCGAGTAGAAGGATGACATGAAGTGCATGTCATACCCTATATACGTTTGGTTTGTGGTTAATAGGATGAGCATGTAGTTGGTCATCAAGAAGTGAACCTAGGGTTCCTAGGCCTAAGAGGGGAAGTGGTATACCTAATGCTCATGATGAGAATTAAGTTGCTATAGTTTCGAGCATGGTACGCCTCATGTATAAAGGAAAAGGGAAGCCCTTAAGTTTAAGGTATGTTTGACGAACCCCTCACAATTAGGTTGATGATAAAGGAAAGTATGATCTTGATCCAACATCGAGGAAAGAGGATAAGTATGACCTAGCATGGTACAGTAGGTGATCTGCTTATGCCTTAATAGCTTGCTAGGGTTGAGTAGGCTCATGTGGATGTAAACCCTAGACCTAAGAGCTTTTATGACCATGGTGTCAAGAGATAGTTTTTCCTCCCATCCTAGGAGAGGGACCCCTTTAGTAGGGTGTATATCAGTTTTGTTGGTTTAAGGTAACCTGAAGAGGTCTCACAGGATCTTGAGAAGCTAAGTGAAAAGTACATGGTATGAGAAAGAACCTGTAGACCCATAGATATCGATCTCTAATTGCATATGAATGTGTTACCATGGAGGTAACCAGTATAGGGCTTGACCAAGGTAGGCAGGTTACCATGATCCCTATGAAAGGATGAAAGCCAGCCCATTAATGTAGAAAGAGAGATGATGAAGATGGGGGTAAGGTTCTAAGTGAACATGTACTATAATGGAGAATCCTAAGTCTATCCTAGGGTCAGGTAGGGATAAGACCGATGAAAGTAGGAGTTGCCTAATTCCCCAGTTGCACAAGACCATAGGGTCGGGAGGTAACAGCTATCATTGTCTGAGGGCCATGGGTTAGGAGATTGATCACCTTCAAGAACTCATGAGACCCAAAGGGCAGATGAGTAGGGCACTCCCTTGATGCATAGGGATGAGGGATGACCCCAAAAGAGCCGGTACCCTATAGCTTTAGAGGAGATGACCAGGGATATAAACCTCAGTAGGTTCGAGACCAGTTTTCCATGGAAGTAACTTTGATATCAAAATGATTGTGATGAAGTGCCATATGAGGCACGTTTCAACTGAGATTTAAAGGTGTACTGACAAGGTGGGATGTACCATCTCTACTTTTAGAACAGGAAGAACTCTATATTTGGACTGCAGCCAAATGCTTATTTCCTCTTGTTATGGGAGTGAGAGATAGGACAGTATGCATGCCATACACCAAGGATAAAAGATGATGTGGTATTGGAACGTTGCCACAAGAAATAGGGATAGAGAAGATAACCTACCATGGTAAAGTGAATGATACATGGATGGTCTGCAAACACTAAAGAGGAATGAGATAGTCACCTTATGAGGAAGTTTTTATCATGAGCTATGTAGAACTTACAAGTTATACCAGGTTGAGTTTGATCGCCATGATGATGAAATCAGAGAGTGTTCTTAATGAAGATAGACATAGAGTTTGAGGTGAGATGATAAGTGAAATACATGGAAGTGTATGTCTTCAATGTTACCTAATACCTACGGATGTGAAGTGGTAATGGATGCTCTGGTTGAGATACATCTGACTTGTTTGACTAGAAGCTAGAAGAGGTTGTTTGGCTAAACCTAAGTTTGGAAAGGAGAGGTGTTTGGATAACACTCAGATGTAATAAGATACATTGAAAAGTTAAGGGTTGTTTGGTTAGAGAGTCTAGTCCTTAATACGATGAAAGGATGGTGGTAGAACCTCAAGTGCACTTCTTTGGAAAAGAAGGTGTTGAAACCCCGACTAGAGTGGTTTAATTAGGGTTTCTGAGGAATCTATCTTAAGGAATCATGACAATACAGGATATTATGATCACCATATACCGTACCACCAAGATAATAAGTGACAGTAGGACTTTAGATGCCTAAGGATGAAGTTGCTTGTGGCATGTGGCCATGCAAGCCAGGAGGTAAAGGACGAACCATAGTAACCCAGTGTATCAACCTAGAGGATAAAAGAGTCCCTGAGAGGGAATGGGAGTTCATCACTATGGATGTTGTGATAAGTCTCCCCTAGACCAAGGAAGGTCAAGATGTAATATGGGTTATGGTGGATCGCTTTACCTAGATGACAGGAAAAAGAAAGAGTTCTGTCAAGGGACAGATCTGGTTGAACTACCTATGAGAGAGATGGTTCCATTACACCATGAAGCAAGTTCAAAGGTTCTTGAGTTTGACCTAAAGGTTCCCTTCCAAAAGATGTAAGTAGGTGCATGAAGGACTCGATGTTAGTATAGTTTGTCACCCCTAACTAATGGTTAGTATGATCCAGACTAAAGGGTCTGATGAGAGCATATGTGCTCGTTCAGGGTGATATCTAGAGATAGTTCTTATCCTATGAAAGATGTTATAATGACCACCATAGCCAGTATCGGGTTTTATAAGAAGCTCTGTAAGGGAGGTTGTGTTGGTCACCACTTCAGTAAGGTGATGTTGGTGAAAGGACCACATGATGGTTAGAAAAGGACCACATTGCATGTAGATGAAGTCGCTTGCTCGTGTAATGCTGAAAGGAGCCTAGAGATGACGAAAGTCATGAGCAGATGCAAAGTAGACTGACATGCAGTCCACTGTGGGAGAATATGTGACATGAAAATCTGACCCCTCTAAGTTATAACTAAGAGAGTTGAGTCCCTGATGCATGGGTTCTTTTGACATGGTTTGGTGGAGAAGGTTAAGTTGGACCTTACCCCTCAGGATAAAGTAATGTGTGATGAGTTTTAGGTGTCCAATTTAGAGCACTATGTGAGGTGTCCCAACCATGTGCTGAGCAATGAACCTAGCGAGCCCTAAGGGAGGCTGAAATGACCTGAGTCACCTGTGTAGTTTATAGACGCCAGGGTGAAAGAACTCAGAGAAAGGAATAAGTGATGATAAAGGTTCTTTGGAAGTGCCATGGGTAGGGTAAAGCCACATAGGGGCCAATGATGGACATGGAAAAGTCTTATCCTAAATTGTTTGTTTGCTTGTTTGAATTTTGAGGACAAAATTCCTATAAGAGGGGAAGGATGTTACAACCCCAAATTTTGGGTTATTTGGTGAGAAATGTAATTTCTCATATTAAAGATATTTGAACAAATAATGATATAATTTGCTTCAAATAAATGGATATCATTTACAATATCCTTGATGTTTGTGTTGTGGGCTTTATTGGCTATTGGGCCCAAATAACAAGGAAATTCAATTAGTAAATGGATAATTGAATTTTTTTAAGAAAAGAAATATGTAGAAACCTCTAGAAGACAAATCCAAAGAGGATTTTGTGCCTCTTGGGTTCCTTGGGTACCAAGGAGTCCAAGGTTGCAAAAAGAAAGCAATAAGAAAAGAAAAGTTTAGTTAAGTATTTCTTTAGTAAGAAAGAAATTGAAAATAATGTTGAAATGTTGGAAATAAGTGGGAAAAGGTATAATTAGGTGATCCTTTGTGGAATTTCGTGTTCCAAGGATTCCTAATGATAAAAGGAATGCCAATGAGGAAAATAAAAGAAAAAAAATAAAGAGAAATCCTCAAAAAGGAAATATTCTAATAATAAATAATCAAGATAATGTGAAATGATGCATATAGATGCATCTAAAAGGATATTAAGTATCCAATAAAAAGGATTTCGAAATAATGGAGTGTCTTGGGATCCAAGGAATCCCAATAAAAGAGGAATTTTGAATATCCAAATAATAGATAATATCCAAGGATAAAATAAAGAGTGAGAATATACTTCTCATTGAAGGAATTGATTTCCTTCTTGGAAAGGGATTCTTTGTTTCACGATAAGCCAACCTATGGCTTCATTTCTCTCCCCTATATAAGAGGGTAGAGTCTAGGGTCGAGGGAGTTTCGTGCAGCCACCCCTCTCTTCTTCCTTCTTCTTTCTTTCTTCATCTTCTTGGGCAAAACCCTAACAAAGAGGGTAGACCAACCTCTGGGACACGAGAATCCATGGGTTGGAGTTGGATGGAACCGCGATGCTTCCACGACACCATGAGAAGCATGGCCATCTCCTCCGTGCTCTGAAGCTGGTGTGGCAGCCAGCGTAGGGTTGTAGGTCGGCCTGAGTTGCGGAGCTTGGTGGGCTCGAGACAGCCGCTCAAACCATGACATATGGATAACCCCCTGAGCGTGGAGGGGCGACGGAGGCAGAGGAAGATACCCTTGGGGTCATCGGGGTCAGAGGTGAGGAGGAAGAGCCGTGCAAGACCCTGCTAGGGCGGCTGTGTGCGCCTTCGAGAGGAGGAAGAAGGAGCTCGAGGTGTTGGACCTTTTTGCCCTTCGCGGACTGAAGCAACGGCCGAATTAAAGGAGGGTAACCTGGTAATTCAGTTATGTTTCCCAAAGGGCGAGTTGCATGGGTAGGCTGACGTGTCAGCATGCCATTGGCCAAGTAAGTGGATCTTTGCAAAATTCATATCTCGTAAACTGTAGCTTGAATAAATGCGAATAATATATGAAAATTGATCAGGAGAACGAGAGGAACACAAAGAAATTATGTTGGAATCCTAATTTTGCATGCTATTCGAAAAGTAGTGTAAATCATCATCTTTAATGAATTAAAGATTAAGAAACCCTATTTTGATATGATTAATGTGTTTAATAGGGTTTAATGGATCATTAGAGTTGATGTTAACCTGTTAAATGTAAAAGGTACAAAAAGGAATGACTTTGCACGTGATTAGTCTAATTTAGAGTTTATATGCATAAATATGCTTGAAATGTGAAAAGTACATAAAGTTATCATCTTTAATGATTTAATTAGGGGAAAACCCTTAGATTTGATGATAGATGGACTTAATGACGTTAATTTGATAATTCAAGCCAATATTAACATATGGTTAATAAAAGTGAAAATAGGATTTAAAAATATGATCTTTTTATATAATTGGCTTAATGTAGGGTTTCGTGCATGATTATGTATTAATGAGCTTAAAAACCCTAATTTAGGAGAATATGTCTTTTAATTGTTTTAATTGTTCAAATCCAGGAATAAATAGGGATATGATGATCCTAAGTCAATTTGGGTATAAAAGGCTATTAAAATGGATAGTGGAGCAATTAAGGTTCATATAAATGGAAAAGAGAATTTTAGGGTTTGTTAACCTAAAAAGGATAAAGTTTGAGAAATGGATCTAAGAAACCCTAATGAATACTAATGAAACCTTAATGCGGATTAGAAACCCTAGAAAGAGAATCCAAGTCAATAAAGTAGATTCTTGATAAAGTGTGTAATAAATAGAGTACATATTTATTTCAGGAACTATGTGATGATTGAATTACTTGCTTGGATTTGTTGATTGGCTTGATTGTATACACATGAAGTATATGTTGAATAATCTGCATGACTCACCAAATCAGGTATGTGGTTACGCTTATGAATAATCGCTCTAGTTTCACGGCGATTCCCGAAGTTTTAATCGGTTTCTTGAAAATAACTGTTGGATGTTTATTTATTTCATGCAACTATAAAGTGACTATGATTATCACTATAAATGTGCGTATATAACTGACTAGATCCGAGTCCACCTCTATTGCTTTGAAAAGGATAAGAAAAAAAGGGGTAATCCTAGAGAAAGGTCTAGGTTACCGAGAGTTAGAAACTGGGCTACCCACGTGTAGTGCCATGAGACTCATTAGCCTGCCATGAGTTAAGGAGTGGGCTACTTACGAGTAGTGCCATGTGACTCAACCCTAGAAATTGGTTCACTTATAGGTGGATCATGAGGGGATTAATGGGGACAACATAGAGGATAGGGTACTCTTGGATCACGGAGTTATATCTAAAATGTAATCTTGGTTATTAAATGATTGATTACATTGTTAACGTATTTACATGATTATTGTTTCCCCCACATACCAGCTTCGGCTGACCGACGTTTTATTTGTCGGTGTTTTAGGTACAAGCCAAAAGGACAAACAGTAAATCGTCATATTGTGAAATACATGAAGTAAAATACAAGGAGGTTTAGTTAGAGTAGAATCCTTAAGTGGATAGATGTTTAGAGATCCAAGTTTTCAAAAAGGTATGCAAAATTTTATTTTCTTACAGCTTTCAGTATAGTATGTTAAAATTTGATAATTATTTTTGGCTAATTGCTGAACCTTTGATCCGGAAGTCATGGGTGTGGGTTCGACCTCTCGGTCTCCCTTAATTGGGGGTTATCGAGAGGCGGGGTCGTAACACCCCCATTACCCCTCTATTTATAGGAGGGTCAGGGTCAGGGTCAAGATCTGGGTTCCCAATCTGTGCGGGAGTGGCAAGGACTGGAATTTCATGAATTTTCACAACCTGCAAGTAGAGAAATGATCAGTTCATAGGTAAACTAATTGGTTGGCATGTGAATAAATCGGTTCACCAGTGAACCAGTCATTTCATCATGTTTCCCAATCACAACTGTATTGGAAATTCTAACCAATTAATGTACAACATAACATCATCACTAATCCTTGATGCAATCGAATTAATCCATGAACCGGGCGGTTCATCTCATGAACCACTCATCTGGTGACCTTGAGATGATCAGTTCACTAAGTGAACTTGTCAGTTCATGCCTTGGTTCATTCAGAATTCGACCAATGCAATTTCTAATCAACCTAACACTCCAACCGATCAGTTCAACATTTATATTGGTCGGTTTAGAGTTCATTCAGTCCATTTTTATTCAATTGAGTACCCAAACACTATTGTAACCAATTTAATTATCATTCATGATTAAACTCCTATTCCAAGTGATCATATGTGTGTGACCCTATAGGTTCCATATTACTTTGGAAGTGAATGGTCATAACCAATTATGACATCACAAGCAAAGAGCAGTGTCTAGTAACACATCATTGCTACCCAAGTAAATGGAAACTTGGAGAACAACTTCAACCTAAAATATATGATTGGTGTTATAGTGTTTGTATAGTTCCTTCATCATTGATATTCATATTGAAATCGAGGCATGGAATTATCATCATCTTCAATCATTCAATTCATGTTTCTTGAACTAGAGCAGATTGTCTGAGATATGTGTAAGCTCAATGTCACATATTGACTCACACAGACATGGCCATGCATTTCTCAATCTCACTAATCAAGTGGCCAGGATATCATACTCCCGTAGAGGGACAAATCTCATCTACATCACTCACAATCATCCCCATGTGTCACAATGCACCTAAGCATCACCTTTATGGAAATCCTTATTCAGAATTACAGTCGATGATTTCAAAGCACACCCAACAGTAAGTGATGAGTGTAGTGAGTTCAGGTCTAAGAACCGCAATCACCACCAACACTATAAGAGATATTTCTGAATGCCAATTATGGTTTAAATGTATCACTCTTATTCTATGTGCTTGATTTGATATCACATATCATGACTAATGAGATTTTTTCATCAACCAACACACACTCTAACCTAATGTGTCATTGTTGTCTATCATCCTTCCACAATAGCATCTAACTAGGGACATAAAAAAGTGTATATACTCTTAACATTTGTAAGATCTCATTGTTCAAGTCATCAACTCGAAGACACACATCATTGATTAATATCATTCTCTAGACATTTATTATGTTACTTCATTATATCATATATGAATAAAATAGAATAAATTGGAATCTTGCCTTTATTATTAATCAAATCATTCCTAAGTTATGTCATTATAATCATCACATGATTTTTTCTCTAGGCACACATACCAACTATCACGGATCCATTTATTACCCTAAGTCCACACTCCTAATGGCTACATAGCCAAAGGTGAGTGGACTTGGGCGTTCGTCCCTAGAATGGATCAAATATTTCACACAGGCAATATATATGTAAAGCAATAACAACAAGACTAAAGAGATAATAAGATACTAAACATGGAGATAAGATATATGTACCCATTTCTAGATTAAAGTGTTCCCATTTTTATTGCATTTTAGATTTGAGGATCTTGAGTGCAGCAGATCTTCATTTGATAACTAAAAATTTGATAAACTAAACATATTAATGCTAAAGAATTAAGTACACTATGAAAAGGCATGCAAACTATCTCAGAGTATAATGAAAGTTTCTTGGCTAGAAACATCATAATAAGTAAGAACTAGAAACAAGGCAAGAACGCTTCACGACTTTCATTTATACAAATCATGTTTTAGATTTCTTTATCCATTATATCAACCATAGGCATTTTAGACTAACTTCTCATGGAAGAGTCTCTAAGGGTGCTCAACATTGGCTACCCAATCTGTAAGGGGCCTCAAGATCATTTCCAAGAGGTAACCCTTGTATCATAATGGTCTGTTTTATCAAGTAAGATGTCCAACCTGGTGTCCTTACCCCAAAACTTCAGGCAGGTGCGCCAGGGTATATAGTGAATTTCTATAAATTTTGTTCAAGGTTTGCAAACGTAGTATAATCCACATGAAAGTAGTATTCATAGGGAACAATAGCTCAAACAAGTATTTATCTATCCAAGCATACATACAACAAACCAATACCATAGTAGGGTCCAGAGAGTAAGTGCACCTTATGAGTATAGTACAAGATTAAGCATTCTTGAGTAAGATTCTAGAGATTATCCAAACCATGGGTACCTTACAAGGAAAACATATAGCATGGTGTCTTAGTTCACTAGGGTTTGAGTAAATAAGCACCATATGAGTCATGTGGATGATTCCCTAGATCTAGGTTCCAAGTACTTTAATCTTAGTTCCAAACTTCCAGCGTGCATGTCATTATTCAATCATAGTAAAAGAATCAACATTAGGTCCTAGATCTAAGTGAATCATCCACACTAGATTAGATATAAACATGAGATCATTTCTGATTTGGAGTAAAAGAAGCATGATGTTTAGATTACATCATCATGGCTTAACATGCAAGATCGTGATGAAGTCATACTAGATCAAATTCAAAGCAATAAAGTACATTCCCCAAACCATAGGAGCATTAAGAGCATATTAGGGGTCATACATAGGTCACATGTAATCAAAATAATACATTAGTGTTACATAGCATTTAGTGTCACAACATTTTAGGACTGATTTGGGAGTGAATATATATATTTGAATATTAAGGATTGATTTTAGTACAAGCAAGAAGATCCCAAACACATAAGTCCTAAACACTTCAAATTAGGTCATATGAAGGTACACAAGAGATATTTAGGGCAAGGATGCATAAGTACTAGTCAATCATGGCACAAATGATCTTAGGATCTATTGATTTCAAAGTCTAATCATGGTATGATGATAAGTGATGGAGCTTCCACTTGTGTGGAGTTGCGTGCACCACTAAAAATCCTAGAGATAGTAAGTCTCTTAGTTTATCCTTGTGTGTGCTATTATAAGATCTCCACCCACGTACACTAAGGTACGTGGAAGTCTTATTGTAGTACAATTGAGAGTCTAATCCATGAGACAATGGTCTTGTTAAGGATTAACAAGATGGAAAATGTTATAATTCAATTTATCTGCTTAAGAGTTGATATTTAGATCGAAGAGTTGGGTTGATGATTAAACTAAAATGCAAATGTAAATTAAATGGTAGGAAAGTAAAATTAAGGCTATAAACAATATTTGGAAACCACTAGGATGTGATCGAGTTTCACTACCACTACACATGGATCATAACATACATCATAATAACATGGCTTGCAAAAAGGGTCTAATCAGTTAGTATCTTTGTAGACTTAGCTTTCTTTCGAATAGCCAACTACGAGAAACATGGAAGTATTGCAATACCAGCCATCCCCGAGCGAATGGTCACTTACTTTGCATCACTCCCTTCACAAAGTGTGTTCCTCGACCTGTCAAAGTTTTACTTACATACGTCAACTGATTCCATTTCATAGTATGAAAGTACAACGATGGAGGTGAGTTTACACCACTCCTTGAAAAGCATTCCTAGATACCGAAACAGATATATGGTGACTGCATACATCAAGAACCAACATACAATCGATAATCAAATCTAAAATCACAAACATAGACAATTCGTACTAGCAGATAATAGGTGACACAAGTTGGTGATCAAGCAACTAGCATTCATTAAACGATTGATATTGAACTGTAAAGATAGTATTTCTCTATTGCAAACTCATGAATTATAATGCATGAAATGAAAACATGGGTAGCAGGGCTACTCCCCGCACCCTAGTGTATGGAACTACTCGCTCATGGCAAGAACAAAGAAGGAGATAAGAGAAGAGAAGGAAAACATCATCTCTACGTAGGAGGGAGGAAGGTTGACCCCTTGGAGTAGAGAACAACTATCTTCATTATGTGGTTGCTTTGGTGATGAATCCTTCACTCCCCACCTTCTATGTCGATGAGAGAGAAAGAAGGCTTATGGATGGAGTGTGGATCTTAGACTGGCAGCCTTGGGGCAAAGGGTGAAGGATGAAATAGCTCTGGAATAAATGAGGTAGCCTTTGGGCATCTAAGAATTTGATTGTTATGAGGACCCTTTTAGTCTTATTTATATGTTTCTAAAGGGGGTCTTGAGTGGTCTCAAGACCATTTGGATCTTCATGGTTTGAAAACTATTTGGATCCTCATGTTTTGGAAACCATTTGGATCCTCACGGTCTGGAGACCGTTTGGATCCTTGCGGTCTTGGGACCGGTCTCCTTCACACGTTCTTTGGATCAATAAGTCTTTACTTGGTCTTGGGACCGTTCAGATCATCACGGTCTTGGGACCATTTGGGTTCTTCACAGTCTTAGGACTTTGCTCGGTCTTGGGTTCTTCACAGTCTTGGGACTTTGCTCAGTCTTGGGACCATTAAGACTTGCTCGGTCTTGGGACCGTTAAGACTTGCTCGGTCTTGGGACCGCTTGAGTCCTCACAGTCTTGAGACCGGTTGGGTGGGAACTTTTGCGATTTTTTTTCTATAAGAAGAAAAGGAGAAATGTTTGTTTATTGGTAAATACACAATAAGGCTGGAAAGTTAAGTATCCTATCTAATTTATTTAAGAAAGAGTATGGAAAACTAAGAGAAACTAATAAGATAATCATCACGAAATAGGAGATTATCACCCCCCTAACTTAGAGTCTAGCTTGTCCTCAACCCAGATAGAGCTAAGACATGTAATGGCGAGGCAATTTTATTTAATGAAGATTCCCATACTCTTGTTTCAGTTATATACCAGAGATCTCCCAGTATCTTGTCGGGGCTTCTACTTGCATTAACACTTTTAGGTGTCGGGAGTTGCGTGGACCTTAGGTTTCTTCCATATCGCATAACTCGCATTGGGACCATCCTTTCCTTAATCGTATTCTGTGCATATCTTTGACTCTAAGTAGTTTTATACTTATTTGATATTCCTACCGGAAGCTAGTATAGGTATGAGGGTTGGCTAAAGGCTACTGTGTAACTCCCCCTTCGAAGGGGGGAGGTCTTGTCTAAGCTTTTAGGATCCCACTACCAGGCGTGACACATCTACCTTCGTGAGGGCAGTTGAATGCACCGACCGGGCAAGACCTTTGTCAGCTTTTCATATATTTGGAAACATTAGGATCTTACTACCGGACGTGAAACATCTGCCTTGTGACGGTAGCTGAATGTACCGACTAGGTAAGACCTTTATTGGCACTTCATATAGGTCCTTATGCATGGCATAACTCTCACATTTTTATTCAACACTCAGGCTTTTATTCATATGCTCACTGACTTAGGAATTGGGTATTTAGGGGTTTTATTTGGGATGCCAAGCCTCTTTTTTTTTAAAAGAAGAAAATTGTTCCCTGGAGTTTCCAAAAATGCACTTGTTTCAATTTTGTACTTGGCGGTCCACTTGCGAGGTTTCTTTATTTGGATTTCACCTAGTTCCCTTCCGACCTTGAGAGTGTTTAGCTTGTTTCGGTCGCGGTTTTGAGCTGTGGAGAGCGTGATGTAGAATTGAAGAAAAAGCATGGATATCGAGTGTGGAGGTGTTTTATTAATTTGCCACTACGTGTCTAAATGCTACTATGTAAGTGCTTTTGAGGACTACTTTGTCTCTAACTTAGCTAGGGGTGTCCCCTTACCAAGGTGAATGTTGTCTTTCATAGAAGTTATTCTATCAAAGAAATTGTCAAAAAAATTAAATGTCAAAAAGAGTAATTTGTGCGAAAGAACAAAGGTAAATGAGAAGGTAGAAAAAGAAGGTTTGAATATGATACCTCATCCCTTTCCCAGTGTACTCTCCCCCCCCTAACTTATCTCTCACTATGTCGTCAGAGGGTCAAGATGATAGGTTGAGAAGTACATGGGCAAGGGTGTCAAAGTTCTATTAAACCCTTTTTGGCTCCATAAGAACAGAGAAGATTGGCAGTGAAATTCCCTTGTAAAGCGTGATAATCCATGTATTTCATGTCCTCAATGCGTTTGCCAAGAATGGCGAGGGTATACATCCAGCAGAGGACGTGGAATCCACAATTGTTGGATTCTTTGATTTGCTGAGGAAATCTGTGGCAGAAGGTTGGGTGCTTGAAATGATCTTTGTTGTATGCCTTTGTGTGTTTACCGAGAAGATCGTGCAGTCGTTTAGCACAATCCTTCGCCACTTTCTCCATGGGCATCTTTTCTATAACATCGTACTCTTTCGTTGCCAACGGCATCCAATGCTCAGAGTGAAGGAATGGAAACAAGATGAACTTTGGAGTCATATGTTGAAGATATGAGATAAGGGCTTCGGTAGTGATGAAGTTCTTTGAGCTGAGTAAATTATCCTTCAGGTATGCTGACGCCATGTAAACCGTAGGCAAGTCCCGTGCTAGAAGAAATTGGTAGGCAGCCATCACGCTCACGAATAGTGAACCTTTTACTTGTATGGTTTCACAGAATGCATCTGCCATTACAATAATATTCCCTTCAAGGAAGACATTCTCATCATTCTCTACATATAGCCGAGACATGATGAGTCTGAGTTCACTATCTGAAAGACCCTTGCATTCAGCAAGGTCAAAGTTTGGGAATGTCGGTGGTATATTAGATAGAGGCACCATATCTTTGGAGGATCCATTAATGGTAGCTCCTATTAGCATATCTATGTCCCCCTTATCTTCCGCCATATCAAAAGTGTAGGGGTCCCATTGTCATTTTTCTGAGGCCTTAGCGGTTGTTGTTGTTGTTGCTCCAACTCCTTTAGAACTTGTCTAAAAGGTTGCTTTTGTGGATGTTGGATAGTAGAGAATAAATAATGGGGTATGTCATCATGTGCCATTGTTGGGTCCTTGAAGAACAATCTATCATAAATGAGATCCATGGTGTATCATTCATGTAAAGCATGCATATCTTCTGTAGCTAGCTCAGTAAAGGGGATATTTTTGTTGAGTGCTTCAATGAATCTAATTGTATAGAGAGTGCAGTCCCCTGAGCCTTCTAGTGCATGAACGGCTGGGTTAATGATTTTGAACCAAGGTTGGTTCCAGTCATGTGCGAAAGATGGGAAGGCGGCCCATATGATTTTAAGAAGCCAGAAAGGAATGCATCGCACTTCTCCGGCTTCTGAACCGACAAAGTTAATGTTTCCTGCCTTAAGCTCACTGGTGCAGAAATTGTACACCTTTGCATCACGGGCCTTGGTGTCAACAATCATAAGGAGCTAGTGGCCAGAAACTTTAAAAGGCATTGTGATGTAGCGTGCCTTTTTTGTGAGACCCGTTTGCAACCGCTTGATGGACTTTGCATGTAAGTCCTTGTATAATAAGGATAATGCTAAAGTGGGTGAGGTGTTGAAAATTGGCTGCATTTTCTTCGGGCTCCAAAATTCCTCTATAGAGTTGGCAAGCAGAACACGGAAGATAGCCATCTTTACCGACGACTAAGGTCGTAGAAGAACATAGAAATCTTCGTGTGTCAACTTGCGCTTTGTCTTTGTGTTATTATAGAGGATGTCCCCCCCATTTCTACCATCATCTATAATAGTGTTCAGGATGAAGATGTCCAGAACATCTAATGTAGAGATGGTTGTCGTATCTAAGACATGCATCTTATGAGTTAGAGGTGGTGGCGGGGGAAGATCTGCTGGAGGAGGAAGTGAAGTTTGTTCATTGTTGTCAAAAATCTATGGCAGATCTTCATTTTCGTCGGAGTCAGAGTCGAGTCTATCGTTGGTGTCGAGACTCACTCTATCAGAATCCTCCTATTCTGGGGGAAGGACTGCAGCTTGCTATGTAACAGGTGGTGGAAAAGTGATAGATGTTATGTGTGGTCTAGTGTTGGTTTCCAAGATACATTGTTGAAACTCAACAAAAGTTACGTCTTTGGTTGTATCCCCCAGAGAGCCCATATTAGAAAAACTGAAGAATTGGTTTGCATAGGACATTGTTACAATGACATTGTTGTCAGGAGCACGGTGTGAAAAAACACTAGAGGGGGGTGAATAGGGTTTTATGGATATTTTAAAATAATTTAACTCAAACAACTACAATTGAGATAATAAGAAGGAGACAAGGTGTTTAGAGTGGTTCCAACCTTAGCAAATACTAAGGCAGTCAATCCACTACCCGGTTGCTTACCCAACCGAGATTTTGAAAGTATTAAATTTTATTACCTCGCAAGGATATTACATAAAATTACAATACTTTCTACACCCTTTGGACAGCCTTCACGTTGAAGTAGTCTCACCAACCTTGAAGCAGCCTTCTTTGAAGTAACTTCAAGCTCCCCATTGAAGTAGCCTTCCTCTTGAAGTAGCTTCCCGTTGAGACAGCCTTCTAGAAGTAGTCCAAATATCTCCTTCTTCACCAAGAAGATCAAACTCTCTCCAATCTGCAGCCCCCAACCCTAGGAGTAGCAAGGAGAGTACAAGGAATAAGAAAGAACAAGAAAGGAAATGGAAATTACAATTACCACTTGAAGCACAAGGCTTGATTTCTTATATCAAGTGTTTTGATCTCCTAACCAATGAGTATGGAAGTGTAGGTTTAGTGGATAGGAGATGCTAGCCTATAGGACACAAATTTGGAGCAAGGGAAATTAATAGCAAATACTAGTGTTGCTCAATTGCTCAAAACAGATTGCCAATTGCAAGTATGTAAGCTCAAGTATTGCACAAGTGTACTTTGGGTGTCCTATGGCTTGTCCTATTTATAGGAATGGCCTATGGATGCTTAAGGACGTTCTAGACACTTTCTAGGGGGTTCTTAGTGCTTAACTAGTCGTTAGGTAACCATTAGTTGCTTTAACAATGGCTAGTTAATTAACTCTGAAAAGTGTAGACAGAACTCATCTCGGTCGAAGAATTGTCGACCGAGAGTCCTTCTCGATCGAGGACTTTTCGACCAAGGGACTATCTGGAGCAAGTGTATATAACGTTCTAATCCAACTCCCAACTACCTTGTCTGTTGTGTCTAATGGCTACTTGGGTCTTTCTCGGTCGAAGAGTTTGTCGACCGAGAGTGTCTCGGTCGAGAATTTTGTCGACCGAGATTAACCCTGTTTCAATGTTTTAAACTAAGTACAAAGTGTGTGTATGAATGTGCAGTTATGACACTATTGTAGGGGATGACTTATCTAAGTGTTGTGATTGACTAGGGAAGATCTAAACGCTTGATTTACATGATATCTAAGTACTTGTACATTATATACTTGTACAAGTTTTTACATTTGATTACATTCATGACTTAAAGCAATTTTAGCATATAGATCTTCCAAGTATTTGTCATCCACCTTATTCCTACAACACTCAAGTAGAACGTTAGATCCATAATAATGAAATGTTTGTCATTATCAAAACAAAGGGATTAAATGATGTCCATTTAGCCAACAATCTCCCCCTTTTTGAAAATGACAAACATTTCCAAAATATAAATCAACTAGTCTTTAAAATGAGTTGAGTTTCATACCTGAGATTTACTTTGTGGTTTTCTTCTCTTGTTTATGAAATGTGTGCTTATTATTCCCAAAGAAGTATGGAACATAAAATCCAACTCTTTAGGGAATATAGCAACTTTTAATGTAAAGCCAAGAGATTATGAAACTCATTGATTGAGTTTTTCAAAGTTACCATTTGAAGATTTACATTTATTTCTCCCCCTTTGTCATTTCAAAAAGATATCCATTAAAAATGAATGTAGAAAAACTCCCCCTTAATTTAATATCCCCCATAAAAAAGATAGCCATCAAATCTTTCGAAAAAGATGTCCATTTGGAAGCCAAAAATAACACGATTAAAACTATTTTCAAGAAGAACAAATACCAAAGAAAACATCCTCTAAGGGAGTGATGAGTAGTTGCTTCCTTATTTTGTTAAATTGGTCTAGGGGAAGCAGTTTTGTGAAAATATCAGCCAATTGATCTTCTGTATCAACATGATGAAGGGATACATGATTTTTAGAGATATGATCCCTTAAAAAGTGATGACGGATTTCAATATGTTTGGCTCGGCTATGTAAAATGGGATTATGTGCTAAGTTTATAGCGCTTGTGTTGTCACAAAAGATAGGCGTGGATGAAAAAGTAAAGCCATAATCGTTTAACACTTGTTGCATATAAAGCACTTGAGCACAACAAGATCCGACTGCCATATATTCGGCTTCAGTTGTAGAGAGGGCAACCGTATTTTGTTTCTTGCCAAACCAAGATACTAAGGCTCTTCCTAACAAGAAACAACTACCACTTGTGATCTTGCAATCAAGTCAACAACCAGCGTAGTCGGCATCAGTATAGGCTTTAAAATCCAAGGATTGTCCTTTAGGATACCATAAACCATAACATGTGGTGTCGGCTAAATATCGAAAAATCTGTTTGACGGCTTGAAGATGGGTTTGCATAGGCTGTGATTGAAATCGAGCACAAAGACCAATTGAAAACATGATGTACGGTCTAGAAGCGGTTAAGTAAAACAAACTACCAATCATGCCTCTATATAAGGAGTCATCAATAGGTTCCCCATTTTCATCCTTATCAATTTTAGTGGAGGTAGCCATTGGAGTGGTAGCATGTTTGCACTGGTCCATCCCAAAGCGTTTAAGAGTTCATTGGTATACTTTTCTTGGCTTATAAAAATTCCGGCAGGCGTTTGTTTTATTTGAAAACCAAGAAAGAAAGTAGTTCACCCATGAGGCTATTTCAAATTCTTGTTGCATAATATCACTAAATTTTTTGCATAATAATTCATTTGAAGCACCACAAAAAATGTCATCAACATATATTTGAACAACTAGAAAATTAGATGCATATGTTTTGAAAAATAAAGTAGAATTTGAATTTCCAATAGAAAAATCGTTATCAAATAGATAGTTCTGGAGTCTTTCATACCAATTCCTAGGTGCTTGTTTTAATCCATAAAGTGCTTTCTTAAGTTTGTATACATAGTCACCTTTTTCTGGTATTTCAAAACCAGGTGATTGTGTAACATATACTTCTTCTTGGATTATTCCATTTAGAAATGCACTTTTTACATCCATTTGGAAAAGTTTGATGTTTTTGTGTGCAGCTATAGCTAGTAGCATTCTAATGGCTTCAAGTCTTGCTACTGGTGCATAAGTTTCATCAAAGTCTATCCCTTCTTGTTGATTATATCCTTGTGCTACTAATCTAGCTTTATTTCTTACCACTTCTCCTGCTTCATTTAATTTATTTCTAAAAACCCATTTAGTTCCAATAATGGTTTTATCTTGTGGTTTAGGAACTAAGTCACATACATAATTTTTAGTGAATTGGTTTAATTCTTCTTGCATTGCCATTATCCTATAGTCATCTTTGAGAGCTCCAGTCACCTTCTTAGGTTCAATTATAGAGACAAATGTCATATTTGCAACATCTTTAAAAGAAGAACGGGTTTTGACTTTATCATTTGGATTTCCAATGATCAATTCTTGAGGATGATTCTTAATGAGTCTAGGAACAGATTGTGTCTCAACTTGGTGAGTATTTTTCTCACTATTATTTGGTAAGGATAAGTTTTCTAATTGATGAGTGAGGTTAATGATTTCAAGATTTTCAGATTGTAGTTATTCATGAAAGGTAACGTGAATGGATTCCTCAACTTTTCTAGAAATAGTGTTGTAGACTCTAAATGCTTTGCTAGATGTGGAATATCCCAAGAAAAAGGCTTTATGTGATTTAGAGTCAAACTTGTCTCTATCATCTTTTGTGTTCAATATATAGCATGTTGATCCAAAAGTATGAAAATAGTAAACCCTAGGTTTCTTAGTATATATGACTTCATATGGTGTTTTCTTCAAATAAGAATGAACGGTTACTCTATTTAGCACATAGCAAGCTGTTTTTACCGCTTCAGCCCAAAATGTTTTAGGTATATTGTGTTTGAGCATCATAGTCCTAGCCATTTCTTTTAGTGATTGACTTTTCCTTTCAACTATGCCATTTTGTTGTGGAGTGCATGGAGCAGAAAAATTGTGAGTGTAGCCTTGAGATGTGCAAAATTATTCAAATAAATGGTTCTCAAATTCTACACCATGATCACTCCTAATTGTACATATTTTGTTTTGTAGTAGGTTTTCAATCTTGGAACAAAATTTTATAAAAAATTGAATAGTATCATCTTTGTTTGCAAGAAAGTGTACCCATGTATATCGACTATAATCATCAACAATAACAAAACAATATCTTTTGTCGCCAATAGATTGTGTCCTCATAGGTCCAAACAAGTCCATATGAATGAGTTCTAGTGATCTACAGGTGCTAAGTACATTTTTGGGTTTAAAAGAGGTTTTGGTCTGTTTACCCAAAGTACATGGTTCACAATTTTCAGTTTGATCAAATGATAATTTAGGCAAACCACGAACAAGATCATATTTAACTAGCTTTTTTATAACATGTGAACTAGCATGACCCAATTTTCTATGCCATAGTTGTAAGGAATTTTCATTTGCAAGTAAGCATTTTGCAACTACATATTGCATAGAGTTAGGTCTAAAAATATAAAGATTTCCAACTCTTTTTCCTTTATAAACAACATTTGTAGTATTTTCTATTAGTAACTTGCAACAATTTTTGTTGAATAAAACATCATATCCACTATGACATAATTGACTAACACTTATTAAATTATGGTGCAAAGCATCAACAAGTAAAACATTCTTTATTTTAAGGTTTGTACCAATATTACCTATTCCAACAATTTTACCTTTAACATTGTCTCTAAAAGTGACTGTTCCACTTTTCTTTTCCTCAAAAGTTTGAAACGCATCCTTGTTTCTGGTCATGTGTTTGGAACATCCACTATCAACCACCCAATCCTGAATTAAGATGTAGGTTTTGGTACCCATGTGATGGTCCGTTATGGTTAGGTACATTTAATGACAAATTGAACATGTTTTAACAAAGAAAACTGAACAGAACTTCATTCACTCGACAAAAGTTCGACCGACAGGTGTCTCGGTCAACCAATTTTTTGATCGAGAAAGTTGTTGTTTTATAGATTAAGACTGAAAAGAAACAGAAGTTTGTTCGGTCGACCATTTTTTGATCGATTTTTGCTTCGATAGATCTTTTCTCGACCGGAATAGTTGTTGTTTCACTAAGATTTCTACTGTAGATTTTGGTTTGTCACAGGTATTCGCTCAGTCGAAGTGTTCTTCGACCGAGAGTATCTCAGTCGAACTATTTGTCGACCAAAAGTGTTTCTGTTTGTCTCAGTAATTTGTTTGTATCAGTTCTGAATTTAAAATAACACATGAAGCTATTTGTTTAGTTGAGATAATACATTTTGATTTTCAAAACTAAGCATTAGATCATATCTCAACTAAAATACATTCAAGTCTTCTAAGTTTGAGGTTTGGGGACCCAAACTAACTCAGAATCTTTCCTCTTATAATGGCATGAAAAAGAGTAATGTCCAAGACGTAAACACAAATGACAAGAAATAAAGTCAATTTCATTTCTCTTTCTAGGATTTGGGATGGTGTTCTCAGGTACAAACATGATCTTTGTCTTGGATGCTCTTTTAGGTTCATCTCTTTTTGGAACATAACCTAAGCCTTTTCTTCCATTGTAGCTAGAAGAATATTTCAGAATATTATTAAGAATATCATTCCCCCTTAAGCCATTAATTTCTCTTTGTAGCTTAGCAATCTCATCCATTTTCTTATTAATATATGTCCTTGCTTGATCTAAATCAGATAATAAAGAGTTTCTTTCCTTAACAACATTATCATAATCAAAATGATTACATAGAATGGGTTGAGTCTGAGAATTGTTTAGTATAGCAAGCAAATCAACCTTTTCTCAAGAAAGAAGATCATGATTCATTTCTAAATCAAGTAGCTTTATGTTGCAGTCATCTAAAGATGATTTTAAAGTCAAATTTTTAGAAGCAATATTGTTCTTTTCAAAAGAAAGATCATTTAATATAGCATATAGATCCTCATTTGTTTTAGTGGCCTTCTTTAGTTTCTTTTTGCACTCAACATACTTATCATGAGTTTCTAGTAGACTAACAATTAGATCTTCTTTTGGAAAATCAAGAAGGCTTACCTCTTGAGAATCATCATTATCATCTTCTTTTGCCATGAGACACTCTACATTCTCTTCTCCACTTTCACTCTCACTTGATTCATCCCACGCAGCTTTATAAGCTTTTTCTCCCTTCTTCTTAGATGATTTTTTCTTTCCTTTCTTTGCTTTAGGACATTCATTTTTTAGATGTCCTTTCTTTCCACATTCAAAGCACCTAGGAGGGGAAGAAGAAGAACCAACAATTTTGTTAGATCTAAATCTTCTATATTTCTTACCATTAACGATTAGAGCTTCTTCTCCCTCTCCATCACTAGTTTCATCACTTTCTTGTGTGACGATCTTTGAAGCTTTGAGAGCTATCTCTTTCTTTCTTCCTTGTTGAAGTTCACAATCTCGTCGTTCCTCTTCCTCCAAGGTTGCCTCATGTGCTTCTAGGTTGCCAATGAGTTGCTCCATCCTTAGTCGAGTGAGATCATTTGCTTCTTCAATGGCAGTCACTTTGGGCTTGTACTTGGGAGGGAGAGATCTAAGAATCTTTGACACTTGGTCTTCCTCACTAATCACTTTGCCTAAAGCATTCAAACCATTTACAATAGAAGAAAATTTTGCATACATTTCACTAATAGATTTATTTTGATCCATACGAAATTGTTCAAATTTCTGCTTAAGCATTCCGATTTTAGAATTCTTAACTTGAACAGTTCATTCATATGTTATAGAAAGTCTATGCCATATCTCATATGCCGTTTCACAATTTGATATTCTATTAAACTCACCAACAGAAATTGAACAATATAGTATACTTACGACTTTTGCATTCATTTGGGTTGACTTTACCGTATTAGCATCCCAATTTGCATACTCCATTTGAGGAAGTTCATATGGAGTAGATACCATTCTCCATAAATACCAGATGATTCCTTGGAAGTAAAATTGCATCCTCCTCTTCCAGTAGGTGTAGTTAGTGCCATCAAAAGGTAGAGGTCTAGCCACGAGTGTTCCTTCCAAGTTGAGGTTGTTGAGTACCCCGTCACCCATTCTTCAAGACTTTGTTAGAGTTCCTTGAAGCTCTGCTCTGATACCAATTGAAAAACCACTAGAGGGGGGTGAATAGGGTTTTATGGATATTTTAAAATAATTTAAATCAAACAACCACAATTGAGATAATAAGAAGGAGACAAGGTGTTTAGAGTGGTTCCAACCTTAGCAAATACTAAGGCAGTCAATCCACTACCCGGTTGCTTACTCAACAGGGATTTTGATAGTATTAAATTTTATTACCTCGCAAGGATATTACATAAAATTACAATACTTTCTACACCCTTTGGACAGCCTTCACATTGAAGTAGTCTCACCAACCTTGAAGCAGCCTTCTTTGAAGTAACTTCAAGCTTCCCCTTGAAGTAGCCTTCCTCTTGAAGTAGCTTCCCATTGAGACAGCCTTCTAGAAGTAGTCCAAAGATCTCCTTCTTCACCAAGAAGATCAAACTCTCTCCAATCTGCAGCCTCCAACCCTAGGAGTAGCAAGTAGAGTACAAGGAATAAGAAAGAACAAGAAAGGAAATGGAAATTACAATTACCACTTGAAACACAAGGCTTGATTTCCTATATCAAACGTTTTGATCTCCTAACCAATGAGTATGGAAGTGTAGGTTTAGTGGATAGGAGATGCTAGCCTATAGGACACGAATTTTGAGCAAGGGAAAAGAATAGCAAATACTAGTGTTGCTCAATTGCTCAAAACAGATTGCCAATTGCAAGTATGTAAGCTCAAGTATTGCACAAGTGTACTTTGAGTGTCCTATGGCTTGTCCTATTTATAGGAATGGCCTATGGATGCTTAAGGACGTTCTAGACACTTTCTAGGGGTTCTTAGTGCTTAACTAGCCGTTAGGTAACCATTAGTTGCTTTAATAATGTCTAGTTAATTAACTCTGAAAAGTGTAGACATAACTCATCTCGGTCAAAGAATTGTCGACCGAGAGTCCTTCTCGGTCGAGGACTTGTCGACCGAGGGATTGTCTGGAGCAAGTGTATATAACGTTCCAATTCAACTCCCAACTACCTTGTCTGCTGTGTCTAACGGCTACCTGGGTCTTTCTCGGTCGAAGAGTTTGTCGACCGAGAGTGTCTCAATTGAGAATTATGTCGACCGCGATTAACCCTGTTTCAATGTTTTAAACAAGTACTAAGTGTGTGTATGAATGTGCAGTTGTGACACTATTGTAGGGGATGACTTATCTAAGTGTTGTGATTGACTATGGAATATCTAAATGCTTGATTTACATGATATCTAAGTACTTGTACATTATATACTTGTACAAGTTTTTACATTTGATTACATTCATGACTTAAAGCAATTTTACCATATAGATCTTCCAAGTATTTGTCATCCACCTTATTCCTGCAACACTCAAGTAGCACGTTAGATCCACAATAATGAAATGTTTTTCATTATCAAAACAAAGGGATTAAATGATGTCCATTTAGCCAACACGGTGGTCTTCAGAATCTTTGCTACCACCTTCCCTGTAGTCTCCACTGTCTCCCCTTTTTGTATTATCTGCTCTGAGGCTGGTGCCCTCTCCAGCATTGCATGGGTCGTATGGTTGGTCGTTTGAAGAGGAGTTGTCGGTGAGGAATCAGAATCATCATTGTTTTTGTCCTCATCTTCATCATCTTTGTCATCTACTGCTTTGTCTTTGTTCTTCTTAGTTGATGATTTCTTGCATCGCTGATGAATAGCTTGTAATTCTTCAAGTGCCACTTGCACGTGCTCATGGGTTTCGAGCAGTGCGTTGTGGCTTTCCTTGAGATTTGTGTATCTTGCTTTAGCAGAGAGGAGTAGTGCCATTAGATTAGTCACTTTTGTTTGTAGCTGATCTAAAGTGTCATTTGCATGCTCCTCCTGGCGACGGATGAGATGTGTGAGGTTGCATTCTATGTGATCCATACACGTGCTCATTGCAAGCATGGTTGCATTGTTGATGTTGAAGCTCACGAAGGGTCGTAGGAAATGGTTGTGTTTTCTTGGTAACATGGTCAATTTGTGGGACTAATGTTTCTTGTTGTCTTTTCATGCTAAGCATTAATTCTGGCAGGGTTTGCAAGTAATCGTCAATGAGGACTTGCTGGACCGTTGCTTCATGTCATTCTTGAATGCTTGTAAGGAGGTCTGGTAAGACGTGAGTCTTCTCGTCAAGCTTGGATACCTATGTAGCAAGTCCCTGCACACAAGAAAAAATAGATTGTAGATGTTATTAGGGTTGGTGAGGAGGGTTCGAATAGCATCAAATTGACATCTGAATGCCTCACCGACTTGTGAAAAGGGGACCCCCCAGTGGTGGATGGGTGTGGTGGTTGGGGTCCAGGTGGAAGGGTGGTGGTGTCATGTGAGAGAGACACCATTGGTGGACGTGCGAATTACGTGGCGACTGTAGAAGGAGTCGTCAGTGGTATTGGGGTGGTGGCAGATGATAAAGGTGGCGACATCTCGGATATGAAAGGTGGAACTGAGAATGTCGGGGGAAGGTGGTGGAAGTGAAGGTGAGATCGGGCGTTGAGGTGAAAATTGGCTCGCCTGTGGAGAAAGGAAGGGGATTAGATGATGTGAGTGGAGTTTTAGTTGTGGTGAATGGAATGGTGGAGGGTGGTGGAATGGTGGAAAATAACAAGGTGGTGGAAGATAGAGATCTTGACCCCTCTATCCTTAGAGTGGTGGGAGTGGATGTAGAGGTGATCCCAATATCCAAACCCAAGATGAAGGGGTCTGATGTTGGATTCACAAAGGTGTATGCATGGGGGTGCTCTGCCTCTGGGGTGATCTTGGATGTGGGCATCCCAAACTGCTGTTGCTTATGTGTTAGCAGTTTAGACGGTCGCGTCGCTAGTATTTTCTTTAGTTGTGTTGCGGGAGCAGTGACACTGTGCTCTATTTTCCCTTCTGTCGCTTGTTTCCCCTTCCCTTTTACAGAGGCTAATAGAGTAGCCAACTCCTCTTGAGTGAACAGATATTTGTCTTTATCATAACCTGCAAGCTCGGGAAGTGGTAACATCATTCTTGATTCTTTAATAGTGGGGCAGAAAACATAATGGAGCTTTTTATCTTTCTCTTTGATGATGTATGTGTTTTTCAAAATCTGCTCGTTGGTTAGGTTGTTACCTTTTATCAATGTACATTTTTGTAGTTTTCCATCCATCTTGAGGTACTTCAAAATTGATGTGACGTGACCACCCATGAAAATTTCTTTTTCAGGGGCATAAGATGTGTGTTTATGTATCAGTTGTCGTCTGATATTGATTGGATGCCCCTTTAGGATGGACCATAGTATGAAGAGGTCCGAGATGAGGACATTCCCGCTCTCTGTTCTAGGGAATAGTGTGTCTGTTATAATCATGTGTAGTGTTCGCACCAGAAAGGAGTGAATGTTGGAGGCCTTACAAGTCTTGGAATCATAATTGGAGATTCCAATTAATGATTTCCAGAAGGTGTGCCTATTGAACTGTGGGTGATCCAGACCTACTCTCGTAGCTTTCTTCAGCTGGTCCAGGTTTTCAATAAAGATTTTATTCAATAGGTTTTCAGTCATTGTAACCTTATTCCCGAAAAGTGAGGTTACAAGCTTGCGTTCACCCCCATCTCTTGGTTTGTCTTTTGTGTCTACTGGTTCTTTGGTAAGGTAGGTGAAGAATTCTAATGTGGGCTTAAGATAGGAATTCTCGATGACGAAGTAGAGTTTGAAAAGATTTGCCTTGTTGAAAGAGGCAAGAACTCTATCGTATACTCCCATCTTTTTAAGTATGTTGGAGCATATATACTTTGTTGGTCGCAGAATTTTGTCGCCAGCTTGCAGGTGTTGAATATAATGGTCAGTTGATCCTATTGCGGCTGTGGCTTGTTTGACAAGGGGGTTATCTTGTTCTGCAAGGATTGGTTCCCTGGAGGTTATGGGTTGGACTTGCTTCCTTTCCCGTCTTTTAGTAGGTCGTTCCTTAATAACCTCATGGGCCTTCTGCTTCCCCTTTGACTTGGTGGTTGTAGATTCCTCATCAGAGTTTGGCATATAGTCAGAGCCTTTTTCAGTTGAGAACGGGTCTGAGAGGTTCTCAATTGGGTCATCGGTCAAACACTTGTTGACGCACTCAAGGTCGTAAATGACCTTGGGCAGTTGAATGAGAGATTTTCCTGTCTCAGCGCATATATCAACAATGCACTGGAGCTTATCTCAGAACTCTAGTAGCTGTTCTCTGGTCTAATGGCTTGCTTCAGCAACTTCCTTTGTAGGTGAGGCCATTCTATAATATGTGAACAAGAAATGATATATTAGAAATATTTTGTATGAATGATGAGGAATGTGCAAAATGGTGCAAGCATCACGGTCTTAATACTGTGAGGCGGCTATGTGGTTTAAAGATCGTGAGAAGTGAAACTGTTAAGAATGAAACCGTGAAGAGTGAACTGTTAAGATTGAAACCGCAAAGGGTGAAACTGTTAAGATTGAAACCGCGAAGGGTGAAACCGTTAAGATTGAAACCGCAAAGGGTCCATGTGGTTTGTAAAACTGTGAGGGTCCATGCGGTTTGCAAAACCACAAGGGCCCATGCAGTTTGCAAAACTGTGAGGGTCCATGCGGTTTGCACTCGCAGTTTGCAAAACCATGAGGGCCCATGCGGTTTGCAAAATTGTGAGGGTCCATGTGTTTTGCAAAACTACGAGGGCCCCTGCATTTTGCAAAACCATGAGGGTCCATGCGGTTTGCAAAACCATGTGGGCCTGCTCGGTTTTGAAACTGCTAGGAATCTGCAGATGCCGAAACTGTAAGGGAGGAGAAGCGGCGGCAGCGACGAATGCGTCGATGGTGATGAAGCAGAGGTAGAAGAGAAAGCATACATTGCGGTGATGGTTGTGGTGGTGATGATAATGGCACTTTGATCATGAAGAGAGGTAATTGTTCTACCTTGCTGCGGAGTGAAACGGCGGAGAAGAAGAAGGGGTCGGTGTTGCAAGGTGTGAATGAGAGAAGGTGGATGTGCGGTGTGAGAACTGCCACTGGAGGGGTGCGGAAGAAGAAGAAGATGGATGTTGCGGCTAGGTTCGCAGGGAACAAGGAAGAAAAAGGAAAGGTGCGCGAAGTGTTAGTGTTGTTCAGGTTGCACAGGAGCAAGAAGGAGGGAGTAGGGTCACGTGAGAGTATAACTGAGAGCGGAAGGAATGGAGCAGAGTCACGCGGGAGAGATTCGAGAATAGAAGAAAAGAAAAGGGAGGGTTTAGGGTTATATTTATAGATATGGGGGGTTGTTCATATTCCCTTTAGGGCAAACAGTCTCGGGACCGTTTGGGTCCAAACGGTTTTGAAACCGTGAGGACCAAACGGTTTTAAGACCGTTTGGCTCCAAACGGTTTCGAGACTATGAGGACCAAACGGTTTGAATACCGTTTGGCTCCAAACGGTTTCGAGACTGTGAGGACCAAACGATTTGAAGACCGTTTGGGTCCAAACGGTTTCGAGACCGTGAGGACCAAACAGTTTCAAGACTGTTTGGGTAAAATTATTTTGGTTATTGATTTTTATATTTTTTATATTTGTTTGGTTGCTTATATTAGTTTTATATTTTCTAAATGAGATTAGTAGGTATAAAGAAATAATCAAATAAGAGACTAGAAAATTATCAAAACTAAGCAAGGAAGAATTTAAACAAAAAAGAAAGGTGATACTCAGTTCTTGGGTTGCCTCCCAAGTAGTGCTTTGGTTTTACGTCACTGGCTCGAGGAGATTCTGGCTTGATTAGGTTGATGCAGTGGGGTCATGAATGTCAATGGTTTGTCTTGGAGTTTTATCGGCTGGAGTATAGTATCTTTTTAGTCTGTGGCCATTAACAGTCTTTTCTCCTCCATTGTCATCAAGGATGATGACTGCTCCACCTGGGTAGATATGCTTGATAGTGATGGGTCTGGACCACTTTGTGCGGAGTTTCTCGAGAAACATTTTGAGTCTGGAATTGAAAAGAAGGACCTTGTCTCGAACAATGATATCTTTTCTTTTAAGGTGGCCATCATGCCACATCTTAGTTTGCTCTTTGTAAATCCTGGTGTTCTAGTAAGCAGACATTCTTAGTTCTTCAAGTTCTTGTAATTGAAGTTGTCTGTATTCGCCAGCACTTTTGAAATCAAAATTCAACTATTTAATAGCCCACCAAGCCTTGTGTTCTAGTTTACTGGAAGATCGCATGACTTTCCATACACCAAACGGAACAGAGTTGTTCCTATTGGTGTCTTGTAAGCAGTACGATATGCCCAAAGAGCATATGGAAGCTTGGTGGACCAGTCTGTGTGGTTTTTGTTGACAATCTTCTCTAAAATAGCTTTTAGTTGTCTGTTTGAGACTTCAACTTGACCGCTTGTCTGTGGATGATAAGGCGTGGCGATCCTATGTTTTAATCTGCATTTTTGCATAAGTACTTCAAAACTACGTTCCAATAAATGTGACCCTCCGTCGGATATGACTGTTCTAGGAACTCCAAATCTAGGGAAAATAATATCCTTGAATAGCTTAATAACCGACTTAGAGTCACAAGATACAGTAGGTATAGCTTCTACCCATTTGGATATCTAATCCACAGCGAACAATATATAGGAGAATCCATATGATGAGGAAAATGGACCCATATAGTCCACTCCCCATACATCAAAAAGTTCAATCTCCTACCACAGAGTCAGTGGCATTTCATTTCGTTTGGATATCTCTCTAGAGAGCTGATATTTATTACAAGATTGTACAAATTCATGAGAATCCTTTGCTATTGTCGGCCAAAAGAAACCTGACTGTAAGACTTTAAGAGTGGTCTTTTTTGATCTCATGTGCCCCCAGTGGGGCTAGAATGACAGTGTTCCAAGACTGGGGTGATCTCTTCTTCAGGAAGGCAGTAGTGGAATAATCCATCTGCGCATAGGTAGAAGAGGTATGGTTCATCCCAGAAGTACTGCTTGACGTCATGGAAAAATTTCTTCTTGTCATGATAGGAAGCAGAAGGATGGACAATTCTCATAGCTAGATAGTTTACTATGTCGGCATACCAGGGGAATCTAGTGGTAACTTTCATGAGTTGGTCATCAGGTAGAGAATCGTGGATATGTATAGTATCTTCATCTTGAGCCTCGATGGGCATCAAGTGATCGGAGATAACATTTTCTACTCCACTTTTATCCTTTATTTCTAGGTCAAATTCTTGAAGCATCAGCACCTAGCGAATAAGTCTGGGTTTGGCGTCTTATTTCTGAATCAGATATTTTATGGTTGAGTGATCTATGTAAACTGTGACCTTTGATCTGATCAAGTAAGAACGGAATTCCTCAAAGGTGTAAATGACTGCCATAAACTCTTTTTCTATAGTTGTATAGTTCTTTTGAGCTTCATCAAGCATCTTTGATGCGTAATATATCACGTAGGGATTCTATCTATCCTCTGCCTTAGTACTACTCCTATAGTGTAGTCACTGGCGTCACACATTATCTCAAAGGGTTGTGAACAATTAGGGGCTATTAGTATAGGCGCAGAGACTAAATTGATCTTTAGGGTCATGAAATTGTGAAACATTCTTGATCAAAATTGAAGTATGCATCCTTGGTTAACAGGTGAGTCATAGGTTTGGCTATTTTTGAAAAGTCTTTGATGAATCTTTGGTAAAATCTGGCATGGTCTAGGAAGGCTCATACTCCTCTGATGTCTTTTGGTGGTGACAACTTTGAAATGACATCTATTTTTGCTTTGTCTACTTCAATCCCTCATTCACTCATATGATGCCCGAGGACAACACATTTTGTCACCATAAAGTGACATTTTTTCCAATTAAGGATTAGATTTGTTTCCTCACATCTTTGCAGTACTAAAATGAGATTAAGCAGACAGTTATCGAAGGAATCTTCATAGACTGAGAAGTCGTCCATGAATACTTCCATGATATATTTGGTTAATCCTGCAAATATGGCAGACATACACCTCTGAAATGTAGCGGGTGCATTACATAGCCCAAAGGGCATCCTTCTGAAGGCATAGCTTCTGAAAGGACAGGTACAAGTTGTCTTTTCTTGATCTTTATGGTGTATCAGAATTTTCTAAAACCCTGAGTAGCCATCGAGATAGCAAAAGAATTTCTAGTGAGCTAGACGTTCAAGAACTTTGTCAAGAAAAGGTAAAGGAAAGTGATCTTTCCTTGTTGTCTTGTTCAATTTCCTATAATTGATGCACATCCTCCACCCGGTAACAGTCTAGGTGGGTACCAGTTCATTTTTATCATTCAAAACAACAATGGTTCCCCCCTTTTTAGGGACCACTTGAATCGGACTTATCCATTGAGAGTCAGAAATTGGATAGATAATGCCAGCTTTTAGCCGTTTTAGAACCTCAAGGTGAACTACCTCTTTGAGATTTGGGTTTAGCTTCCTCTGGTGCTCCCGTGATGGTTTAAATTCTTCCACCATAGGTAATATGTGCATGCACAAAGCTAGATTCATTCCGGTTAGGTCGGTCATCTTATATCCAATGGCTTTCTTGTGCTTACTTAACTCAACAAGGAGTCTTTCTTACTGGTCATCTATCAAAGTGGAACTGATAATGACTGGACATACTTTTTCTTCATCTAGAAAGATGTGTTTGAGTCCAGCTGGTAGGACTTTCATCTCATGTGCCTTGAGCACTTCAGTGGTCTCCAAAGTGGTGACAGATTTCAACTCCTCAAAAGTAGCTTCTCGAACTTCTTCAGCTTGTTCTAGGTATTGCAGACATTGTTGAACTAGTTCATCAGTTGAAAATTTGGCTTTTGGATTTGTTACGACGTATTCCAGAGCATCAGATGGTTCAGGAGTTTCTTGCTTCAATTGGGACATTTTATCTATTGCCTCAAGAAGAAAGACTTCTTCGTGGATGCTAGGACTTTTAAGGATGTCAAAGACTCTGAATTGAATAGTTTCTTTCCCCAGTCTTAAGGTAATTGTGCTAGCTTCGACATCAATTAGTGCTCTGGCTTTCATGAGGAAAGGTCTACCGAATATTATTGGATACCTCAGATCTTCTTTTATGTCCATAACAACAAAATCACAAGGGGCATAGGAGTCTCTTCCTATTCTCACTGGGATATCTTCAATCATTCCCAAAGGTGTGGTAATGGTAGAATCATCCAGCTGGATTGTCATTGTTGTAGGTAGCAAGTCAGTAAAGCCCAATCTTTTACTCATAGAAAAGGGCATGATAGATATGTTGGCCCCCAAATCAGCTAATCCTTTCTTGCAAGAGGTGTTTCCTATAGAACATTGGATGCTGAAGGAGCCAGGGTCCTTTTTTTCAACATTTTATTGAGAATGATGTCAAAAGTAGTCTGAGCTAATTTGACTATCTCATGTTCTTCAGTCACGTATTTCTTTGATAGCAAATTCTTTAGATATTTAGACCAAGTTAGAATTTTGAAGAGAGCGTCAAGGAATGGAATATCAACATATATCTTCTTCATTGCTTCCTTGAACTTTTGGAATCTATAATCCAGTTTAGTCTCCCTCAATCTTCCTGGATAGGGTATCCTGGGCTTGTATAGTGGGACCTCTAGTTCCTTGGGAACTAGTTCTTTTTCCTTCTCCTTTTCATCCTCTTGATTTGTGCTTATAGTTGGGATGATTTCAGTTGTATCTTCGTCTTCTTGAATGACTTTGGTAGCATCAGTAAGAACAAGACCAAACCTTGTGGTAACTGCATTCAGGTATTTTAGTCTGTGTTGATCATGTCTCTGATTTATTTCTGGCTGACCAGTGAAAGTACCTACCGGTGGTTTCAATTGAGCTGCAATTTGTGCCAATTGGGTTTCTACAGCTTTTTGTTGAGCTTGCTGGTTGGCAAGCATGGTCTATTGAGATTGCAACATTTGCCTTATCAGATATATTTCATCTGTTGGTAGAGGTGGAGCATTATTTTATTAGTACTATGTAATTTGTTGTTGTCCTTGAGGTTGCGGTTGTTGAGTTTCTTGCGACGGTGGTTGTTGAATTAATGGTTGTTAAAGCTAAGGTTGTTGCAATTGTGGGTGTAGCAGAGGGTGAGTGTACTGATAACATGTAGAAGAATTTTTTGGGGTAAGCAAATCTTTGAAACCCTCCTCTATAGTTTCCTTGGTTTTGGTTGTAATTGATTTGGAATCCCGGTGGTGGTTTATTAGAAGACCCACCTTGTGCTTGGTGCTGGGAGTTGGCAGTTCCCGCAGGATTCCCATACTGAAACCCAAGGTGGTTTCTTGGTTGATCCAAATTATAATATGCTTCACCCGGTATGGTGTGGATAGAATTAACTTGCTCTGGCAGCTGATCCTTGGTATGTTCAATAATTGGTTCATATTGTGGTTGAAGTGTCTGTAGATTCATCATTACATCGTATAAGAGGCCACATGATAATGTGGGGTGGTCAGATGCATGACAAGATTCACAAGTCTCAGTATCTTCTTTGACTTGTTGAACTTGAGAGTTCTTCTTTCGGTCATATTCTCCAAACGATGTTTCAATGACTTGATGCTTATGAGCTATGGTTTTCATAGCTTCAGCAATGGCTTTCATTTCTATTGATTCTTCAACTTTGCAAACTTTTAGGACTCCTCTTGTAGATGGCCTTCCCCAATTAGATTGGTTCTCGGCTCCGAGCGTAACAATCTTTCAGGCATCCTCATAATTATGTCTCATGAAATTTCCTCTAGATGAGGAATCCAAAAATTTCTTTATCCCATCACTTACCCCTCTATAGAATGTTTCTATGAGCTAGTTTTGTGAGATTCTGTGATGTGGGCATTTTCTCAGGAGTTCCTTAAATCTTTCCCATGATTCTGCTAGTGATTCTCCAGGAAGTTGGAGGAACTGGTTGATCTATCCCCTTATCGGGTAAGTCAACGAGGGAGGAAAGATTTTCTCCACACAAAAAAAATTCCAAGGGAGCCCAGGTGGTGATTGGCTCTCCATCTAATGAGTTATACCAACTCAGTGCCTTTCCATACAGAGTGAAGTTGAAAAGTCGGAGCATAATTGCATCGAATGTAGCTCCAGCTTGTGGTACCAATTGGCAGAGTGCCTTGAATCGCTTCAGATGGTCCATGCAATCATCTCCAGTGCTTCCATAGAACGAGATGCCTTGCATGGTTTGGATCCATCGTGTTCGAATTTCAAAGTTGGGAGTGTTAATGAGCGATGGATGAATTGGGTGATTATCCTCAGAATTCTTAGGAATAGCATAGTCTCGAAGCTGCTTGTTCCTTATCAATAACTGAGCAGCTGTTGTGGCTGCCTCATTTTCAGCTTGGATGCGAGCTTGCTCTTCAGTTTGAACTTTTTAACTTGGACTTGAGCTCGTGTATCAGCAATGAGTTGCTCTCTCTGAGCTACTATAGTTGTGTTGACTCTCTCCAATATCAAGGCAGCTTGGCATTGTTCTTCAGCCATCTGTCTAGCTTGTTGGCGGTTGAGTCTGATGCGTCGGTGGAAGTTTTGTTCTACCTCAGAGTTGTACTCTAGATCAGGGGAGAATCCACAGTTATGCGAAGTTGGCATACATGTTTTCTACCTGAGTAGAAGAAAAATCACACTTTTGATGGTGGAAAGATGATGGAATCAAAAAGATATGAAGTATTTATCAAGGTAAAATGTAAAATCCTAATCAACTAGCAAGTTGATAAATGAAATTAAAACATTTTGTTGTCCTCGGCAACGGCGCCAATTTTTTATGGAGCTTCCACTTGCGTGGAGTTGCGTGCACCACTAAAAATCATAGAGATGGTAAGTCTCTAAGTTTAGCCTTGCATGTGCTATAATAAGATCTCCACCCACGTACGCTAAGGTACGTGGAAGTCTTATCGTAGTACAGTTGAGGGTCGAATCCACAAGACAACGGTCTTGTTAAGGATTAACAAGATGGAAAATGTTATAATTCTATTTATCTACTTAAGAGTTGATATTTAGATCGAAGAGTTGGGTTGATGATTAAACGAAAATGCAAATGTAAATTAAATGGCAGGAAAGTAAAATTAAGGTTGTAAACAATATTTGGAAACCACTAGGATGTGATCGAGTTTCACCACCACTACACATAGATCATAACATACATCATAATAACATTGCTTGCAAAAAGGGTCTAATATAGCAAAAGAATTTCTAGTGAGCTAGACATTCAAGAACTTCGTCAAGAAAAGGTAAAGGAAAGTGATATTTCCTTGTTGCCTTGTTCAATTTCCTATAGTCGATGCACATCCTCCACCCGGTAACAGTTTGGGTGGGTACCAATTCATTTTTATCATTCAAAACAACAATGGTTTCCCCCTTTTTAGGGACCACTTGAACCGGACTTATCCATTGAGAGTCAGAAATTGGATAGATAATACCAGCTTTTAGCAGTTTTAGAACCTCAAGGTGAACTACCTCTTTGAGATTTGGGTTTAGCTTCCTCTGGTACTCCCATAATGGTTTAAATTCTTCCACCATAGGTAATATGTGCATGCACAAAGCTGGATTCATTCCGGTTAGATCGGTCATCTTATATCCAATGGCTTTCTTGTGCTTACTTAACTCAACAAGGAGTCTTTCTTCCTGGTCATCTATCGAAGTGGAACTGATAATGACCGGACATACTTTTTCTTCATCTAGAAAGATGTGTTTGAGTTCAGCTGGTAGAACTTTCATCTCATGTTCCTTGAGCACTTCAGTGGTCTCCAAAGTGGTGACAGATTTCAACTCCTCAAAAGTAGCTTCTGGAACTTCTTCGGCTTGTTCTAGGTATTGCAGACATTGGTGAACTAGTTCATCAGTTGAAAATTTGGTTTTTGGATTTGTTACGACGTCATCCAGAGCATCAGATGGTTCAGGAGTTTCTTGCTTCAGCTGGGACATTTTATCTATTGCCTCAAGAAGAAAGACTTCTTCGTGGATGCTAGGACTTTTAAGGCTATCAAAGACTCTGAATTGAATAGTTTCTTTCCCCAGCCTTAAGGTAATTGTGCCAGATTTGACATCAATTAGTGCTTTGGCTGTCACGAGGAAAGGTCTACTGAATATTTTTGGATACCTCAGATCTTCTTTTATGTCCATGACAACAAAATCACAAGGGACATAGGAGTCTCTTCCTATTCTCACTGGGATATCTTCAATCATTTCCAAAGGTGTAGTAATGGTAGAATCAGCCAGCTGGATTGTCATTGTTGTAGGTAGCAAGTCAGTAAAGCCCAATCTTTTACTCATAGAAAAGGGCATGATAGATATGTTGGCCCCCAAATCAGCTAATCCTTTCTTACAAGAGGTGTTTCCTATAGAACATTGGATGCTGAAGGTGCCAGGGTCCTTTTGTTTTTTCGGCATTTTGTTGAGAATGATGTCAGAAGTAGTCTGAGCTAATTTGACTGTCTCATGTTCTTCGGTCATGTATTTCTTTGATAGCAAAGTCTTTAGATATTTAGACCAAGTTAGAATTTTGGAGAGAGCGTCAAGGAATGGAATATCAACATATATCTTCTTCATTGCTTCCTTGAACTTTTGGAATCTATAATCCAATTTAGTCTCCCTCAATCTTCTTGGATAGGGTATCCTGGGCTTGTATGGTGGGACCTCTAGTTCCTTGGGAACTAGTTCTTTTTCCTTCTCCTTTTTAGCCTCTTGATTTTTTCTTACATGTGGGATGATTTCAGTTGTATCTTCATCTTCTTGAATGACTTTGGTAGCGTTAGTAAGAACAAGACCAGACCTTATGGTAACTGCATTCATCTATTCTAGTCTGTGTTGATCATGTCTCAGATTTATTTCTGGCTGACCAGCGAAAGTACCTACCGGTGGTTTCAACTGAGCTGCAATTTGTGTCAGCTGGGTTTCTACAGCTTTTTGTTGAGCTTGCTGGTTGGCAAGCATGGTTTGTTGAGATTGCAACATTTTCCTTATTAGAGATATTTCATCTATTGGTGGAGGTGGAGCATTCTTTTGTTGGTACTATGTAATTTGTTGTTGTCCTTGAGGTTGCGGTTGTTGAGTTTCTTGCGACTGCAGTTGTTGAATTAATGGTTGTTGAAGCTAAGGTTGTTGCAATTGTGGGTGTAGCAAAGGGTGAGTGTAATGATAACATGTAGAAGAATTTTTTTGGGTAAGCAAATCTTTGAAACCCTCCTCTATAGTTTCCTTAGTTTCAGTTGTAATTGATTTGAAATCCCGGTGGTGGTCTATTAGAAGACCCACCTTATGCTTGGTGCTGTGAGTTGGCAGTTCTCGCAGGATTCCCATACTGAAACCCAGGGTAGTTTCTTGGTTGATTTGAATTATAATATGCTTGACCCGGTATGGTGTGGATAGAATTAACTTGCTTTCGCAGCTGATCCTTGGTATGTTCAATAATTGGTTCATATTGTGGTTGAAGTGTCTGTAGATTCATCATTACATCGTATAAGAGGCCACATGATAATGTGGGGTGGTCAGATGCATGACAAGATTCACAAGTCTCAGTATCTTCTTTGACTTGTTGAACTTGAGAGTTCTTCTTTCGGTCATATTCTCCAAACGATGTTTCAATGACTTGATGCTTATGAGCTATGGTTTTCATAGCTTCAGCAATGGCTTTCATTTCTATTGATTCTTCAACTTTGCAAACTTTTAGGACTCCTCTTGTAGATGGCCTTCCCCAATTAGATTGGTTCTCGGCTCCGAGCGTAACAATCTTTCAGGCATCCTCATAATTATGTCTCATGAAATTTCCTCTAGATGAGGAATCCAAAAATTTCTTTATCCCATCACTTACCCCTCTATATAATGTTTCTCTGAGCTAGTTTTGTGATATTCCGTGATGTGGGCATTTTCTCAGGAGTTCCTTAAATATTTCCCACAATTCTTCTAGTGATTCTCTAGGAAGTTGGAGGAACTGGTTGATCTGTCCCCTTATCGGATAAGTCAACGGGGGAGGAAAGAATTTCTCCACAAAAGAATTTCCAAGGGAGCCCAGGTGGTGATTGGCTCTCCATCTAATGAGTTATACCAACTCAGTGCCTTTCCAGATAGAGTGAAGTTGAAAAGTCAGAGCATAATTGCATCGAATGTAGCTTCGGCTTGTGGTACCAATCGGCAGAGTGCCTTGAATCACTTCAGATGGTCCATGCAATCATCTCCAGTACTTCCATAGAACGAGATGCCTTGCATGATTTGGATCCATTGTGTTCAAATTTCAAAGTTGGGAGCGTTAATGAGCGATGGATGAATTGGGTGATTATCCTCAGAATTCTTAGGAATAGCATAGTCTCGAAGCTGCTTGTTCCTTATCAATAACTGAGCAGCTGTTGTGGATGCCTCATTTTCAGCTTGGATGCGAGCTTTCTCTTCAGTTCAAACTTTTAGCTTGGACTTGAGCTTGTGTATCAGCAATGAGTTGCGCTCGCTAAGCTACTATAGTTGCGTTGACTCTCTCCAGTATCAAGGCAGCTTGGCATTGTTCTTCAGTCATCTGTCCAGCTTGTTGGCGATTGAGTCTGATACGTCGGTGGAAGTTTGATTCTACCTCAGAGTCGTACTCTAGATCATGGGAGAATCCACAGTTATGCAAAGTTGGCATACATGTTTTCTAACGGAGTAGAAGAAAAATCACACTTTAGATGGCGGAAATATGGTGGAATGAAAAAGATATGAAGCAGTTATCAAGGTAAAATGTAAAATCCTAATCAACTAGCAAGTTGATAAATTAAATTAAAACATTTTGTTGTCCTCAGCAACGGCGCCAATTTTTGATGGAGCTTCCACTTGCATGGAGTTGTGTGCACCATTAAAAATCCTAGAGATAGTAAGTCTCTAAGTTTAGCCTTGTGTGTGCTATAATTAGATCTCCACCCACATACGCTAAGGTACACAGAAGTCTTATCGTAGTATAGTTGAGGATTGAATCCATGAGACAACGGTCTTGTTAAGTATTAACAAGATGGAAAACATTATAATTCTATTTATCTACTTAAGAGTTGATATTTAGATCGAAGAGTTGGGTTGATGATTAAACTAAAATGCAAATATAAATTAAATGGCAGGAAAGTAAAATTAAGGTTGTAAACAATATTTGGAAACCACTAGGATGTGATCGAGTTTCACCACCACTACACATGGATCATAACATACATCATAATAACACGGCCTGCAAAAATGGTCTAATCAGTTAGTATCTTTGTAGACTTAGCTTTCTTTCGAATAGCCAACTATGAGAAATGTGGAATTATTGCAATGTTAGTCATCCCCAAATGAATGGTCACTTACTTTGCATCACTCCCTTCACAAAGTGTGTTCCTCGACTTGTCAAAGTTGTACTTCCATACATCAACTGGTTCCATTTCATAGTATGAAAGTACAATGATGGAGGTGAGTTTACTCCACTCCTTGAAAAGTGCTCCTAGATACCGAAACAGATATATGGTGACTATATACATCAAGAACCAACATACAATTGATAATCGAATCTAAAAGCACAAATGTAGACAATTCGTACTAGTAGATAATAGGCAACACAAGTTGGTGATTAAGAAACTAGCATTCATTAAACGATTGATACTGAACTGAAAAGATAGTATTTCTCTATTGCAAACTCATGAATTACACTGAATGAAATGAATACATGTGTAGCGGGGCTACTCCCCACACCCTAGTGTATGGAACTACTTGCTCATGGCAAGAACAATGAAGGAGATAGGAGAAGAGAAGGAAAACATCATCTCCACATAGGAGGGAGGAAGGTAAACCCCTTCGAGTAGAGAACAACTATCTTCACACTACGTGGTTGCTTTGGTGATGAATCCTTCACTCCCCACCTTCTATGTTGATGAGAGAGAAAGTAGGCTTATGGATGGAGTGTGGATCTTAGACCAGCAGCCTTGCGGACAAGGATGAAGGATGAAACAGCTCTAGAACAAATGAGGTAGCCTTTGGGCATCTAAGAATTTGATTCTTATGAGGACCCTTTTGGTCTTATTTATAGGTTTCTAAAGGGGGTCTTGAGCGGTCTCGAGACTGATTGGATCTTCATGGTTTGAAAATTGTTTGGATCCTCATGGTTTGGAAACCGTTTGGATCCTCATAGTTTGGAGACCGTTTGGATCCTCACGGTCTTGGGACTGGTCACCTTCACACGTTCTTTGGATCAATAAGTCTTTACATGGTCTTGGGACCATTTGGATCTTCACGGTCTTGGGACCGTTTGCTCGGTATTGGGTTTCACAGTCTTGGGACTTTGCTCAGTCTTCGGACAGTTAAGACTTGCTTGGTCTTGGGACTGTTAAGACTTGCTCAGTCTTGGGACCATTAAGACTTGCTCGGTCTTGGGACCGCTTGAATCCTCACGGTATTGAGACCGGGTGGGTGGGAACTTTTGCACTTTTTTTCTATAAGAAGAAAAGGAGAAATGTCAGTTTATTTGTGAATACACAATAAGGCTGGAAAGTTAAGTATTCTATCTAATTTATTTAAGAAAGAGTATGGAAAACTAAGAGAAACTAATAAAATAATCATCACAAAATGGGAGATTATCATAAGTTAGTTCAAAACCTCCTATATAGACAAGTTGCATCAATTTATTACACAAAAGAGTCATTTTAGGGCAAAGCTAGTCATGAAAGGTCAAGATGTAACATTATGGTGCATTACATGGCCCAAAACCTCAATCACAAAAATAGGGATTTAAAGTCTATTGTTTCAGACGTTACAAAAGACCAAAGATCATATGTGATGCATTAAATAGGTTGAAACATATAAAATACATCAAAGGGATCATTCTTAGCATATCAGTGGAAGTACAAACAAAATCAGTCCATGAAAGTAGCACCATTACATAGATCTCATTGAACGGATCAAAAATCATATATATAATGCCTTATTTGGCCAAAGCATGTGCAAGATATGATTTTTTGGAACATTTGCATTGGAAACTTAGGAAAGAAGATTGGGTGTTTTACCATCATCATGTGACCATTTGGGCTCATGGATCTGAGATCCAGTGGCTCTGGGTGTTGCTTATAGTTGCCCAAGCGAGAGGGGAAGGTGTGGGGGTCCACGTCATGATGTGGTGAGCCGTCACTGGCCTGGTATGGTCAAGTTAACCAGTCAACACCGGTGAGAGAGGATGAGGGAGGGAGAGAGAGATCAGGGCCCTTGATCCTAGGACCACACTGGTTCAGACTCCATCCAACGATCAAGGCAGAAGCCCTAACTCGACTTGCCCTGTGTGGCAACTACCTACATGAGCTCTTCGTGGCTCTGACCAACTTCACTTCATGGGGGAGCCATTGCTCCAGCATGCACTGTCAAGGTGAGGAACTCTTAGCTGAAGCTTCAAGGGCACTTGGCTCACGGTGAGGCAGCAAATGGAGACCATAGCAGGTTGTTACAACCTCAATTTTGCATATGTTTTCATAATTGAATTGTAAAGATTTTGTGAAAATGAACTTAATTGAAAAGGTTGTATGTTTTTCTTCAAAAGATAGATTTCTTTGCAAATCTCCCTTTTGATAGGGATTTCATAATTTCTATTATTAGATTAATCCAATAATGGATATAAAAGAGAAGAAAATAAGAAAAGTCCAAATAAAAGGAAAAGATACAAGATAATGGATATTAAGCAAAGTAATTATGAGAAATACATAGAAATTTCTAGAAAGTGGAATTGATGGCCACAATTGATTAAATTTGATTTACAATAACCTTATTGGTTGCTTTGTGGGCCTTACTAGCTATTGGGCCCAATAATAGTAAAGGATAAAGGAAAATACAAAAGATAAATAAATAACAAAGAAAAGGGGAATAAAGAGAGAGATGTAGAAACCTCTAGAAGGCAAAGGAATATTCTTCAAAGGAGGATTTCATGACTTTTGGGTTCCTTGGGTTCCAAGGAGTCCAGATTGCAAAGATAATGCAACAAGAAAGAGAAAGGATCAATAAAATACTGCTTTCTTTCGAAGGAAATATGAGATAATAATGATATTACAAGAAATATGTGGATATATGGATAATGGGTCCATCTTGGAAAAGATTTCGTGTTCACATAGTTTCTAATGGTAAAAGGAATCAAAATAAAGAAAATAAAAGATTAAGAGAGAGAAAATATGCATAAAATATGTCTTATTAATAGATAACTTGCACATGAAGATAATTCCCTTTTTCTTTGGTATTTGGGACTCAAATTTGGTATGCGAGTAGATAAAGCCAAAAGGAAATTTAAGTTAAAATTTGGTTGCAAAAGGATGCACAGATTTCAAGATATGGAATTTTGAAGTAATCCTAAAGTGTGAAGGATAATTGGTTTTTGATATACATGTCACGATTTGGGAAATCAGGGACTCGGTTCTCTCTTATTTCGCTCACATTCACGGCCATAGGATTGGGATCTGAGGATTCACGTCTGTCTCCTAGCTTGGGATGGACTGGGACAGACCGTGAAAGGGAACAGTCTAGTTCCCTATTTCCCTCCGAGTTTCACTCTCCCTGAATGACGAGGACTCTTGGGAATTAGCCCACCAGGTTCGGATTGGGAAGTCGAGCTCAACGAGCCTGGGTTTGGCTATCTTTAGGAAGCTGTGGGAGAATCCGCCAACCTCCAGGACTCCCATCGACCACCCTCGGTGGCCATCCCTATATATATGGGGTAGAATCTTGCTTCGAGATCTCCCTCATGTTCTAAAGACCCCGCATGACTTCCTCACCCTTTCCCCACCTTCGAGGTGCTACCTTTCCTTCGAATTTCACCTCTTATTCGCTAGAACTATCGCCGGAGATGGTTCTCCAGGACCCAAGAAAATGACGCATGATCGGAGGAATTGTAGGTGCAGGCGAGTCTGATGGGACCTGTCGTTGGGTGATGCGTGGTTTCGTGGTTGGAGGAGCAAGAGCTCGAGGTCAACATCGTTGTTGACCGCGGCATCAACCCTGTACGCATGGACCGGCGCAAGGAAGAAGAAGGAGAAAGTGAGAAAAGACTCCCCTAACCCCTAACGACCATGAAAAGGATTGAGGGTAAAAGTGTAATCAACCAATCCACGTGGACTCGAGATCAATAGGTAAGTGTTGACGTGGCATCGTTTGATTGGTCAATAATTGGTTATCTTGCAAAAAATCGTAGGAAAATATTGGTAACTCGTATATCAAAGTATTATATATGAAATTTGATCAGGAGAACACAAGGAATCCATTAAAAATAGATTTAGACCCTGAATCTGATCCTAGTTCGAAAAGTAGTCAAAGTTGCTAACTTTAATGCTTTATAATGGGGAAAACCCTAACTTGATGATTATATGATTTGGGAAGGGTTATATGGATGATTAAAGTTGATATTAACCTATTGTTTATAAAAAAGATGCATTAGAACTAAAAGGATGAACTTTATGCATAATTTGATTAATTTAGGGTTCCATGTACATAAATAAGCTTTAATGGGCCTTGAAACACTAATGTTAGTAATTATGTTTCTTAATGTATTTAATTGGTCAGATTCATGTATAAAGCTGAGATTTGATGGTTCTAAGCCATTTTGAGTATAAAAGTTCCTAATGGTGGATAAATACCCTTAATATGGTAATTAGGGTTTTCTAATGGATAAATGTGGAATTAATGATAAATAGAGTTCATATGTGAATTAGACCATAATGAACTATGAGTTGTTAATCTGGAAGGAACTGAAGATGATAATTGGGCCTAATGATCGTACAGGATAAAAATGGTAGTTTTAATGTAAAAGAGGCATAATAGAATTATTTGACATTTAATTTTCCTATGATGTTGAAATTAGGGTTTGTGGACTAAAAGAGCATTAGAAGCAATAAATGTGTTATGGGGACTAAAACCCTAATTGCAATAGAAACCCTAAAAGTGGACTAGAAACCCTAGGAAGCGAGCTAGGTTTAATAGATCTTGATGGCATGATCAATGATAGGAAATTGTATGCATATTTCAAGATCTCTTTGTGTGCTTGCTTGCCTATTGGATTTCTTGCATTGATTGGATTAATTCTGTCTCAAATCAGCCTGACAGGTATGTGGTTAATTATGGTTAATCGTATTAGTTTCCCGAAGGTTTTCCTAGATGATTGATCGCATTGAATGCAACCTATCAGTTTGGATGTTCATACTTGTAAATCATAAAGTCACTATGATTATCACAATTATGATATAAATGTGTATTCTCGCACTTACATGCCACCCTGATGGATGATGTTAGAAGGTCAAGCCCAGGAGGGAAGACCCATGGGCACCATGAGTGGTGACCCCAGACACCAAGCTCGGGATTGAGAAGGTGGTCTTTGTTGCATGACTAATGGGAACCATGAGAGGTGACCCCAAGCACCAAGCTCGGGATTGAGAAGGTGGCCTTAAGTCAATGGCAAAAGAGAAATCCTAATGGGGGTATTCTAGGGTTAGGGGAAAAGCAGTGGAGATTGACACATTGAAAACGTAATTTGAATTGTTAACTACCTTGATTGTGATAAATAGGTTGTTAGCCTTATGTTTGATATTTTGTTTGTCTCGACATACCGGCATATTTTATGTTGACTGATGTTTTGTTTTTCGATGTTTTAGGTACAATGTTGAAAAGGACAAACAGTAAAGTGACATATTGTGAAAATAAGAATTAAAGTGCAAGGAAGATTAGATAGAATAGATTCAAGTTGTAGATAGAAGTAGATATCCAGAGTTTTTAAAAGGTATGCAAAGTTTCATTTTATACCAGCTTTCAGTATAGTTTTGTAGAATTTTATAATTATTATTAATTATTTTTCGAACCTTTGATCCGGAAATTGGTATAATGGCTCTTACCTCTTGGTCTCCCTTAATTGGGGGTTATAGAGGCGGGGTTGCTACATTTGGTATCAGAGCATCGGTTCTTCAATTAATCTTTAATAATTGTTAAATTTTACAAATTCCATAGAACTGAGGGAGTTATTATAGGATTTTCCAAAAGACAGAGGTGTCTAGAAAAGGATCACGTCTGGGGGCTGGCAATATTTTTCCTCCACCTAGTCAGAATACGAGGACTCCCAAATTTGTGTGACTGCCTGGCCAATGTCTCAGGATTTGACTCGAAATAAGATACCTTTAGGACTCTCTCATCTTGTTCATCCCTTCTCAACTCAAATGTTGTTAAGGATTATAAGGATCAGGGTTTTGTTTCTTTCCTCACCCTCTCAAGGTATGGGTAAAGTTGATAAGGTTTAAGGAATCCTCCACCAAATTAATTAAAAGCATGTAAATAAGATGTTATGGACATAAGCTTAAATGTTTAAGTGTAAACTAAAGAATAGTTGCATGCTTAGGTCGTATGACATGTGTTGTCATGCCCTCAGGAGAGACCTAAGGCTAGACCTTCTTGTCATGAGGAGGAGTAGAAGAAGTTAGTCTTATAAGTAGAGACCTGGCACATCCTCTGAGGATGATGCTAACCCTAACCCTAAGTGGTGGTTAGAGAGAGATGGCATGATGAGTCAGATGTCATGATAGACCAGGTGTGTGGACATGCTTTTGGATGCCCATGATGATATGAGCCATGTGAGGTTGGATGACCTAGTACCTTTGATGACCCAACCCGGGAAAGGGTCGTGCATGTTGGAGTGAAGCATAGCTCCTTCAATGATGAGGTTAGTGAAGAACCTATAGAAACCCTATGGGCTTATGCGAGTAGGGCATAACATGCACCTAGAGTACATCAGTAGTGCAGGCAGTAGTTGAAACCCTGGCCAGGAGAATATGTTGGATGGCTTATGAGATAAGCATGAGGAACTCTGGATAATCTTGAGTGAACATAAGTTTGAACATAGGCTTCATCCATGTAGGGGTATGCTTGTGAGCTTGATCCTTCATGAAGAGAGGACCTCTATTAGTAAGGTTGTTTGTAGGGTTATCTCTAGAGAGAGAGAGTAGGACCCAAACAAGAAGGTTGGAAGCTTAGACTTAGAGATATGAGGAATAGTGGGGAGTTGAAGATGATGCGACCTAAGTGGATGGTTGTGGTTGCCTCATGCGTGATCCTTGGAGGCTGATGATATCTTTGTTGTCTTTAGAGGAACCAAACCATAGAAAGAGGATGAGGTTGCTAGTACCTATATGAAAATAGGTGCTTACCTTCTGAGCTAGGAAGAAGAGTTCATTAGACCTAAAGAAGTTTAGTAACATGTTGTGAGGCCTTATACTTAGTTGGTTGTCCTTGAGAAGGACTCCACTCTGAAGTGTTGCTCGAGTAGAAGGATGACAGGAAGTGCATGTCATACCTTGTACATGTTTGGTTTGTGGTTAAGAGGTTGAGCATGCAGTTGGACACCCAAAAAGTGAACCTAGGGTTCCTAGGCCTAAGAAGGGAAGTGGTGTACCTGATGCTCATGATGAGATTTGAGTTTTTATAGATTCGAGCATGGTACTCCTCATGTTTATAGGAAAGGGAAACCCCATTAAGTCGAAGGTATATTTGATGAACCCCTCACACCTGAGTTGGTGACATGGGAAAGTATGTTCTTGGTCCAATGTTGAGGAATGAGAACAAGTATGACCTAGCATGGTTTAGTAGGTGGTCTACTTGTGCCTTAGTAGCTTGCTAGGGTTAAGCATGATGTAAACCCTAGACATAAGGATGTTTGTGACCTTTGTTGCTATGAAGAGATAGTTTCCTCCCATCCTAGGAGAGGGACCCTTTTGTAGGGTGTATACCAGTTTCTTTTGGTTTTGAAGTAACCTAAGGAGGTCTCATAGGATCTTGTGAAGATAAGTGAAAAGTACATGGTATGAGAATGAACATGTAGACCCATAGATAACCATCTCTAAGTGTATATTGGTGTGTTACCATGGAGGTAACCGGTATGGGGCCTGATCGAGGTAGATAGGTCGCCATGCCCCCTATGAAAGGATGTAAGTCAGACCATGAATGCAGAGAGAGATGATGGAGACTTGGGTAAGGTTCTAAGTTGGACATGTACTATGTTAGAATCCTAAGTCTATCCTAGGTTCAAGTAGGGATAAGACCGATGGAAGTAGGAGTTACCTAATTCCCTAGTTGTACATGACCATAGGGTCGGGAAGTAACAGTTATCATTGTCTGAGGGCCATGGGTTAGGAGATCGGTCACCTTCATAAACTCGTGGGATCCAAAGGGTAGATGAAGAGGGCACTCTCTGATGCATAAGGGAAGAGGGATGACCCCAAAAGTGCCAGCACCCTACAGACCTAGAGGAGATGACCAAGGATGGTGTGTGGACCCAAGTGGGTTCGAGACCAATTTTTCATGGAAGTAACATGGATATTGAGATGTTCATGATATAGATGCATGTGAGGCACGTTTCAATTTAGATTTTTAGGTGTACTGGAAATGTGGGATGTACCATCTCTACTCTTGGAATGGGAAGAACTATGTATTTGGACTGCAGCCAAATGCTTATTTCCTCTTGTTATGGGAGTAAGAGATAGAATAGTACGCATGTCATACACCAAGGATAAAGATAATTTGAGTGGAAACATTGCTATGATGCATGAGGATGGAGATAATAACGTACCCTTGTAAAGTGTGAGATGTGTGGATGTTTACAAACATCAAGAGAACTAAGGTAGTCATCTTATGAGGATGTTTTTATCATGAGCTATGTGGAATTTGCGAGTTATACAAGGTTGAGTTTGAAAACTAAGAAGATGATCTCTAAGTTTTCTTGTTCAAGATAGACCTAAAGTACGAGATGAGATGATAAGTGGAATATAGGGAGGTGTATGTCTTCACTGTTACCTAGCACCTAAAGATGAAAGGTAGTAATGGATGCTCTGGTTGAGATGCAGCTGCCTAGTTTAGCTAGAGGCTAAAAGAGGTTGTTAGGTTGGCCCTAAGTTTGAAAAAAGAGATATGTTTGGCTAACACTCAGATGTAACGAGATCTGTTGATCAAGTTAGTAGTTGTTTGGTTAGCCATCCTAGGCCTTGATGCAATAAAAGGATGGTTGTAGAACCTCAGGTGCACTTCTCTGGAAAAGAAGGTGAGGAAACCCACGACTAGAGTGTTTTAGGGTTTCCGAGGAATCAATCTTGAGGAATCATGACATACAGGAGATCATGATTTTAAGTTCATCATACACTGTGGTACTACTAAGATAGTAAGTTGCAGTAGTACATTGGATGCTTAAGATGAAGTTGCATGTGGCTTGTTGCCATGTAAGCCGGGAGGTGAAGAACGAACACCAGTAACCCAATGAGTTGGTATAGAGGATAAAGAGTCCCCGAGAGGGAATGGGAGTTCATCACTATGGATGTTGTGGTAAGTCTCCCCTAGACAAAGGAAGGTCAAGATGCAATATGGGTTATGGTGGATTGCCTTACCTAGATGACATGAGAAAGAAAGAATACTGTCAAGGGACGGATCCAGTTGAACTAAATATGAGAGAGAGATGGTTCAACTACACCATGATACAAGTTCAAAAGTTCTTTATAACCTAAAGATTCACTTCCATGAGGTGGAAGTAGACGAACTCAATGCTAGTACATTTTATCACCCCTAACTAATGGTTAGTATGATCCAGACTAGAGGGTCTGATGAGAGCATGTGTGCTTGTTCAGGGTGATACATGGAGACAGTTCTTGTCCTCTGTAAGATGTGATGATAACCACCATAGCCAGTATCAGGATGTAATGAAGCTATGTAAGGCAAGTTGTGTCGGTCACCACTTCATTAAGATAATGTTGGTGAAGGGACCTCATGAAGGTCAGAAAAGGACCATAGTGTGTGCAGATGAAGTTGCTTTGATCATGCGATGGCTGAGGAAGCCCAGGGGCAACATGAGTCGTGAACTGATGCAAAGTAGACTGACATGCAGTTCACTGTGGGAGAATATGCGATGTGAAAATCTGACCCCTCTAAGCTATAGCTGAGAAAGCTGAGTCCCCGATATATGGGTCCTTTTGGATATGGATTGGTGGAGATGGTTATGTTTAGTCTTATCCCTCAGGATAACGTGATGTGTTCCATGAGTCTAATTTAGAGAACTATGTGAGGTACCCAAGCCATGTGCTAAGCCACGAACCCAGTTAGCTTTGAGAGAAGTTGAAACGTCATGAGTCACCTATGAGGGTATAAGGTACCAAGGTGAGAAAGAACTCAGATGCAAGAATATGAGATGATGAAGGTTCTTGGGAGGCACCATGGAGAGGGTAAAACCATATGGGAGCCATGATGGACATGAGGAAGTCTTATCCTATTTGTTTGTATGTTTGAGGGAATTTTGAGGGAAAAATTCCTATAAGAGGGAAAGGATGTTACAACCTCAATTTTGCATATGTTTTCATAATTGAATTGTAAAGATTTTGTGAATATGGACTTAATTGAAAAGGTTATATGCTTTGCTTCAAAAGATGGATTTCTTTGCAAATCTCCCTTTTGATAGGGATTTCATAATTTCTATTATTAGATTAATCCAATAATGGATATAAAAGAGAAGAAAAGAAGAAAAGTCCAAATAAAAGGAAAAGATACAAGATAATGGATATTGAGCAAAGTAATTATGAGAAATACATAGAAATTTCTAGAAAGTGGAATTGATGGCCACAATTGATTAAATTTCATTTACAATAACCTTGTTGGTTGCTTTGTGGGCCTTACTGGCTATTGGGCCCAATAATAGTAAAGGATAAAGGAAAATACAAAAGATAAATAAATAACAAAGAAAAGGGGAATAAAGAGAGAGATGTAGAAACCTCTAGAAGGCAAAGGAATATTCTTCAAAGGGAGATTTCATGACTTTTGGGTTCCTTGGGTTCCAAGGAGTCCAAGTTGCAAAGATAATGCAACAAGAAAGAGAAAGGATCAATTAAATATTGCTTTATTTAGAAGGAAATATGAGATAATAATGATATTACAAGAAATATGTGGATATATGGATAATGGATCCATCTTGGAAAAGATTTCATGTTCACATAATTTCTAATGGTAAAAGGAATCAAAATAAAGAAAATAAAAGATTAAGAGAGAGAAAATATGCATAAAATATGCCTTATTAATAGATAACTTGCACATGAAGATAATTCCCTTTTTCTTTGGAATTTGGAACTCAAATTTGGTATGTAAGTAGATAAAGACAAATAGAAGTTTCCTTTAAAACTTGGTTGCAAAAGGATGCATGGATTTTGAGATATGGAATTTTGAAGTAATCCTAAAGTGTGAAGGATAATTGGTTTTTGATATACATGTCACGATTTGGGAAATCAGGGACTCAGTTCCCTCTTATTTCGCTCGCATTCTTGGCCATAGGATTGGGATCTGAGGATTCCCATCTATCTCCTAGCTTGGGACGGACTGGGACAGACTGTGAAAGGGAACAGTCCAGTTCCCTATTTCCCTCTGAGTTTCTCTCTCCCTGGATGACGAGGACTCTTGGGAATTAGCCCACCAGGTTCGAATTGGGAAGTCGAGCTCAACGAGCCTGGGTTTAGCTATCTTCAAGAAGCTGTGGGAGAATCCCCCAACCTTTAGGACTCCCACCTACCACCCTCCGCTGGCATCCCTATATATATGGGGTCGAATCTTACTCTGAGATCTCCCTCATGTTCTAAAGACCCCATACGACTTCCTCACCCTTCCCCGCCTTCGAGGTGCTACCTTTCATTCGAATTTCACCTCTTATTCGCTAGAACTACCACCGGAGATGGTTCTCCAGGACCCAAGAAAATGGTGCATGATCGAAGGAATTGCATGTGGAGGTGAGTCTGACGGGACCTATCGATGGTGGGCGACACATGGTTTCGTGGTTGGAGGAGCAAGAGCTCGAGGTCAAGACCGTTGTTGACCGCGGCATCAACCCTGTACGCAGGGATCGGAACAAGGAAGAAGAAGGAGAAAGTGAGAAAAGACTCCCCTAACCCCCGACGACTGTGAAAAGTATCAAGGGTAAAAGCATAATCAACCAATCTGTGTGGACTCGAGATCAATAGGTAAGCGCTGACGTAGCATCGCTTGATTGGTCAATAATTGGTTATCTTGCAAAAAATCATAGGAAAAGATTGGTAACACGTATATCAAAGTGTTATATATGAAATTTCATCGAGAGAACACAAGGAATCCATTAAAAATAGATTTAGACCCTGAATCTAATCCTAGTTTGAAAAGTAGTCAAAGTTGCTAACTTTAATGCTTTATAATGGGGAAAACCCTAACTTGATGATTCTATGATTTGGGAAGGGTTATATGGATGATTAAAGTTGATATTAACATGTTGTTTATAAAAAGACGCATTATATCTAAAAGGATGAACTTTTTGCATAATTTGATTAATTTAGGGTTCCATGTGCATAAATAAGCTTTAATGGGCCTTGAAACACTAATGTTAGTAATTATGTTTCTTAATGGCTTTAATTGGTCAGATTCATGTATAAAGCTGATATTTGATGGTTCTAAGCCATTTTGAGTATAAAAGTTCCTAATGGTGGATAAATACCCTTAATATGGTAATTAGGGTTTTCTAATGGATAAAGGTGGAATTAATGATAAATAGAGTTCATATGTGAATTAGACCATAATGAACTATGGGTTGTTAATCCGGAAGGAACCAAAGATGATAATTGGGCCTAATGATTGTAAAGGATAAAAATGGTAGTTTTAATGTAAAAGATGCATAATAGAATTATTTGACATTTAATTGTGCCTATGATGTTGAAATTAGGGTTTGTGGATTAAAAGAGCATTAGAAGCAATAAATGTGTTATGGGGACTAAAACCCTAATTACAATAGAAACCCTAAAAGTGGACTAGAAACCCTAGGAAGCGAGCTAGGTTTAATAGATCTTGATGGCATGATCAATGATAGGAAATTGTATGCATGTTTCAGGATCTCTTTGTGTGCTTGCTTGCCTATTGGATTTCTTGCATTGATTGGATTAATTCTGTCTCAAATCAGCCTGACAGGTATGTGGTTAATTATGGTTAATCGCATTAGTTTCTCGAAGGTTTTCCCGGATGATTGATCGCATTGAATGCAACATATCAGTTTGGATGTTAATACTTGCAAATCATAAAGTCACTATGATTATCACAATTATGATATAAATGTGTATTCTCGCACCTACATGCCACCCTGATGGATGATGCCAGAAGGTCAAGCCCAGGAAGGAAGACCCATGGGCACCATGAGTGGTGACCCCAGACACCAAGATCGGGATTGAGAAGGTGGTCTTTGTTGCATGACTAATGGGCACCATGAGAGGTGACCCCAGGCACCAAGCTCAAGATTGAGAAGGTGGCTTTAAGTCAATGGCAAAAGAGAAACCCTAATGGGGGCATTCCAGGGTTAGGGCAAAAGCGGTGGAGATTGACACATTGAAAACATAATTTGAATTGTTAACTACCTTGATTGTGATAAATAGGTTGTTAGCCTTATGTTTGATATTTTGTTTGTCCCCACATACCGGCATATTCATTTATGCTGACTGACATTTTGTTTGTCAGCGTTTTAGGTACAATGTTGAAAAGGGCAAACAGTAAAGTGACATATTGTGAAAATAAGAATTAAAGTGCAAGGAGGATTAGATAGAATAGATTCAGGCTATGGATAGAAGTAGATATCCAAAGTTTTTAAAAGGTATGCAAAGTTTTATTTTATACCAGCTTTCAGTATAGTTTTGTAGAATTTTATAATTATTATTGATTATTTTTCGAACATTTGATCTGGAAATCGGTATAACGACTCTGACCTCTTGGTCTCCCTTAATTGGGGGTTACTAGGGGCGGGGTCGTTACATAGGTCGTCGGAGCATGATGGCCGCCAAGAAGGTCGGTGGTGTGGGAAGTGTTGGGAGGGAGGAATGGTTCACAAATGGCCAAGAAAAGAGGGGGGAAAGGGTCAAGATGGAGCTTTATAGATAAAATAAGCAGAAATTTTGCCTCTAGGGGCGGGAATAGATGGCACCCAAAAGAGGGGGTAGGTAGTCACTGGTGAGGTTTGCGCTGATGAATAGTACAGAGGTCGAAGATGACATTATGACCATTGGATGAGGGGTCGGATTCGTGGTCGGTTCATCCAACAGCTTACATTGCATGATCTAGAAATAAAAGTAGCCAATTGGTCCAAAGGTGGTGCGTGGATCACTGGATCAAGGCAAAGGAGAAGGGGGGGACCAGTGTAAACTGCTCAGGTTCAGCACGTGGGACGCCCGGGTCTAGGCCTAAAATGTTCGGCCCAAGACCCCAAAATGGGTAGAAATTTTGGGGGGAAAGAGTTAGGAATTAGGGGCCTTCAAAGGGTCATAACTCTCTCATATGAGCTACAAATTGACCAAAGTTAGATGTGTTGGAAAGGTACAAGCATTATCTACAACATGAGGTCCATTTCAAGGCATGAAAAGTTTATTAAAGTGGTTAAATTTTTTATTGCAAGTAAGTGATGCCAAAATAAACATAGTACTTGGTTCAATACTCAGATTAGAGTCACTAATTGGTGTATAGTGTCATTTAATCAAATACAATAATCAATTGAGCATAAAGTTACTTAAATTCATCATGGAGTGGGTGAGGGAGGTTGTTGAATATAATATAGCATTTAAGGAGTCAAGGTGTACATTAAATGAAAGAGGGAGAATCAGGGTTATCAGATCCTCACCACCTTAAAAGATATTTTGTCCCCAAAATTAAAACAAGTCATTAATCAAGATTGAAATTTTCCCATTCAATCATCAAGATCTTCCTAGTATTATCATAAGGTATAATCACTATTTACAATATCCATCTCATTTTGAAATAGAGAAATCGAGTATCATGGTCAACACATGGTCACATGGATCATCAAATTGGGGAAGATCATCACACGAGTCCTATATTTGTAAAGATTATCGTATAGATCACCAATTTGGAGAGATCAGATATTAGGACAATCAAATAGACTTCAAGATTAAAGCATGACTTTCATTTCCAAAATTTTATGGTTCTAGCTTCTACATTGGTCTAGGTGGGGTCCATGATTGAGATTTTTCATTTCAACAATTCAAGACTAATGTCATATTTCAACATCGTGATTTCATGCTCAAAATCAATGTCATATATATACATTAATTGGGATCTTACATGGTATTTAATTGGATATGCACATTAATCAGTTTAAGTGTTTGCATCATATGCAATAAATAAATGATGAAGCTAAAAATATGATTATATCAATTACCCTAAAATATCATAGATTGGTGTGGATCTGATGTCACTGTAGGAAAATATTGCGACAGAAGAGGCAACGGAAATAAAAATTTAATTGTCATATTCCCCTTAATCTAACAGAATGCATCAATAAATATGTAATGGGAAGGATGGTTTAGAGGATATGCCTGGTCTTAGAGCAAGCCCAGCAACAATCTCTTTGTCGTAGTGTGTGTGCCCTTTCTTCAAGTCACACTCGAACAGCAATTGTGTCATCCTCTTCGTTGATCACCATGGATAGCAGGTTGGCATTTTCCTCCAAGTGGCAGGAAAATGCCTCATTGCCTCTATAGTAGTCCACACGGACCACCAAAAACTCATGGCATTCTAGAAGAATGGACAGGAAGGAGTTGTCCCTTCTCGTTTATGTACTAGTCACCAACTTGCTCTCCTACAATTTTCTCCTGTACTACCCCTCCCTTTATCGAGTAGGACTTTCTCAGGTTCTCACTATTACCATACCTAGAGAAGACAAAAAATTGTCAGAAGCAATTGAGTTATGTATCAAGGAAGCCCTGAGTACCACTCTATTTATAGGAGGGTCAAGGTTAGGGTTCCCAATCTGTGCGGGAGTGGAAGGGATTGGAGTTTCACAAATTTTCACAACCTGTGAGTAGAAAAACAATCAGTTCACAGGTGAACCAATCAGTTGGCATGTGAGTCAATCAGTTCACCCTGTGAACTGGTCGTTTCATCATGTTTCCCAATCACAGTTGTATTTGCAATTCTAATTCAATTAATGCACAGCATGATGTCAATACTAATCCTTGATGTAATCGAATTGATTGATGAATCGTCCATATGGCGACCTTGAGCCAATTGTTTCACTAAGGGAACCAGTTGGTTCATTCCTTGGTTTATCCAGAGTTCAGCCAATGCAATTTCTAATCAATCTGACACTCCAAATGGTCAACTCAACACTTGAATCGGTTGGTTCATAAACCAATCAATCAATTGTTGTTAAATTGAGTGCCTAAACACTTTCGTAATCAATTTAATTATCATTTATGATTAGACTCCTATTCTAAGTGAATCCTATGTGTGTGACCCTATCATATTACATTGGCAATGAATGTTCATAATCAAAAATGACATCACAAGCAAAGAGCGATGTCTAGTAACACATCATTGCTACCCAAGTAAATGGAAAGTTGGATAACAAATTCAACCTACAATCTTTGACTAGTGTTATAGTGTTTGTATAATTCCTTTGTCACTGGTATTTGGATTGAACTTGAGGCATGGAATTGTCATCCTCTTCAATCACTAAATCAATGTTCCTTAAATTAAAGCATATTGTCTGAGATATATGTAACCTTGATATCACATATTGACTCACACACGCATGGCCATGCATTTCTCAGTCTCTCTAATCAAGTGGCTAGGATTTTATACTCCCGTAGGAGGCATAAATTCCATCTACGTCACTCACAGTCATCCCCATCTGTCACAGTGCACCCAAGCATCACCATTATGGCAACCCTTATTCATGATTACGGTGGATGATGTCAAAGCACAACAAATGACATGTGATGGGTGTAGTGACTCAGGTCTAAGAACCAAAATCACAACCAACACTATAAGAGATGATTCTGACTACCAATTATGGTTTCCATGTATCACTCTTATGGTGGGTTTGTCTGATACATTATTCTCCAACAAGTATATATGTGCTTGGTTTGATATCACATATCATGACTAATGAGATTATCTCATCAACCAACACACACTCTAGTTTTATGTATCATTGTTGTATACCAGCCTTCCACAATAACATTTGACTAGGGACATAATAAGGATGTATATACTTTTAACATTTGTATGATCTCATTGTTTAGGTCATCAACCCAAAGACATACGCCATTGAGTAATATCCTTCTCTAGACATTTATTATGTTACTTCATTATCTCATAATTGGATAAAATAGAATAAATTGGAAGCTTGCCTATATTATTAATCAAGTCATTTACAAGCATTACAAAGAAAGCTCGTTCCCTTCCCCGCGCCTAACTCCCCCGCTGCCCTCCGGAGGCGGCTAGGGTTCGTGCGTGGGACTCTCCCGCTCGGGGGAGGTGGTCGGCTGTCGGTGCGTAGCCACCCTCTCTCCCTGGGTGTTCGTCGGGCAACTTTCCTCTTCATAGATCGTGCGGTGCTGGGGCTGCGGCTGGCTGTCTCTCCTCTCTGTCACCTTCGTCCTCCGTGCCTTTATATCGGGGCTTCAAGGTGGTGGAGCGGCGCTTTCCTGGGCGGTGACTTCATCTCCAGCGAAGCTGGTCGCTTGGTGGAGGCAAGGAGGTGGCCGCCACGAAGCATTTGATGTGGATCTGTGGGGGCCGGGTGTTTCTCACTTTGCTGCTTTCGCTCTGTTTTTCAGTTCAGTCTGTGTCGGCTCCCTGCCTTTCATTTTGGTCCTAGTTCTAGGCAGTTTCTTGCCTTCTTCTCACCGTGTTCCTTCGGCGTTTGTCTCTCCCTTCGGGGTTTGGGTGTCTCTCCTTTCGTGAGAGTGATGAGATCCCTGGTTGGTCTCATTTTTGCCTCAGGTTCTTTGCTTCTCAAGCCGTGCCATGGATGGTAGAGTCAACAATCGGACGGAATCTCAGTCGGGTTCATGCTTAATGTCGCTGCCTTATGCTCAAGTTGAAGGTATCTCTCACAATAGCTGCTTTGGTCAGCCATGAAGAAGAGAGTTCTATGCAGAAGTGTTTCAATCTCGTTCTAATATGAGTGGTAGTGGTGTTAGATATATGTTCTTGACTGATCTAGGTTTCTTTTGGTTGTACTTCTCTACTTGTAGATGTCGTATGGCATGAGTAATGAATGAATCTGTTTGCTGTCAAAAAAAGTTATGTCATTACAATTATCACATGATTGTCTCTCTGGGCATACATACAAACAATGATGTCAAGACCCTATAATATAGATTCTCCTCCCTAATATGGATATATGGATCATAATCTCAAAACCAATCAACCTCGGATATGGAAATCCAATGTTTATAAGAACTATAAGCAAAATAAAAGGATGTATTTCTTTTAAATAAATATTCTTCTAGCCATAATAACTCTTCATAGAATACACCAATGTCAAGGAAGTTAATATAGCTTTAAGATAACTAAATCTACATGTAGGTCATGTTTCATCCATAAGCACAAGGGTTTAATCATTTTAATAAATCTTCAAAGATGGATTCTAGCAAAATGATTACATCTAAGCAATAACCAAATAACTCTACAATTCCCAAAAATATTCATAGGGATTCCATCATTTGCATATTACCTAAATATCTAAGTTCAACTCATTAGTGTGCTCCAAAACAAATTTATTACTGAGTTAGTCATCTAGGTCTCAAAAGTCATAAATAACCAAATATACATCACTCAAAGTGTATGGTTTACCAAATTAACCTTTAACTTCACAACCAATCAATCAAATAAGGTCGAAGTACATATATTGGAGGTTTAGTGATCTAGTCTTAACCCTAGATTAGAAGGATTATGGTCTCATCAAGCATTGTAGATTTTATCCTCAATAATAATCTTAATTTCAAATGAGGTTTCAAAATCATAGATTTAAGTTTATCAACTTCAACCATAAATAAGAGTCCAAATTAATAGTTTAATGATTTCTACATATTAGTATAGTGTTGACTGAAAAAGACCCGAGAATGACTCCATATTGATATGTACTTCTGTAAAAGTTGGAAAGATGGACATGTTAAACATTTAAATGATAATACAACAATTATCAAAAGAAAGGAAGACCAATAATGTCTTTGTGAGGGAAAGGATTATTTGATCCACTTTCTTCTCCTCAATTATGTAGATGGTGGTGTAACCTAATATTTATCACCCTCAACTCCATTTTCATGGTTCTCCCAATATACGGGGACTACTGATGAAGCATGTTACTACTTGATGTTACCCATGGGTGTGCATGAAATTTAACAAATTGAACTAAATCCTCTAAATGAAATCATGAAATGTCTTGTTCATGAATACATGTTTAAAAAATATCAAACTGGTTGCATGCTCATGTAAGAACATGTTAGACATCATACTAATTTGGTAGGGTGTAGTCGAGCTTTAAGTTGTGACTTTTTTGTTTACAAATTTATAGTTTTTTATTAGAGTAAAGCCAACCAAACAACATAAACATAAACTATATCATTTTGTGGTTGGTTTTGTAATACCATGGCATAGTATTAAACTAAGTGACATAGTATTAATTCTAAAAATAAATTATTTGACATGTATAATAAATCCAACGTAGTGGTTCTCACTTAAAAATGATACTTTAATGTGACTTTCAATATCATTGACTAGAACTTGAATGTGGGTCATTAGAGAAGAATTTTTTTCTCCATATGTGTCCACTTGATCATAACCAATGTTCTTTTGTAGGACCTTTTGGGGGGTGGGTGGGAGGGAGACTCTTACTACCCAATAAGCAAGGGGATAGATGCTCAATGGAGATGACATGCAACCATCTATCCTAGAATAAAAAAATAGAAGGCAACATCCTCTCTCATCATACAACACAAGACCACAACTATCTTTATCCAATTCACATTTATAGTTATGATGCCCCAGTTTGAATTACATGTAGGGATGCCAAAAAGAAGTCTGACCCAGTCTTACCCTAAAAATTTGGATTTTATGGGTCTATCGGGGTATTGGGTCGAGTTGGCTCGTGTCAGTTTAATCTGAGTCAAGTCACGTCTTGTTTAGGTCTGATCAGGTTTGAGTTTGTCATTTTGTTTGTCAATATTTATGGTAGATAGAAGAGGGAAAGGAAGAGTGGTATGATGTCTAAGGTGACTGAGGCGAGCAAGGGGGTGACACCCAAGGTGGTGACGGTAGATGACCCTCTAGATCTAAGTCCCAGTGACAAAAATCCATCAAGAATACTGAAAGGATCATCCACCAATATCTCTGTTGCTAAAGAATCTATGGACTAGTCTGGTCTATTCAAGAAAGGCAGTTTGGATGGTCCAGTCAACATAAGAAAAATGAAGTTTCAAATGGTTGAAGGGAAGCTTATGTACTCGAAGTTTGTTGCTTAATGAGATCTAGCAAGGTGGAGCAGGACGGCGGCTAGCTATGTTGTGGGACTCAATCCCTACACTTGTTTGTCACCTAGCTTTGATATGGAAGGTTAAAGGTTCAATAGAAATTAGATCTCATAGAAGGGGATTCTTCATTTTCATGTTTACTAACAATGAAGATATGGCGATATTAGTCGATGGAGGCCCCTGGTTTGTTTCTGCAAAACCACTCATTATGAAAAAATGAGAGCATGGCAAATAGTTAGAGAAGATGAAATTGACTAAGATTCATGTATGGCTGAAGATTTATAGCCTTTTGTTGGAATTACGGGATGTGGAAATGTTTAATAGTATTGGTTCAGTTTTGGGTAAGCCACTGTGACCATATAAGCTAACTTTCGAATTCATAAGACTAGAGTATGTGAGGATACATGTGGTGATGACATCTAACTTTTCCTTCCCAAAGGAGCTTTTTAGATTGTTATTGATGATGGAAAAACCGATACATTTGAATTTGAGTATAAATAGGATCCAGCAAGGTGTTTGCCTTGTGGTCTCTTTGACCATGAGTCTTCTATATGTGGTTTTCCAAGGATTCTGGAGGGAAGGGCTCCTAACAAGAAGGTAACGAGAAATTGGGTCCCTAAGAAGAACCCAAAGGATGAAGATGCAAAAATTTTCATAGATGTTGAGGAAGGTATTCTGAAGTTGGACCTGGTTAGTGCAGTAATTAGTATTGAATATGATGACTCTACACATTCTAATAGAAGTGGTGGAGAAGTTATTACTCCCACTCCTTCTCCAGAGTTGGGGTGGGAAACCAGCAGGAAGAAGTCGAGGTATGTTCCTATGGTCATTCCTAAAATCTGATCGAGGATTATTCCTGAATCTATGAATAAATATTTTGTTCTATCTAACTATAATGGCAAAGATAATAGTCAGGAGAAGGTTGGCACACCTATTGAAGAGGTGGAATAGAGGGGTTGGTTCTTCTTCTAAAATAGTTTATTCCTTTACGATTATATCCTGGAATGTAAGAGGAGGGGCTAATAAGATTCATCGCATTCGGGATGAGATGAATAGGAATAAAGTGGATATATATGTCATTCGTGAATCTAGATTTCAGAAAGAAGATGTTACTGAGTTCCTTGATAAACTCTGGCATGGATCTCTCTTCATCGACAACTCAGAGTTTAATTCATATACCCGTAACTTGATTATGTGGGTTGACAAATATATTGATATGAAGATGATTCTGAGCAATGACCAAGTTATTCATTCTAAGGTCAGCAAAGGCTTGCTAAATTTCCAATTATCTATTGTCTATGGGGGTGAACTTGGACTCTAATACAATGCTTCTATGGAACTCTTTGACATCCATTCATAATCTTAACCCTATTAATTGATGTGTCTTAGGGGATTTTAATGCGGTCAAGCTGGTTAAAACGAAGATTGGTAAACAACCTCCATCAAATTGTTGTATGGTTGACTTTAACAAGGCGAACTTTGATACTAGTCAATTGGAGCTCTATACAAAGGGTCTATTTTTACTTGGGACAGTCACAACAAAAGTGGTAAGATTTCTTTTTCTAGAATTTGTCGTATCCTCCTTTATATTGGTTTTCTTTCTGAATTTCCTTATTGTTTGGGTGAGGTGATCTCGGTTGTGGTTAATGATCATAAATTCATTGCTCTGAGATTGGGCTCTAGAAATAAGGGTGCTTCCCCTTTTCATTTTATCAATTATTGGGTCAAGTAGGATTCTTATAAATATATTATAACTAGTTCTTGGAGAAATACCTCTTGCTAGGGGATGCCTATGTTTCGGGTTTGTAAGAAACTTCATAAACTCTCTTTTGCTATGAGGAAATGGAACAGGGAAAAGGTTGGCAATTTTTTTTCTAAAGCTTGAGAATTGGAAATGGACCTTATGTGCTTACAAAAAGAAGTGGGCATGGAACCTTCAAATGAAGTCAAGCAAAAGTAGCTTGTAACTCTGAGAGATGATACTGCTAAAGCCTTGAAATATGAAGAAATCTTGCTTAGGCAAAAAAGTACGGTGCAATGGTTAATGTTAGGGGACAGGAACTCATACTTCTTTTATGCTTCTTTGAAAACTAGAAGGATAGGGTATAACATTAATGTTCTAAAGGATCTATAGGGAGAAAGTATTTATTATATTGACACCATTCGCAACAATATAAAGGAGTTTTATGATGATCTCTTTAACAATGTTCCTAAAGATGTGGTTCACTGGAAGGAGTGGATCTTGTCCAAGATTTCCCATGAATAGTTTAATAGTCTAAGAAGTATTGTCAATAAAGAAGATGTAGAAGAGGTGATGATGAAGATGAATGATGATAAGGCTTTGGGCCCTGATGGGTTCAATTCAGTCTTTTTAAGTCTGTGTGGGACATCATAGGGGTGAGGTTATTGATGCTATTTTGAACTTCTTTAGCTCGTGCAAGCTTTTAAATGAATGTAATAGCACTATGATAGCTTTGATCCCAAGGCTTCCTGGTGTAGTTTGGCCAAAGGACTTCAGAGCAATCTCTCTTTGCAATATTATTTATAAGGTGATCGCGAACATTTTAACAAATAGGCTCAAGCACGTTCTTCCTATGCTGATTGATAATAGCTAGGTTGCTTTTATCCAAGGAAAGAGAATTAGGGATGCCCTTTTTCTAGCTAATTAGGTCATCGATACTTTTGTGGGTACTCAAAAAAACATGTGTGTCAAAATGGATTTAGCAAAGGCTTATGTACTATCAAGACAGATTATATCCTTTTCTTGATGAGTAAGATGGGTTTCCCCATTTGTTACTTGAATTGGGTTCAAGAAACCTTTGATTCTACTTCTTATAGAGTTTTGGTGAATGGATGCTTGCTCACACATTTTGGGCATCCAATGGAGTGAGACAGGGGGACCTCATGTCTCCTTATTTGTTTGTCACAGCAATGCAAGGGTTAACTACTATTGTCAATGTGGAGGTTAAAGTTGATAGATTGAGAGTATTTCATGTTGGGGATACTAGTATTTCCCATATCTTATTTTTAAAGGTTAAAGATCAGGATGCTCTTTGTCTATAATAGATATTGGATAACTTCTGCATGGTTTCAGGTTCAAGGCTCAATAAAGAAAGAAGTCAGGTTTTTCTTAGTAGAAGTGTTGATTGTTCTAATGTCTCTGAGATTTTGAAGATTGATATCACTAAACTCCCAGTGAGATATTTGGGTTTTCCTTTATTCACTACTAGGTTAACCAAGGAGATGTGTTTCCCTCTTATAGACAGGTTTAAATCTAGATTGGAGTCGTAGAAAGGGAACCTTTTGTCTCAAGCGGGTAGACTGGAACTTATATTTTCTACTTTAGCTGCTTACAATAATCATTTGGAGAAGTTTATGAGAAACTTTCTTTGGAATGACACTGAGATAAGAAACACATGCATAGTGTCTCATGGGAGCTTATTTGTAGACCTAATAAAGAGGTAGGGCTCGGCATTAGACTCATTGATGATTGGATTAAAGTTGGGTTGATTAAGAATGTTTAGAGTATAGCCATGTTGGTTGTTTACACTAACGAGTTTCAATCATAAGAATGATCTTTTACTCAACTAGCTATATCCCACAAGTATACGAGAGTAGTTGTAGTCGAGGTCGAACACAAGGAGCGTTGGTTAGTTAGGTGCAAGAGTTATGATTTTCAATAATCTAGATCGTTGTACATAAGATGATTGGATTAGAACAACTAAATTATAGATTTAAAACAAAGTAGTAAATTGTCACTTAAGAAAGGTTAAGATTCAGATTTGGAAGGATCTTAGACTTGGGATTTCACTATCACATCATAGCTTATATTAAAATACGAATTTAAACATGTTAATTAACTTGCAAAGGAGGTTTGTAGTCATCACTCACCTCCCGATGAAGTGATGATGATTTTAACTCCATACATCACTCTCGTGTATGTATTTCATTTCAAATCACAAACCTTGATCCTCAACATAATCCCAGCCACTCTCGCGGTCAAGGACAAGTTTCCAAAAGAGTAACTCCATACTCTCAAACACATCTTCTCAGATTATGAAAGAAAGTATAAAACATGCAAGTATGATGGCCAATCACACAAACAAGCATTTCAGATCTGAAAAAACTCTTGGAATATGCAAGAAACTAACATTTAGTACGAAATTCATATGTTCATACAAGCTATGACATGGGAGTTACTCTCCCATGCCCAAGAAAAAGAGTCTACTCGTCCATAATGATGTACAGCTGAAAATGTGTAGAAATTTCAGAGTTAAACATGGTTTAGAGAAGGAAAAGTCAAGAAATCCCAAGGTGTAACCAAAGGAAGGTAGAATTCTGACTTGAGGACGAAATCCCACTTCTACAGCTGCTCCAAACCGGACAAACTTCCCTCCTAAGAAGCTTTGTGGAGTGAAGAAGCTCTGCTGCACCTTGGAGAAGAAGAGAGGAAGAATGGGGTTTCTTTGGCAAAAAACCACCTCCTTTCCCCTCAAAATCTCACTCCTATGCTCTAGGCTTGCTCTAGGATGAGAGAACTTCCGCAAATGACTGGGCATAACCGCCCATTAAGTTCCCACTTCATTTTAAACAAAAACTCGTATTTTTCAAAATACTGAAACTGCCAGATGCATGTCGTGCACCAAAAGTGCACGCCGTGAAACTTTCCAGAAACTTTCAATTTGCTCCAGAATGCACTGTGCACGGCGTGTGATGAAGAAATGCACGTCGTGCAACTTTCTAAAAACCTTTAGCTCCCAGGTGCACGACGTGCACTAAAGAAATGCATGACGTGCAACTTTCCAGAAACTTTCAGCTCCCAAGTGCACATCGTGCAATTGCGTGCACGCCGTGCAACTTTCCAGAACTGTAAGTCTTCTCAACTCTCCCAGGTGCACACCGTGCACTTTTGGTGCATGGCATGCACTTGGCTGTTCTAGGCTGTTGTGTATTCTGCTCATAACTTTCAGCATGTAGGTCTGAATTACATGCCGTAAAAAGTGGTATTTGCATAGTTTCGAACCCTAAAACATGTAGATACTTGAGGAGTGATCCAATAAGAGATAATATGATATATTCCTCATCATTTCATTGCAAAATATAGTACCTACAATCCAAACCATGAGACAAGTAAGAATAGCTAAAAATATAGAATCTAGCATGAATGAGAGTGATAATTGAGTCAAAACAACATGAATATGCAACCAAACATGATCCAAAAGATGATATGATTTGTGCACATAAAATCCCCCTAAGCTTAAACCATTGCTTGTCCTCAAGCAAAAAGATCATAGAAACATAAATGAAGAATTGTCAAGTTCATGAATAGATCAAATGAAATGAAAGATGTGTATAAGACCAAACCAACCATGATCAACATGTTTATGCTCATAGCCATCAATTCAACTTAAACACCCAAGAAAGAGATTTTTAGTTCAGTAGCGGTGGTCACAATTAAATAAATCAATCAATTAAACAATGCTAAGTAGAATTTGGATGACCAAGCCAAGCAATTAGTGGATGTGCAACTCAAACTCTCAACTATTAAGGATACAAAAGATGAAATCTTAGTTAAAATTAAAAAATTTAGTTGTACTCTCCTTCTTTCCAAAAAATGATGTGACAATGGATTATGGGTTCCGACACTCGGCTGCTAATGTAGGCTTATGCACACGTGGAGTGTCGGTTGGGGTATTTACCCTCTTTTAAGACATACCACCTAACCATCATGGCCAGATCGGACTTACACTAGGCTAGCATGATATGTGGGCAGTGTAGCCATCTTTTATGCGGTATAAAGATGAGATAAGCCAAAAGAAATTTTAAAATTTTCTAAAACATAGGAGAATCAACTAAATTGCAAAATCAGCTAGATTTCATTCATTTGTTTTGAAAATTTGTCATTGAAAGAGTGGTTGAAAATGCACTAAGAGCTTGACAAGGGCATCCCGAATTCCAAATGATTTTGTGAAGTTGATTTACTCACAAAAATTGAAACCATTACATGTTTTAAGCAATCAAGAATGTGAAAGATGAATGTTCAATCTAGAAGCATAAACCAGAGTTAAGCACATGTTGATGGCCAAAAGGTTTCATTTGATTATTGCATGCCTATTACAATTTCTCCAAATGATATTTCTCATCAAAATAGGACAATCAGTTAAGCATAGGAGTTCTATCCACATATAAAAGATAAACCTCATATCATACTAGATTTGCCACCAGAAGAGCAGAATTAAAAATAAAAGACTGAAATGTGAACACAAAATAAAAGCAAATGACAAGAAGCAAATAACATGAAAGGGAAAAGCTAAAAGAACTTGGTTACAATCTGGTTGCTCCCCCCTAAGCTTGAAATCTGCAGTGTCCTCACTGCATAAATCAAACTAAAAACATTGCAACCGGGTACCTCATCATGATGGAAACATCAAAGTCCATGTAGTACCGGTGCTCTGATTTGTAGCTGGAAATTGTTGTGCTAAATATTTATGCCTCCTTGCAAATATGTCCTTGATTTGGGGCAAACGAAAGCACCTATGAGTTGCAACAAGAATAGTCTTTTGTATGCCAATACTATTTGTCTTTTCATTCTTCTTTGAAGCATCATCAAAATATGAGTTGGGAAGAGTGTTCTCATTATAAAGTAATGTGTCATCTAGAATGTGAGGAGGAAGGACATGTGGCTTGCTTGAAGAATCAACATGTAGAGAATGTGTTGTAGCTTTCTCCCCTTTAGTTGAAACTTCATAATCATCATGGGTATCAACATCATCATACTTTGAAGGATATACCTCTATAAAAACTCCATTCTTCAATGTCACCGGCCTGAAATATGTAGGATTCATCTCCGGTGGACTAGGCAAGAAAGGTGGAAATGCTTCTTTGCTAAAAAGAGCTTGTTGGGCAATTTGTTTCTCCAAGATGTGTGTGTGAGTGGCAATACCGTCCACCTTAGAAGAGAGTTGGCAAATGGCACCCTTCATTGATTGTCTTTGTTGATGGAGCTCCTCATTTTGATGCATTTGAGTTGAAACAAATGTTGCAAGCATGGACTCTAATCTAGAAGTTACTTGTGGTTGTTGTGGCTGAATGAAATTCAGGTTCACATTTTTGTAGAAGTCCGGTGGAGTGTAGCCCATTGGAGAATAAATAGAAGAAGCATAACGTGTAGAAGATGAGTGTCTAAGCAACCCACATGCATCACAAATAAAATTGGCTGCTTGAAATTGTTGTGTGCTTAGCTTCTCAAACCTTTGTGATAAAGTGTCTAGCTTTGTTGTAATTATGTCTATAGCATCAACCATGTGACTCCCCACTTGTATCTTAGATGTAGTAGTTGAATAAGATGTCTTGTAGCTTGTATTCGAGCTCCACTGGTAATGGTTTTCTGCCATATCTTCAATAATAGCATAAGCTTCTCCATAAGATTTGTTCATTAGAGCTCCGTTTGCAGCTACATCAATTGACATCCTTGTATTGTACCACAAACCATTATAGAAAGATTACAATAGAAGCCAATTGCTTAGACCGTGATGTGGACAAAGATGTTGGAGATCTTTGAACCTCTCCCATGTATCATACAAGGTCTCTCCATCCCTTTGAGAATAATTGATGAGTTGAATCCTCAGTTGCAAAGTTTTGCTAGGTGGAAAATATCTTGCCAAAATGACTTTTAGAAGCTCCTCCCAAGTGACGATTGACTTCTTTGGCAAAGTATAGAGCCATGCCTTGGCTCTATCTCTAAGAGAGAATGGAAAAAGGATTAGGTGTATCCCATCAGTAGGAACGTCATATATCTTTATGGTGCTTAGCAACTGCAGAAATTCAACAATGTGGAGGTTTGGATCCTCCATTGGTGTCCCTCCAAATGCATTCAGCTGTAGCAATTGTATGATGGATGGGCTGATAGAAAACTCCTTTGCCTCAAATTATGAAATATTAATAGGCCCACTCATGTGCATTGTAGCTGTACCAAAGTAGTCCTTAAGAGGAAGTTCATCCTCCTTGATTAGTTCTTCATGTGGATCTGGAGGATTAGGTGGATGTGGCGTACATGGTGGTGGTGTATGTGGTATGGATGAAGGTGGTGAATATGAGGGTTTGGAAGAATGTGGCATGGGTGTTGGAGGTATACATGATGGCGGTGAATTAGGTGTGATTGATGGTGGTGTGGATGAAGGATGTGTGGATGAGGGTGGGGCATATGATGGTGACATGGATGATGGTTGTGTGGGTTGTAATTCCTCCATACATGTTTGGGTTTCACTCCTTCTTTCTCCATGAGGTCTGCAAATGATGTGTTCATTTTCTGAATGTAGAGATATGCACGGTTCAAGGATCTTTTTATGAACACCCCATGTGCTCATGCAAATAAACAAGGTGAGTGAGATACAAAAACAAACGTGGAAGATACAACAAATTATGATGATCATGATGAATTATGATTTATGGATATGATGGTGGATAGGAAGGTTGTGATCTAGTCTCATTCACTTATCAACAACTCTTACTCTAACAGGAATACCGATGCTCCCCGACAACGGCACCAAAAACTTGTTGGTTGTTTACACTAACGAGTTTCAATCATAAGAATGATCTTTTACTCAACTAGCTATATCCCGCAAGTATACGAGAGTAGTTGTAGTCGAGGTCAAACACAAGGAGCGTTGGTTAGTTAGGCACAAGAGTTATGATTTTCAATAATCTAGATCGTTGTACATAAGATGATTGGATTAGAACAACTAAATTATAGATTTAAAACAAAGCAGTAAATTATCACTTAAGAAAGGTTAAGATTCAGATTTGGAAGGATCTTAGACTTGGGATTTCACTATCACATCATAGCTTATATTAAAATATGAATTTAAACATGTTAATTAACTTGCAAAGGAGGTTTGTAGTCATCACTCACCTCCCAATGAAGTGATGATGATTTTAACTCCATACATCACTCTCGTGTATGTATTTCATTTCAAATCACAAACCTTGATCCTCAACATAATCCCAGCCACTCTCGCGGTCAAGGACAAGTTGCCAAAAGAGTAACTCTATACTCTCAAACACATCTTCTCAGATTATGAAAGAAAGTATAAAACATGCAAGTATGATGACCAATCACACAAACAAGCATTTCAGATCTGAAACAACTCTTGGAATATGTAAGAAACTAACATTTAGTACGAAATTCATATGTTCATACAAGCTATGACATGGGAGTTACTCTCCCATGTCCAAGAAAAAGAGTCTACTCATCCATAATGATGTACAGCAGAAAATGTGCAGAAATTTCAGAGTTAAACATGGTTTAGAGAAGGAAAAGCTAAGCTATCCCAAGGTGTAACCAAAGGAAGGTAGAATTCTAACTTGAGGATGAAATCCCACTTCTACAGCTGCTCCAAACCGGACAAACTTCCCTCCCGAGAAGCTTTGTGGAGTGAAGAAGCTCTGATGCACCTTGGAGAAGAAGCTTGGAGAAGAAGAGAGGAAGAATGGGGTTTCTTTGGCAAGAAACCACCTCCTTTCCCCTCAAAATCGCCCTCCTATTCTCTAGGCTTGCTCTAGGACGAGAGAACTTCCCCAAATGACCGGGCATTATCGCCCATTAAGTTTCCACTTCGTTTTAAACAAAAACTCATATTTTTCAAAATACTGAAACTGCCAGATGCACGCCGTGCAACTTTCCAGAAACTTTCAATTTGCTCCAGAATGCACTGTGCACGGCGTGTGCTGAAGAAATGCACGCCTTGCAACTTTCCAAAAACCTTTAGCTCCCAGGTGCACGACGTGCACTAAAGAAATGCATGTCGTGCAACTTTTCAGAAACTTTCAGCTCCCAGGTGCACGTCGTGCAATTGCGTGAACGCAGTGCAATTTTCTAGAACTTTAAGTCTTCTCAACTCTCCCAGGTGCACACCGTGCACTTTTGGTGCACGGCGTGCACTGTTTGTGCACGGCGTGCACTTGGCTGTTCTGGGCTGTTGTGTATTCTGCTCATAACTTTCAGCATGTAGGTCTGAATTACATGCTGTAAAAAGTGGTATTTGCATAGTTTTGAACCCCAAAACATGTAGATAGTTGAGGAGTGATCCAATAAGAGATAATATGATATATTCCTCATCATTTCATTGCAAAATATAGTACCTACAATCCAAACCATGAGACAAGTAAGAATAGCTAAAAATATAGAATCTAACATGAATGAGAGTGATAATTGAGTCAAAACAACATGAATATGCAACCAAACATGATCCAAAAGATGATATGATTTGTGCACATCAAATCCCCCTAAGCTTAAACCATTGCTTGTCCTCAAGCAAAAAGAGCATACAAACATAAATGAAGAATTGTCAAGTTCATGAATAGATCAAATGAAATGAAAGATGTGTATAAGACCAAACCAACCATGATCAACATGTTTATGCTCATAACCATCAATTCAACTTAAACACCCAAGAAAGAGATTTTTAGTTCAGTAGGGGTGGTCACAATTAAATAAATCAATCAATTAAACAACGCTAAGTAGAATTTGGATGACCAAGCCAAGCAATTAGTGGATGTGCAACTCAAACTCTCAACTATTAAGGATGTAAAAGATGAAATCTTAGTTAAAATTAACAATTTTAGTTGTACTCTCCTTCTTTCCAAAAAATGATATGGCAATGGATTATGGGTTCCGACACTCGGCTGCTAATGTAGGCTTATGCACACGTGGAGTGTCGGTTGGGGTATTTACCCTCTTTTAAGACATACCACCTAACCAAATGATATGTGGGCAGTGTAGCCATCTTTTATGGGGTATAAAGATCATATGAGCCAAAAGAAATTTTAAAATTTTCTAAAACATAGGAGAATCAACTAAATTGCAACATCAGCTAGATTTCATTCATTTGTTTTGAAAATTTTTCATTGAAAGAGTGGTTGAAAATGCACTAAGAGCTTGACAAGGGCATCCCGAATTCCAAATGATTTTGTGAAGTTGATTTACTCACAAAAATTGAAACCATTACATGTTTTAAGCAATCAAGAATGTGAAAGATGAATGTTCAAGCTAGAAGCATAAACCAGAGTTAAGCACATGTTGATGGCCAAAAGGTTTCATTTGATTATTGCATGCCTATTACAATTTCTCCAAATGATATTTCTCATCAAAATAGGACAATCAGTTAAGCATAGGAGTTCTATCCACATATAAAAGATAAACCTCATATCATACTAGATTTGCCACCAGAAGAGCAGAATTAAAAACAAAAGACTGAAATGTGAAGACAAAATAAAAGCAAATGTCAAGAAGCAAATAACATGAAAGGGAAAAGCTAAAAGAACTAGGTTAAAATCTGGTTGCTCCCCCCTAAGCTTGAAATCTGCAGTGTCCTCACTGCATAAATCAAACTAAAAAGGTTGCAACCGGGTACCTCATCATGGTGGAAACATCAAAGTCCATGGAGTACCGGTGCTCTGATTTGCAGCTGGAAATTATTGTGCTAAAGATTTATGCCTCTTTGCAAATATGTCCTTGATTTGGGGCAAACGAAAGCACCTATGAGTTGCAACAAGAATAGTCTTTTGTATGCCAATACTATTTGTCTTTTCATTTTTCTTTGAAGCATCATCAAAATATGAGTTGGGAAAAGTGTTCTCATTATAAAGTAATGTGTCATCTAGAATGTGAGGAAGAAGGACATGTGGCTTGCTTGAAGAATCAACATGTAGAGCATGCGTTGTAGCTTTCTCCCCTTTAGTTGAAACTTCATAATCGTCATGGGTATCAACATCATCATACTTTGAAGGATATACCTCTATAAAAACTCCATTCTTCAATGTCACCGGCCTGAAATATGTAGGATTCATCTCCGGTGGACTAGGCAAGAAAGGTGGAAATGCTTCTTTGCTAAAAAGAGCTTGATGGGCAATTTGTTTCTCTAAGATGTGTGTGTGAGTGGCAATACCGTCAACCTTAGAAGAGAGTTGGCAAATGGCACCCTTCATTGATTGTCTTTGTTGATGGAGCTCCTCATTTTGCTACATTTGAGTTGAAACAAATGTTGCAAGCATGGACTCTAATCTAGAAGTTACTTGTGGTTGTTGTGGCTGAATGAAATTCGGGTTCACATTTTTGTAGAATTCCGGTGGAGTGTAGCCCATTGGAGAATAAATAGAAGAAGCATAACGTGTAGAAGATGAGTGTCTAAGCAACCCACATGCATCACAAATAAAATTGGTTGTTTGAAACGGTTGTGTGCTTAGCTTCTCAAACCTTTGTGATAAAGTGTCTAGCTTTGTTGTAATTATGTCTATAGCATCAACCATGTGACTCCCCACTTGTATCTCGGATGTAGTAGCTGAATAAGATGGCTTGTAGCTTGTATTCGAACTCCACTGGTAATGGTTTTCTGCCATATCTTCAATAATAGCATAAGCTTCTCCATAAGATTTGTTCATTAGAGCTCTGTTTGCAGCTACATCAATAGACATCCTTGTATTGTAGCACAAACCATTATAGAAAGATTGCAATAGAAGCCAAATGCTTAGACCGTGATGTGGACAAAGATGTTGGAGATCTTTGAACCTCTCCCATGTATCATACAAGGTCTCTCCATCCCTTTGAGAATAATTGATGAGTTGAATCCTCAGCTGCAAAGTTTTGCTAGGTGGAAAATATCTTGCCAAAATGACTTTTAGAAGCTCCTCCCAAGTGTCGATTGACTTCTTTGGCAAAGTATAGAGCTATGCCTTGGCTCTATCTCTAAGAGAGAATGGAAAAAGGATTAGGCGTATCCCATCAGTAGGAACGCCATATATCTTTATGGTGTTTAGCAACTGTAGAAATTTAGTAATGTGGAGGTTTGGATCCTCCATTGGTGTCCCTCCAAATGCATTCAGCTGTAGCAATTGTATGATGGATGGGCTGATAGAAAACTCCTCTGTCTCAAATTCTGAAATATTAATAGGCCCACTCATGTGCATTGTAGTTGTACCAAAGTAGTCCTTAAGAGGAAGGGCATCCTCCTTGATTAGTTCTTCATGTAGATCTGGAGGATTAGGTGGATGTGGCGTACATGGTGGTGGTGTATGTGGTATGGATGAAGGTGGTGAATATGAGGGTGTGGAAGAATGTGGCATGGGTGTTGGAGGTATACATGATGGCAGTGAATTAGGTGTGATTGATGGTGGTGTGGATGAAGGATGTGTGGATGAGGGTGGGGCATATGATGGTGACATGGATGATGGTTGTGTGGGTTGTAATTCCTTCATACATGTTTGGGTTTCACTCCTTCTTGCTCCATGAGGGCTGCAAATGATGTGTTCATTTTCTGAATGTAGAGATATGCACGGTTCAAGGATCTTTTTATGAACACCCCATGTGCTCCTGCAAATAAACAAGGTGAGTGAGATACAAAAACAAACGTGGAAGATACAACAAATTATGATGATCATGATGAATTATGATTTATGGATATGATGGTGGATATGAAGGTTGTGATCTAGTCTCATTTACTTATCAACAACTCTTACTCTAACATGAATATCGATGCTCCCCAAAAACGGTGCCAAAAACTTGTTGGTTGTTTACACTAACGAGTTTCAATCATAAGAATGATCTTTTACTCAAATAGCTATATCCTGCAAGTATACGAGAGTAGTTGTAGTCGAGGTCGAACACAAGGAGCGTTGGTTAGTTAGGCGCAAGAGTTATGATTTTCAATAATCTAGATCGTTGTACATAAGATGATTGGATTAGAACAACTAAATTATAGATTTAAAACAAACCAGTAAATTATCACTTAAGAAAGGTTAAGATTCAGATTTGGAAGGATCTTAGACTTGGGATTTCACTATCACATCATAGCTTATATTAAAATATGAATTTAAACATGTTAATTAACTTACAAAGGAGGTTTGTAGTCATCCATTCACCTCCCAATGAAGTGATGATGATTTTAACTCCAATCACACAAACAAGCATTTCAGATCTGAAACAACTCTTGGAATATGCAAGAAACTAACATTTAGTACGAAATTCATATGTTCATACAAGCTATGACATGAGAGTTACTCTCCAATGCCCAAGAAAAAGAGTCTACTCGTCCATAATGATGTACAGCAGAAAATGTGCAGAAATTTCAGAGTTAAACATGGTTTAGAGAAGGAAAAGCTAAGCTATCCCAAGGTGTAACCAAAGGAAGGTAGAATTCCGACTTGAGGATGAAATCCCACTTCTATAGCTGCTCCAAACTGGACAAATTTCCCTCCCAAGAAGCTTTGTGGAGTGAAGAAGCTCTGATGCACCTTGGAGAAGAAACTTGGAGAAGAAGAGAGGAAGAATGGGGTTTCTTTGGCAAGAAACCACCTCCTTTCCCCTCAAAATCGCCCTCCTATGCTCTAGGCTTGCTCTAGGATGAGAGAACTTCCACAAATGACCGGCATAACCGTCCATTAAGTTCTCACTTCGTTTTAAACAAAAACTCGTATTTTTCAAAATACTGAAATTGCCAGGTGCACGTCGTGCAACTTTCCAGAAACTTTCAATTTACTCCAGAATGCACTGTGCACTGCGTGTGCTGAAGAAATGCACGCCGTACAACTTTTCAGAAACCTTTAGCTTCCAGGTGCACGACGTGCACTAAAGAAATGCACGCTGTGCAATTTTCCAGAAACTTTCAGCTCCCAGGTGCACGTCGTGCAATTGCGTGCACGACGTGCAACTTTCCAGAACTTTAAGTCTTCTCAACCCTCCCAGGTGCACACCGTGTACTGTTTGTGCACGATGTGCACTTGGCTGTTCTGGGCTGTTGTGTATTCTGCTCATAACTTTCAGCATGTAGGTCTGAATTACATGCCGTAAAAAGTAGTATTTACATAGGTTCGAACCCAAAACATGTAGATATTTGAGGAGTGATCCAATAAGAGATAATATGATATATAATCCTCATCGTTTCATTGCAAAATATAGTACCTACAATTCAAACCATGAGACAAGTATAGCTAAAAATATAGAATCTAGAATGAATGAGAGTGATAATTGAGTCAAAACAACATGAATATGCAACCAAACATTATCCAAAAGATGATATGATTTGTGCACATCAAGCCACTGATAAAGAAACTTTGTGGGTAAAATGGTTGCACGAAAGATACATTAAGGAGGAATCTATATGGTTTGTGAAGGCTAGAGACAACTCTCTTTGGCTCTAGAAAATGTTACTTGAGTAAAGAGTTAATCTTCTAGGTGAAGTGGATTTCTGCTTGGATAATGGAAAAAAGTTTCTTTTGTGGAGAGATCAGTAAACTGCAGGGAGAAGATTGATTGATGTCATTGATCCCAAACTCATATACAGGTTGGGAAATATCTTAAATTGTAAGGTTGCACTTGCATTGTTGGAAGTGATTGGAAGGTTCCCAACTTTAGGGGAGCTCGGCACTTGAAAGATTTTTTGAGCTTACATGCAAACCGTATCAATCTGAAGATGTTATCTTATATAGAGGAAAACATGATCTAAAGATAAAAAAATAGTTGGAACATTGTCAGGAGGAAAGGGTTGGATGTCTGTTTGGGAAAATTGATATGGTCTGATATACTAAGGAGATGCTCTCTTTTGATATGCAAGGGATTGCTTGGAAAGATCTCTACTTGTGATTATCCTCAGAGGATTGGTTTGCATTTGACATCTAGATGTGTTTTGTGTGAAGCTTGGGAAGAGAATGCTATTCATATCTTCTTTTGTTGCCAATTTATTCCATTTGTTTGGGGGTTTTGATGTATGGATCCGAATATTTCTTCAACTCCATGTTCTTTTGATGATCTGCTTTTGTTGAAGAAGGAAGAGAAGTTCTTAGCTGTCTATACTATTTATATGCTCTCGGGAGAGAGGAACAATAGATTGTTCAGAAATTTCATAAGGAATCCTAAAGAGTTTTGGTCTGTTTTTAAAAAGAAAATTGTGGCCATGTATAGTTAGATTTCTATGTTTTGTTGTTTTTATATTTCTTCTTTTACCTTGTACGGATAGTTTGTATCCGTGATTGAACTCTATAATCATTGAACCACTTTTAAATTAGTAAAGAGGCACGACACTCTAAGTTTACCAAAGAAAATTATCTATAGTAGATTAGTTTTTAGAATATTCAAGTTAGGTTGGTTTCGGGTCGAGTAATGTATGAGCAAGTTCATATCTAACTTTCTACATGTCTTGTGCAGGTCAGGTCAAGCTGAGTATATTCGGGACGGATCGAGTTCTGTTAGATCCAACGAAATTCTACCTATTTTCAAGCCTAGTTAGAGGCCCTCGTTAGAGGAATCGCTAGAGGACTTACATCCTAGAACAAAAATTTAGATTTCAATGAAGGCTGTTCCATAATAATTTAAAACAGACATATTTATAGAATTATAGAGAATCAAACACGTAGCAAAAAAGATGTACAAAGAACTAAAGTGGTACGCAGTATATATATATATATAGTAACCCACGAACACTCTTATTCAATGAGCATAGCTAGGTCAAATCAATTCACATAGTCATTGGCAATGTACTTAGACCTTAGGGTCTGTTAGGTTGAGTGTTATCGGATGCTGCAAATTTGGAGGTATTTCTACATGGCAAACTGCCAAACTCAGAGGTTGCAGCCAAACAACACCCTACAACACCGGTCCTCAGATTTGACTCGGATCAATGCTAACAAAGCCTTTCAACAATGTCTTAAGCACAACTAAGATCGGAGAATCATATGGTCCATTTTCCTATTCAAAACCCCAAATTTAAAATTTAAAAAAAAAAAAACAATCCAGTTGACCCATTTTGAGAATCCTCAGTCATGATAAGGTCAAATCCAGAAATTGCATGTTGTTAGCAACAGAAGAGAATATCATTGAGAAAGGGGATAACTTAGACACATTGCCAATTACCTTTATTTAAATAGATCAACGAAGGCAACACAAACCGATATATAAACAATCAAAAACGATGACACGGAGCACGTGCAGGAGTTCATCATTTGCAAAAACGAGCGTCAAAACGGAACCTGAGATATGGAAGTGATGAAGAAAATCGGCTGACTCTGGCTAATTAAGCTGGATCGGTTCTAAAAATAAAACAGTTAATGGGAAGGCGACCAGAACCAAAAGATGCTGCCAGCACGATATAAGCAGCAGGCTTCCATCAGAGATGCAAGATGTAGCAGCCGAACAACCGTAGGAAGGAGAGGGTAGAAAATTACTGAGCAGTTCAGTTAAAACATAGATGTTCATTAACAAAGGCACCAGCCAGCATCTACAGATAAAAGATTTCCAATCAAGCTCGGGGTACTACAACCGAGCCTAACTTAAAATCGACAGGGCAAGACAAATCTAAACAATGCTAGAATAGGCTACAGCACAACCCTGGCCACAAGACGTGGCCGTGTGCACCCCCCAGATTGAACCCATCTCTCTTAAGCCCTCTCACCACGGATTCTGCGGGCGAGCTGGATGTCCTTGGGCATGATGGTGACCCTCTTGGCGTGGATGGCACATAGGTTGGTGTCCTCAAACAGTCCGACGAGGTAAGCCTCAGAGGCCTCCTGGAGAGCGGCGACGGCGGAGCTCTGGAAACGGAGGTCGGTCTTGAAGTCTTGGGCGATCTCACGGACGAGGCGCTGGAAGGGGAGCTTGCGGATCAGGAGCTCGGTGGACTTCTGGTACTTGCGGATCTCACGGAGGGCGACGGTTCCTGGGCGGAAGCGGTGGGGCTTCTTGACTCCGCCGGTGGCCGGGGCCGACTTGCGGGCAGCCTTGGTGGCGAGCTGCTTCCTGGGGGCCTTGCCACCGGTGGATTTGCGAGCCGTCTGCTTAGTACGGGCCATTGAGAGAGGGAGGGAGTTGGCTGTGGATTAGGGATTCAAGGAGAAGCAAATGCCGGGAAAGTTTGATGGTTAATTCGGCTTGTTGTTCGAAATGGGCAGCGTCGAAGAGATTTTATAGCGAAAGGTGGCGAGCGGGAACCAAAAAGATTCGCGAGTGCATGGATTTTGAAACTTTTCAGGGTCCCGCTTCCCAAAGCTAGAACCATCTATTAAGCCGTCCGATATGTACGATTTTGACGGCTGCGATGCCTGTTTTAAGTGTCACACGGATCGCTATCCGTGGTTTTCGCCCAGGGGCGGGTGACTGGGTGAGCCGGCGAAGAAATACCCAACCAACCAACATGTAAACTTCGCTTGGACAAAGCACAAAAGACAAAAGCACCCAAATAGACCAACACCATTTTGACATGATGCGTGTGTTTACAATTGACTCCTCCTTTCCTTCTCAACCGGAGTTCATGCCCATCCTTTTGCGCCATGTGAGCTGGTTTGAAACCAATTCCAATAAAATTCATGTTTGTTTAGGTTTGGTTTGAAATCGTTACCCGTTCACAACGGAAGTTCAAAATCAAAGTTTGAGTTCAACCAACACTATGACTGTAGCATTTTGCAACGCTATTGGTAAGCCAACAAGCTGGTGCAGTGAGATGGGTGATCTTATGTTTGGTAACCGCGGCTACAAGCGATTGAAATCTGTCTGACCTTATCTCATCGCTGCTCAGACAATCACACCGCCCGCTTTACCAAACATAACAGACATGTTATATAATATTGCCCCGATGACCACCGGATACCCCTGATGTTGACCGTCTTATACCCATAATGTGTATTGATACATTCTCCTGTGCATTTTCGACGGTCGACCTCACTCGACAAATGTTGTGTCGCCGACCTCTTTAATCCTCGCATAGTCGCATGGAGTTCAAGACGTCAAAGTCGTCCGTGTAGTCGACTCGGTGCCAGCTCCCTCGCCATGATCTCGATCTTTCACAGTTTTTTGACCAAGTGATAGCTCCACTGTGCTCCACAGGATTAGTACTAGGATTATGTTCACCCCCTTTCTCATGACATGAGCAAAGGCTGCTCTATGAAGAGGCATATACTATGGATGTCAGGTAGGCATGGCTTACGTGTACTCATTTTCCTTCTTCTATCTTCCTTGTCTTATCTTCGGTTGACCCTATCCTACGCTTAATTTGACCTCTCTATATCTCCTGACCTGCCTCCTTTAGCTGAGTAAGCGGAGGCAATGGTAGCTTCATTTGCAACTTTAAAGTATCATTGTGGCGACGTGTTACATTGCCCCCACCCTACTATTTCTTGGCCTCACTATCCATCCTATGGTCCCGGTCTCGTTGGTGGTCAAACGCTACACTATCACAAGTAAGCATGATGAAGACTTCATTTTGTTGCCAGGTGACTATTTGGTTGGGTTTAGTTATATAACAAACTATGAATTTTCAACATATTTTATGCAACAAATATATCCTTCGCAACCCAACTACACCCTAACGTACTAGCCCTAAGGAAAGTCACTTTGATCCATTCCGAACTTCATCATTGCATTTTTGCTTTTCAATTAGTGATCATTTTTGGCCTTTGCTTCTTACCAATTTCAACATCACGACATGTGTTAAGACCTCATTTTTGTGCTTAGAAATATGCTAAATCCCTTCTGTTTGGATATTTTGAACCCAAATCATTTCTAGAATGTGAGCCATTTTGGACCACGATGATTGAAATCCCAACCTACAAAAAAAGGATTCAATGTGGGTCCACTAGGCACAATATCTAACTAATTATGGATACATAACCACTTTGTAGCCAAATTGTATAAGATATGGACCCATGTCAGAATAGGAAAAAGCTTAAAATTTGAAACCCCCCCTAATAGGTCTAGAACCCTTGTGGGAAAAAATTAAGCATTCTCTATTATGTAGGCTAGATCTAGAATAGCTTCAATTCGACCATACAAATTTGCACACAAATCAAGTATGCACTTTTTGGACACATGTGCTATGTGCCTACCAAACATTGTCTGGATAAATATGGGCTCAAGTCTAGTTTGCACCCAATTTATATAAGATTTGGATTTACATCAGACCTAGAAAAATTCATAAATCTGGCTATGATTTGAACATTGAGAGAATTTGAACATCATGGAGTTTTAATTGCAAAGTTGGTCAAGACAAAGACTACTTGATATTTAAACATTTATAAAATTTCATTACATTCAAAGTTATGGTTTGAACATTGAGAAAATTTAAAGATCATATGTAATATGTGAGAGTCTGAATATAATATGACATATGGACACTTCCTTTTTGTGTTTATTCGTGATGTTTTCAATTACATAGTCAAATCACATATTGTCATTTTTAGAAATTTCTTGGGTGTTAAGGAAAATAGGGCATGTGTGCATCATATGTTGCCATCCAACCTACTCTTCTTCCCCCTCCCTATAGCTAAATAGGAGAGGATGAGAGAAAATACACTGAAATATCACCTTGACATCTAGGCTAGTAATTAGAATCAATGCTTGATGTACACTAAATTATTAAGTTATGAATCACGTCAAAAATTCCTTAACTCTTAGATTTATAGAAATAGTACAACACATAGGAAGAATAACTCAACCTTCTCTTCTCCTTTAGACTTATAGGTTCTAGGAATAAGGGAGAATCCTACTAGAGTCTTTACTCTCCCTACAAAATCCTCCGGTTTGCCTCTGCCAGGCTTCCCCTTAACTAGGTGTGCCCTAACCACATCCTTTGAAAGTGATAGGAGGCCTTAATTTTTGCTCCTCAACGTCTTGCTCTTTCTTAGCACCTTTTTCATGCCACCATGGTCTAGGGTCTTAATCCCCAAGGTGCCACCCCATCCCATCACTATCGTCGTGGTGGGAGGACCAACTAGGAGTCAAGGCTTGAAAGTTTTTGTTACGAGACCTGGAGCTGCCATTATTTGACCTATATCTAAGGTGACTTACGTGCATTGTAAAAGCAAAGGAGAGAGTCCCATGTTCTAGGTTCTAAACAAAGGAAGGCACTGACATGATCAAGGACCTAGATGGCAGAGCTGGGTGAATGAACCCTCAACCAATTGAGTGGGCCAACTAGTAGTGTGGGCACAGGCCCTTGAGATCGGCCACAACTCAATCCTACAACGAGCCCAATGTCGGCATGACCAAGGGAAAGAGGGCCCAATTCGAGAGGGACACATGGTGCATCCTCAACCAAGGATAAAAACTATGGCCATCTAAAATTATCAGAGTGAGGTACACCTTGTACATATCCCTATAAATGTAAGGATGGTCCAAACAAATCATGTAAATAGTCAATTTTGATTAGCAAAATATAAGTCTCATTCCACTTCTATTATGATCTTGAAATGTGAATCTTTATGATTATATGAAAAAAAATTAATTGTTCAAACCTCAGAATTGTGACTCAAGAACCCCATATCTAGTCATGATGATGAATGGAATATTTAGACTAACTCTTGATCACTATGATTCTTATGCTCCCAAAAATGTTATAGAACTCAGTTATTACTATATAACCTTATTCTTGTGGTGATTGATTCTAAGAATGATCAAATCTCATGATTTCTCCTTTAAGATCTTAAAAACTATTTTGGATCATTTTGTGGAACCTATAATTGAATCTTGAACTAGAAATGACAAACTTGGCTCTTAAAAATAATTTAGGATTTTGTCCTATATGACCTAGGTTCACGACCATATGTTAAGTGGTGTTGAATAGTATGTGGAAATGGATAGTGATACCTGGGAAACTTATTATTTTTGATAAAGTATGAGTAAACCACCTAAATATGGTATAACTTTCCAAAAAAACCTAATTGTTTGGTCATTTGACATGTATTGTTGAAAATTCTTGTTTGACCATCATCTTGTTTCTAATTAATCTTGTAGCTGCAACTCTAGATAGATCTCTACTATTGAATAAAAAGGGACACTTCCTCTTACTTGACATGAATATGGTATTGCCTATACTATTTGATATATATGCTTTCCTATGCAATTCTGGCTAACATATATAATTGAGCTACTCCATTCCCTATTGAATAGTTTGTATATCACGTGGAATTTGTAGATAAGAAATGGAAAGATCTTCCATTATCATTGAGTATCGCACTTCCTTTGGAAGTGGATAGTATCACACTTCTTAAAGAAGTGGCTAGGATCACATTCATAAAGAAGTATCCATTTTCTTTGACACTTTGGATCACACTTCATTTGGAAATGGCTAAAACTTATCTTGACACTTATTGTCTATAATGGAATAAGTCGTGTTAAAATTTTAAGATTTTTAATTACTTGGTTTTTGTGTAAAAGTGTTTACATTTTTTATGAGTCCTGCCATGCACAATATATTTTGTATATTTACTGCATTTGTTTTATCGCCAGCTTACCATTGTGTTTGCAATGACTGCATGTCTAATTTTATGATTATAGGTATAACATGTAGACTAATAAATGTTGCTTTCACACTTTATCATACTACTCTTGTGAAAAGAACAAGTTCTACCACATATTTATGATGGATATTCTTTTAATATAAAAGGGTTGAATAATTGGAAGTAAGTGCTCTTTTGTATTGTTTCCATGTTTTCCTTCGGTCTTATAATGTTGACTCAATTAATGAAGAAGGTTTTTTCAATTATCAAGTATGTTGTGTGTGTGATTTTTCATCCACTTATAGAAGGGTTCTTCAATCCCTTTAACACTGACCATATGAGTGATGGGATTGGAATTGAGGTATAACAGATCCGTGACAATTAGTATCAGTGCTAGACACACAACCTCTGCATGATGATTATTCAAAATTTTAGATCATAAATGAAATTAGAAATTAGAAATCATACAGTCCACAATGGTGAAAACTAAGGTGTGTAGGATAGAGAACAAGGGATTTTGGGTAGTTGTCACCTCCTATCCATTTTATAACAGTGACTGAGTTTCCCCACTCCACCTAACCCTAGTGGATCTACAAATTGACCTAAGATTTTCCGATAGACCTTAGATATTCAATCTAGCATCTCATCTTTTTGCTAAGGACTAACCTAAACATCCCTATCAAAGGTTAGTTTGTCATCTTTGTGGAAAATTTTGTAACATTCATTGAAATATTAAAGGAGAAGGGTTTTTTATCATGTATGTTGGGTGTGTGATTTTTGGGCCACTCAGAGACGAACGTTTCAATCGCTTTAACATTGACCATATGGGTAGTGGGATTGGGATCAGGGTGATAATGGATTCATTATAGTTGGTCTCAGTTATAGAGACACAACCTCTACATGATGATTATTTAAAATTCCATATCTCGAGTGAATTTAGGAAACTGTAAAGTCCACCATGGTAAAAATTGGGGTGTTTGGGGTTGAGAAAAAGGGGTTCTGGATATTAATTACCTCCTATCCATACCATAATAGTGACTAAGATACGCTACTCTACATGGCCCTAGTGGATTCAAAAATGACTTAGATGCTTTATTGTAAACCCTAGAGAGTGTGATGAAGTGGACTTTTCCACATTTATGATCCAAACATCAATTTTGATCTTGTAATATCTAATATTGCCAAATTGACCTCACTTCATCACTCTACTGATCAATGAATGATTTTGACACCCTAATTCAAATTGTGATTCCCTAATTTCACATTGTGTACTTTGTAACATTCAATTTTAGCTCAATTTGTGACTTTACTCAATTGATTATATTCATGAATCAAACTGGATCATTTGGACCTAAAACTTTTTACATAGATAGGTAAGATCTTGATGAAGCTCTGGCTAAAATCTCATAATTTTCAAATCTATAAATTAAGAATTATGAATTTATGAAGAAAACCCCCCAAAAGTCCCCTTTCTAGCCTAATTGAGCCCTGGCCACTCGGGTTTTGACCCAAACCCGAGAGGACTGTGTCTTGCAGTCATTTCCTTTGCCCAGCTATTGTGAGGGAGAATGTCTACATTTGTACCAATTTTCAAATCATCAGTTCTTTCTCTCTATTGATCCTTGCGGCATCAAATTTGTTGCTTCAGAACTAATTTCTACTCCTCTAGCCAGGCCTAAAAATCTCCCTAACAACTTGTATATAAAAAATGTCCAATTCGCCCTTGAGCATGACATGTCGAGACCCCCTCCACACAACCCTAGCACTCAGAACACCTATTTAAGGGTTCATGTAGCTCCTTCGTGCTTCTTTTAGCACAACAACACATCAATTGCTCGCCCCCAGTCCCCCACGCTGCCATCGCATTCCATCTCCAATCACCTGGACTAGAGAGTCCCTCTCACTCCAGTAATTGTCTTTTCTCAATCAAATGTGCCTCCACCATCATCGGCCATAGGCTAAGCTACACACACCTTTGCGAGGAGTCACAAAAGACCACAGTGTCCTACTGACAAAACTCCTCTTTGCGCCACATGTGATGACTCTGGAGACTTGCACCGGACTTCATCCAATGTTGATGCACTGAGGTCTGTTCATGACTCTAGGAAGAGCCATGGAGCTTCCCTGACTCCTAGTTACTCTTTACTTGAGGTATAACTCTTGAATCATATTTTTTTCCACCTTCTATGTACCTCCACCTGCAACTAGATCGGCCATTTTTTTGTTTCCATTCATCATTTCAGCCACACAATGGCTCACCGGATCCACAGTGCCTCTGTGAAGTTAACATGGACCCTTGTTGATTTGGGTAACCATCGCAAATCACCATTTTTCCTATAGTTGTGATCCTTTGCTCCATGCTTCAATGGTGTGAGGAAGCAGCTAGCTACTCGAACAATCAAAGCAGCTTGTTGATCAATATGCCCTTCTACTATTACATGTTTGATTTAAGGGACATGGACATTTGTGTCCTCATAACCCCTCTCATAGCCAATGTATCCGAAGTCAGACTCATGGGTCACTGAGAGGATCTGTTTTGTCAGATCCCTCCCCTAACCCGTGAAGCTTGGTTGTCTTACCTTTTCTTAATGATTTATCTATAGCCTAGCTTATTTTTTATTGGTCCAAACTTGTAAAATGTATTATAAATAGCTCACTCATTTGGATCCACATTCTCAAACAAATATATGAGATCATAATATTACTTTGTCGTAGTGGTTTTCGATGAAGTTATATGATAACTTTGTTATGTGATCGAATGTTACATGATGACTTTGTTAGACTTTGATCATATATCGATAACTAGATCCCATGACTATGACTACTAGATATTATCCAATCTATTATTGGCATGTGTTGTACATGAAAATGACTAAATCATTTAATATCTTTAATCCATGATATTTGCACATCAAGATCATACCTATTTTGAAATATAAGATATATATCTCGATCATGTGATCCTAGATCATCACTCTTAATGAACTATAGGGTAGTAGATGCAATGATCATAATAACACATGAATAAATGCCCTAGTGGGTCATTAGAGAAATGGACCATATATATCGATACATGGTTGTTCTCATTTGTGCCAGGATCAAATACTCATAGACATATTGATTTAGATATTGATAATACTCTAGACTCCTAAAGAGGTACACTTTTATATTATTTCCTCCTTGAACAAACTAGTGATATTGAATGATAACCTTGTATGTACTCTTTTTGAAAATCTTGGTTATGTATATGTCTGAGCTACAACATTCCCTACTGAGTAGTCTTTTTATTTGTATGTATATACTCTTAGAAAACCTTGAACATAAATGATATGCCCATTATTACTGCCCGAATTATGATGATTATGGTAATGATGATAATGTTGATATTGGGTACATGCAACCTCCTCAACTCGGAGGGTGGAACTTGTACAAAATGGTGACCTCCCCCATGTTGTTGGGGCAATGAAGCCATATATATAAGCATGCTTGTTGATATTAGCATAATGGGAAAACTCATAATAAAATTGAATTGTTCAAAATAAATTTGAGTTTGAATAGCACATTGAATAGTTTGTTTATAAGTCTGCAAAGTACAATATCTGGTCTAAATGTTTTCAATTGTTCAATATTTGTTCTTTCAAAGTGTACCAATGCATTTGAATTTATTGCATCTTGAATTACCTGATTTTAGGCATGAAAACTTGAAGAGATGATAAAGATAATCTATTGTACTCTTACCAATATCTTCTAGAATAAAGAATGCTCACCACATGGGATTTTATGTAAAGGGTATGTAGTATCTAATTGTATCTTCCTATCTTGTATATGTTCTTTTCTTGTTGACTTTGAGCCCTTGATGTAATAAACATGTTCTTTTATTCAATAAAGGGAAATGTTATTTATTTTTGCATAATATGTGTGTGTGATTTTCATGCCACTCGGAGATGAATTCTCTAATCCCCTTAACATTGCCTACCCAGGTAGTGGGATTGGGGTTAGGGTAAGAATGGTTCCATGATAGAGAGTAATCTTTGTTGACTCAAGGTTAATTTAGTCAATGTTGACTCAAGGTCTAAATTGACTAAACCCTTATTTTGATGATGACTAAACCATTCCACTTATTTGTGTCTAATTCTTCTACTTGAGTGATTTCAGATTAAGCATAGACACACTCCAAATTCCCTATCTTGTGCATCTCAACTTGGAGAAAAGACAAGTCAAAGTCAATACAAGTGCACATTTTTGGAATATGATGTAAATCCATTAGAATCATGTTGTAAATCACTTGTAATGATTGTATGACTTGTAATTAAGCTTATAAAAAATTTAGGAGCACTTAGATCAAATATTTAAGTACTCAAAAGCCATTTTCCAAAATTCACATTAGGTTGTTCATCGGTCGAGTTGCAAACTCGACCGATCCTGATTAGATCTTGAAAATGACTTTTGATCGGTCGAGTTTTCACTTCACAGAACTCGACCGATCCCTCTGCAGACCAAAATTGATTTAAGTGAATTAGTCGAGTTACCCCAGGACAAACTCGACCAATGGCCTAAATTGGTCTTGTCGCTTAGTGGGATCGGTCGAGTTACCTATATAGAAACTCGACCAATTGCACTATACGAAAAAGTGCATAAAAGTGTTTCTAGCCATTGTGGAGCTGCAACAATCAAAAATATATCCGTTGTAAGCCACAAAATGGCTAGTTTTTGTTCTTAAGTATTCCCAAAGGCTAAGATCCATCCCCAACTATAAATAGGACCCCTTGGGCTTCATTCCAAGGTCGAGCATTCAATGCAAAACTCTGTATGAGGTTCCTAGTCTATAGTTGAGTGCCTCCTACAACCTCCTCTCTCTATCTAAGCTTAATCACGTGCTACATCCATTAGAGTGAGTAGGAGATTTGTAAGAGAGTTAGTCCTACATGTATATCTTGTGGGGCTCTCACTTCCACCACCTCCCTGTCTCTCATTTCAACCATGAAGATGAAGGTTCTCTCTCTTGGCTAAGAGAGGTGAAGAAGAACAAGGTAAGGAGTCCCTTGGTGAAGATCAAGGCCAAAGACTTAGAGAAATAGTGGGTAAGCCCTTGGTGAAGGTAGAAGACTCCTTTGCAAAGTGGATAAGTCTTTGGTGGAAGCTTTTTTGAGCGAAGGTGAAGTCAAAGGCTGAAGATCCAAGAAGAGTGGGTAATTCCTAGAAAGTTGAATACTTGTGCAAGAGTGGGTAAGTCCTTGGAGAAGGTCAAAGACTCTTTGCAAAGTAGGTAAGTCCTTGGTAAGGTCGAAGACTCTTTGTATTGGATAAGTAAGTCCTTTGGTGGGTCATGTATTGTAAGTCTTATGAATGAATATAAGAGTACAATGGTTAAGAAATCCTAAAGGTTGACCTCTCTAGGTAGTGGACTGACATACTCCTAGTTTGGAGTGTGGAAGCACTCTACATAGCTTGTCACTTGGTGCTTATTTAATCTCTCTCTCCCTTGCTATGCATGTTTTTAGTTGCACTCAAATGTCCTATTTTGCAACCTTATCTTGTGATATATCTTGAAGGTTTAATGAATTTTGTTTAAGTATATTTATCTCTACTCACCCCCCCTCTAGAGAATCCAATCACCCATCTAGGATCCAACAATTGGTATCAGAGTGAGTTTCTCCAAGCATATTTCAACAGATAGGAGAAGATGGGTGACTACCAAGGTGGGAGATACTTCATCGACCTTCCAATCTTTGATGGGAGCAACTTCCTCTATTGGAAAAGAAGGCTATAATTCTACATCCAAGGATCAAGTCTTGAGCTATGGCAAATGGTGGACCATCCATACAAGCTACCAGTGACAAAGTTAGAAGAATGGGATGAAGCTACCATGAAGAAAGCCACCTTGAATGCAAGAGCAATCAACATCCTCTATGCCACCATGACCTCCACCGAGTTCAACTAGATTTCTTCTTGTGAGACGGCCTACGAGGTATGGAGAAAGATATGCATCACTTATGAGGGGACTCAACAAGTGAAGGAAAGCAAAGTCTACATGCTCAATAGGTAGCTTAAGAACTTCAAGATGGGTAAGGAGGAGAAGACAGCCAACATGTACTCAAGGCTCAACACCATTGTGAATGGTCTTGCTCTTCTAAGACATCCTATGAGTAGAGGAGAGATCAACTCAAAGATCCTTATAACTCTCACAAGATTTAGGAACCTAGAGTGACTTCCATTGAAGAAGTAAGGTCTCTTGATAATATCTCCATTGAAGAGCTCATTGGAAATCTACAAGCCCATGAGTCACACTTGACAAGAGAGAAGAAGTTGAAAGACAAGAGGATAAAGAGCTAAAGAGAATGAAGAAGGCTGAAATCAAGGCTCAAATTGAAGCTATTATGGGATAAGCCTCTCCAACCTATCATGTTGAATAAGATGCCATGTACTCCAAGGGTAGATTCTACAAAGGCAAGAATTCCTCCTTGATCTGGTGCCTCAAGTGTGGAAAGAAGGGTCACTTCAAGATAGATTGTCTACAAGGCAAGAAGACCCATCATCACAAGGAAAGAGAAGAGAAGTACATGAAAAGGGAGAAATGGCACTCGAGCTCAAGTGACTCCTCCAACTCAAGCTCAAGTGAAGATTCAAGTGGAGAATCAAGATCAAGCTCTAGTGATGAAGGATAATACCATTTTGCTCTTATGGCATCAAAACGTGAAGACTCAAATGAGGTAAATCTAAACTCTTTAGATAAATAACCTTTAATTGCTATAATTAATGCTACTCATGCCTCTCTTATGCCTTCTGAAAAGAAAAGGAAAAAGCTTGATAGAATTGTTGATAATATGTATGTAGAATTAGATTATCTTGAACATGTTAATTCTTATTTGCTTGATCACAAAAATGCTTGTCTCAGCCAAGTAGACTCTCTTAAACTTGAAAATGCTAGTTTGCTTGATAAGATTAGATTTCTAGAAGCTCAACCTCTTATGCCTAGTTCTAATGAAGAGCATACTTTAATTGTTTATTCTCTCATGCATGATATTGATGTTTTTAAATCTGAAAACAATGACAAAGATTTTGTTTTGCAAGGATTAGAATATGAAAATGGTGTTCATCTTTCTAAGATCGTTGTGCTTAAAAATGAAAATGCTTCCTTGCTTGCCGAAATCTATGTTCTTGAATCTTGTCTAGCTCTACTAATAGAGAGAAAAATATTGTTGCTCTTCATATTGATAGAGATTCTTATTTAACCAAAGCTCTTTGCCTAGAAAATGATCTTTTGCATTCTAGAGATAAAATAAATCATTTGTCTTCTACTATTTCTTCTCTTATGCATGATAATCATAGTTTGAGATCTTCTTTGCAAATATGCTTAATTGGCAAAAAGAATCTTAATGATATCCTATATCATACTACTAAAAAATTGGTAGACATGGTTTAGGGTATGATGGTAGCCAAAGGAACAACAAAGGTAAATGATCTCCAATCTTCCATGTAGAATCCTCTAGTGCCAAGACTATGGACACATGCAACTATTGCAATGAAATTGATCATTATTATACTTATTTCCCTTTTAGGAAAGCACCCAAGAGCACTAGGACTTGGGTTGCTAAGCTGACCCCTCCAGACCTAAAAACATGATTGGGGACCATTTCATCTTTCTTCTTGTAGGTACTTGCAAATCGATTGACTTGAGCTATTGAATTGCAAACTGACTTCTCAATCCACATGAAAGAAGAAATGTGAGATGTGTAGAGGGTGACAACAAGTGGAAAAAGGAATAGTAAGAACAAAGGTAAATGTTTTCTTGCTTATAACCAATCCTAACTTGTTTTTGTCAAGTTAGTGTGCACCATGCATGTGGTTTTTGAGTCAAAAGTGGTATTTTGTGATTCTCTTCACACTCTTTCTCAAAAACTATTTCTAATGCTTTCATAGTGCATTACTAACTTGCTTACACATGTTTGGATATGGCTTATATCTTTAGTATGTCTCTAAATATGTTTTTATGATATATATGTGCTTTTTGACAGCAACTTTATCAGTCAAGTTTGTCATATTTGAAACTCGACTGATAGGCACCAATGGGTGTTTCCAACAGTTGTCATCAGTCGAGTTGTCAATACACAAAACTCGACCGACAACACTATGCACAGAATTTGCAATTGGCTTTTTGGATGAGAATTTCCCTCTCAACTAGATTTTCTCAACTAATAGCCTTATTCTTTGGCACTCCCTTGGTACCTTTATATATGCATATTCCATGTTTGTAAATTTCCTATCTTACATTCAACTCTATCTCTCTAATTCTCTAAATTGGTATATCTATATCTTGCAATTACTTACTTTGAGTTGTTTTGCAGGTTTTGATGATGATCTCTTTGGATATCTTGGTTGTGTCTTAATTTGCTTATGTTGTGCACTAACTTGCTACATCTATCTAGTTGTATATCTTGTTTGGATACAATCTTGAGGTTCTTAGTGGTAACCATCCTTTGGTAATGATGCATGCTTGATAATGAGTTATATCCTTTCATACTTCTGAAATTGCATATCTACTATATTGATATGCTTACATAACTTTGTGATGTAGGATATATTGAGCTACATTGTATATAGAATTTGGAGTATTTTTTGGATTCCTTGCAGATCTTGCTCCAGTTTCAATTTTTGGTGCAAGAATAGTGTTTTTATGCAGAAATGGCCTTCTGAGCAAGGCTCATCACTTTGCCATGAGCCTTGACGCTTTTTGGAAAAAATCTGTCATCTTGAGGGTCAAAATTGTGATTTATTGCTTTTCTACAACACTTTTATCTTGCATTTTTGGGTTGTTCAAGTGCTTGCTTTAACTTGCTTTTATTCTATGCTGGGAAAAGCCCCTATATGTGCTCTTCCACTCTCCTTATATAACTTTTTGTTATATCCTTTGTTTTAACAAGTGGTGTTTCTTATTTCTTCATACCCCCACTTTTTGAAATGACAAAGGGGGAGAAAGGTATGTCTTCTTTTGGAAAAAGAGGGAGAAGGCATGTCTTACATGAAGAGGAGAAACATGTTTATGTAAAGGGGAGAAGGTAAAGGGGGAGAAGACATATATGTGTAGAACATATATGGGTAGAAGACATAGTATTCAATAAATGTTATGAAAGCTAAGCATGCAGGAGAAATAGAATCAATTGAGGGGGAGTATCAGAACTCTACTAACATCAATTGAGGGGGAGCATATGAACTCGATTCCATTGAAACCCCTTAGTTTCTCTAAAGGTATGATTTTACTTTAATGCTTTCAATACATTTATGGAATGGTTTGTCATCTTCAAAAAGGGGGATAATGTTGACTCAAGGTCAATTTATTCAATGTTAACTCTGGGTCTAAATTGACTGAACCCTTGTTTTGATGATGACTAAACCATTTCACTTATTTGTGTCTAATGCTTCTACTTGAGTAATTTCATATTAGGTATAGACACACTCCAAATGCCCTAACTTGTGCATCTCAACTTGGAGAAAAGACAAGTCAAAGTCAATACAAGTGCACATAGGAATATGATGTAAATCTATTAGAATCATGTTGTAAATCACCTGTAATGATTGCATGACTTGTAATTAAGCTTAAAAAATCAGAAGCACTTAGATCGAATACTGAAGCACTCAAAAGCCATTTTCCAAAATTCACATCAGGTTGTTCGTCCGTCGAGTTGCAAACTCGATCGATCCTATTGGATCTTGAAAATGACTTTTGATTGATTGAGTTTTCATTTTGCAGAACCTGAATGATCCCTCTACAGACCAAAACTAATTTAAGTGAATTGGTCGCTTACCCCAGGACAAACTCAACTGATGGCCTAAATTGGTCTTATCACTTAGTGGGATCAGTTGAGTTATCTTTATAGAAACTCGACCGATTGCACTCTACGAAAAAGTGCATAAAAGTGTTTCTAGCTATTGTGGAGTTGCAACAATCGAAAATATATCTATTGTAAGCCACAAAATGGCTAGTTTCCATCCTTAAGTGTCCCCAAAGGCTAAGAGGCATCTCCAGCTATAAATAGGACCCCTTGGGCTTCATTCTAAGGTCGAGCATTCAATGCAAAACTTTATATGAGGTTCCTAGTCTATAGTTGAGTGCCTCCTACAACCTCCTCTCTCTCTCTAAGCTTAATCACTTGCTACATCCATTAGAGTGAGTAGGATATTTGTAAGAGATCTAGTCCTACATGTATATCTTGTAAAGCTCTCACTTCCACCACCTCCCTATCTCTCATTTCAACCATGAAGATGAAGGTTTTGTCACTTGGCTAAGAGAGGTGAAGAAGAATAAGGGAAGGAGTCCCTTGGTGAATATCAAGGCCGACTTGGAGCAAGAGTGGGTAAGCCCTTGGTGAATGTAGAAGACTCCTTTGCAAAGTGGGTAAGTCCTTGGTGTAAGCTTCTCCGAGTGAAGGTGAATTCAAAGGCTGAAGATCCAAGAAGAGTGGGTAATTCCTAGAAGGCTGAAGACTTGTGTAAGAGTGGGTAAGTCCTTAGATAAGGCCAAAGACTCTTTTCAAAGTGGGTAAGTCCTTGGTAAGGTTGAAGACTCTTTATATTGGATAGGTAAGTCCTTTGGTGAATCATGTATTGTAAGTCTTATGAATGAATATAAGAGTGTAATGGTTAAGAAATCCAAGAGGTTGACCTCTCTAGGTAGTGGACTGACATACTCCTAGTTTGGAGTGTAGAACTACTCTAAATAGCTTGTCAATTGGTGCTTGTTCAATCTCTCTCTCCCTTGCTATGCATGTTTTTTATTGCACTCGAATTTCCTATTTAGCAACCTTACTTGTGATATATCTTGAAGGTCTAATGAATTTTGTTTAAGTACATTCAACTCTATTCACCCCCCTAGAGCATCCAATCACCCATCTAGGATCCAAAATCTTAGCATCTCATACATTCTCTAAGGACTACACTAAACATCTCTATAAAAGATTAATTTCTAATTGTATGACAAATCATGTAAATTTCATTCAATTAATAAAAATATTATTTAATTATCATGTATGTTGTGTGTGTGATTTTTAGCCACTCAGAGATGGATGCTTTAATATAAGAATTATCATATGGACAATGTGGTTGGGATTGAGGTAATAAAATATCTACAACATTTAGTATTATATGTAGACACATGACCTCTACATGATGATTATGTAAATTCTAGATATATAATGAATTTAGGAAATTGTAAAGTCCAAAATGGTGAAAATTGGGGTGTATAGGATTGAGCACAAGGGATTATGGATAGTAAATACCTCATACTCCTATTGCAATGGTGACTGAGGTTCCCCACTCTAATTGACACCAATAAATTCATAAATGGACCTAGAGATTTTCATGTAGACCCTAGAGAATAAATCTAGGATCTCATCTCTTTGCTAAGGGCTACCCTAAAAATCCTAGTTAAAAGTTAGATTCTCATATCTATTTCTCTCATTTGTCAGGATGATGTGAATTATGAACTCATGATTTTGGGTAACCTATGTACGAGAAATGCTGAAATTTGAACAATTAAATAACTTTGACTAAATGAAAATGATGCCATGATCTGACCTTTTGACTTAAAACCCCATTATCACATATGAAAGTATCCTTCAAATAATAAAACTCTCCTATACTCAAAATTAACTCAAGATCTTTAGTATGATGACCTATCATAAGTGAGAGAACTTATACGTAATATCTTGTAGTTGAAAAGCCCATATACACTATGCTTTTTGAGTAAACTCAGTTTTTAAAATTTTGAAGTGATATTAGAGACCTTGAAATTCACATAAGTTTTGAGAAGCTTGCAAACATCATTATGGTTGAGATCCCTGAAGTGACAAGGGGGGTGATTGTCGGGGCAACTTTACGTCATTGGTTGCTGAACACCATATCTTGGGCTCCAGTTTAGATGTGAAACTTAAAAAAACACTCATGAATCTCACAGGATCGCTTTAGATGCTAATGTGACTTATTTAGAACAACTGGAAGACTGGACGAATTAATCTTTGTTGGCAAGATCTACTTCTCCATTGCCTTTGAGTCATACGAAGATATCCCTAGTGGATGGTAAACTTTTGTACCCTAATTCCGAAGCAAAGGAGAATGTTGTCAGGTGGATTAATACATTATTTGGGCATGTTGTCAATTTTGTTCCACATATCTCGACTCTTTTGAACTTTATCAAGTGGATCTAGAAACCAAAGGGTTCATTGGAGATTCTAAACCATGGTTATAAAGTGTTTCTAGTGAGGTTTTCATAGCCTCTAGACCTTAACCATGCTTTATCCAAGAATTCCTTTATCAAGAATAAACTTCTGGTCCTTGTGAGATGGAAACTAGGTGATGGTTTCATGAAGAAGAAGATCAAAGAACTCCCTATCTGGGTTCGTCTTTATCCCCTTCCTATAGAACTTTGGGATTCTAGAATGTTTGATAGAATTGGTTCAATGATTGGTGTTCCTATCTGTTTTGATGAACCAACAAAAACCTACTCTAGAGTGGAGTTTGCTAGAATTCAAGTAAGTTATCTTCTAATTTCTAGTTTCTAAATCATATCACACTTATTAGTGATGTAGGAGTTATTCACAATATTGCTTTGTTGTATGAATGGTTGCCTTATAACTATCAACATTGTGGTTTCTTTGGGCATGAAGATTCCATGTTCAATCCATTGAATCTTTTTGTAGATCTTCCTGAAGTCCCTAAGCAAGTTTGGAAGGAAAAAGTTTCATCCTCTGTTATTATCCCAATACAGAAAGTTATTTCTATTGTTCTTGTTGTCAATACAAGAACTCTGAGCATACTACCTGGAGTTCATATTAAAAGTCTTATTCATCAAAACTCTACTAGTCTCAAAGGTATTGTGAATCCGGTCCTAGCTGCTTCTTCTCCAATTTTGCACGATTCACCAAATGTCATTTCTACTGAATAAGCATCTAAGGAAGCAAGTAAGGCTTCAACATCTGGTAGTATTCTGTTATAGGAAGACCTTCCAATTGAAAACATTTACCCTTTGAATAAGCTTCTTTCATATCATAATTAGAATCTTGCGTGTTAGCACACCGTTTGTATTAATGAAAGTTTGAGTTCTATTCCCTCTACTCCTATTCTAGTGTTTCTGGACTCAACTGATCCTATTTTATCTATTAAATAGTTATTTAAGGAAGTTACTCAGAGAACTAGATCTCCTACAAAATTTCTTTATAAAGCAAATGTCTCAAACCCATATCAAATCACTACTGTGAATGTGGGAGTTCATCATCATGTTACTAACTCAGTTTTTTATCCAATGCACGAAAGTTATAGTGTATTGGAAATTATAAATGAAGATTCTGGTGTTGAGGCTATTAGCTTAACAATCCAATTTGATCAATGATTACACCTCTATCCATCTCATCTTGAAATGTCAGGAGAATAAGTAATAAGATTAAAGGTGTTCTTGATGAAGTTAGACGTTCTAAGGTTAGATTGTCATCCTTGTGAAGACTAAGTTGAGGTGTAAGGGAGTTGCAAAGTTTATGGAGAATCATTTTATGAGTATAGATGGGTGTCTAATCATGATTCACATGTCCTTGATAGAGTGCATGTCATTTGGAAGAATTTTTTTATTTCTAAGATCAACGAGTCCGATCAATTCATTCATCTGGAGGTCAAGTCTAAAGATTTGGTTTTATTTATTACAACTATCTATGGCCACAATGGCGATTCTAAAAGAGGTAATTTGTGGAATATTATCGAAGATATTCAAATCTGCATGAGGTAGTCCCTGGGTCATTTTGTGTGATTTTAATGCAGTCAAAAAGCATTGCGAAAAAAAATGAGAAAATAACCTCCTTCTAACAAGTCTATGCTTGATTTTAATAGTTGTATGCTTATTTGTGGTCTTATTGAACTTGATTTGAACGATCCTTATTTTACTTGGGGATAACCATAAATACATTGAGCCTTTTATTACCTCTAAAATTGATAAATTCATTTATAATGTTGAGTTTCAGTCGTCTATTCCTGAGTTCAATGGTGAAGTTAGCTCAAATAGTATCAGTGACCACAGGAGAATCCTCCTCTCTATCGGTAAACTGAGGAGAGTTAAAGCCCCTTTCTAATTCATTAATGCCTGGGTGGATCAAGAGGATTTTGTTTCTATTATCAAAGATGCATGGGCCATTGATGTAGAAGGTTATGCCATTTATTGTCTTTACATTAAGTTGAATCGTCTCAAGAGTAAGCTCATTTCTTAGAACAAAAATTCTATTGGAGACATTTTTGAAAAGGCTCAGACTGATAGAATTAATGCTAATTTTGACCTGTCTAAGGCAGATTAGTTTCCCTTAGATGAGACTTTGAGAAACATTGCTAAGTATAACAGGAAAATAGCTAATCTCAGTTCAAAAAAAGAGGAATCTTTTTTGAGACAGAAGTCTCACATACAATGGCTTAAGGAGGGTGATTCTAATTCTAAATTCTTTTATTCTTCTCTCAAAACTAGAAGTCACTAGAATAAAATATTTAGTGATCCTGATTCTATTAAGAATGCTACTATTTATTTTTACTCTGATCTTTTAATGGTGATGGTAATCATGTCAATGTTGGGAAGGGTGAATGGTCAGGTAATGATCTTACTGCCGAATAGAAAATCTCCCTTATTTATCATGTTACAAGGCATGGAATGGATGAGGTGGTAAAGAGCCTCAATATAGATAAAGCTCCTAGTCCTGATGGGTTTAATAGATATTTTTATAAGCACTCTTGGATAATCATTGATAATGATGTTTTTGATGTTGTGAAGGAATTCTTCTGTAATGGTAATCTTTTGAAGGAAGCCAACAAAACTTTTATTTGCCTTCTTACTAAGAATGGAGATACTAATTTCATTTCTAATTGTAGTCCAATATCTTTGTGTAATGTTTTTACAAGATTATCTCAAAGATACTTACTCATATGCTTCACCTCTTCTTGATTCTATCATTGATGAGTCGGTGTGCTTTTTTTAAAGGTAGAGATATTAGAGATGCTATTCTTGTTACAAAATGGGATTTTATTCTATTTGGATTAAGTGGATTGAAAATATATTTTTTTCTACCTCCTATCAGATTTTGATTAAAGGCAAACCTTCTCACTCTTTTGTTCCCTCCTGAGGTATTAGGCAAGGCGACCCCATTGCTTCTTACCTATTTGTTATTGTAATGCAAGGTTTTTTTAGAACTTATGTAGAAGGAAATCAAGGAAAAGAGAATAACACCTATTAAAGTCTCAAAGAACCTGCATATTTCTCATCTTGTGTTTGCAGATGATCTGATGGTTTTCATGAAGGCAGATAAAGTTTAAGCTCAGAACCTCAAAGATGTTTTTAGTAATTTTGGTAGTATGTCGGATTTGTCTATTAACTTTGAGAAGAGTGTAGTTTTCCTAAGTAATAATGTTGAGAAGTCTATTTTGGATGTTCTCAATATTAAAGAGAATGTTGGTCCAGAAAAATACCTTGGGTCACCAATTTTTATTGGAAAGTTGACTAAGAGTAGCTTTGTGCTGGACTGATTGACAAAGTCAAGAGGAAGTTAGAATCTTAGAAATAAAAAACTCTCTCTCTCTCTCTCTTGTAGGAAGCTGTGAACTCATCAAATTGACTCTATCTTCAATTCATCTTTATTGGATCTTTTCCTTTCCCATTCCCTACTCTACTATTGATGAAATAGAAAGAACATGTAGAGATTTTCTTCATAGTAGCCATGAGAATAAGAAAAATTTGCATCTGGTTAAATGGGAAAGTGTCACTTTACCAAAAAGGAAGGTGGTCTTGGACTTAGGAAAACAAAGGAGGTGGCTAAGGCTTGTTTAATGTTGAGCAGTTGGAACATTGCTTCAGGGAAAGACATGTTATGGGTCAAGTGGAGCAATGAGAAGTATCTCAAGAAACACTCTTTTTGGAATATAGAAGAATCTTCCAACTTTTCTTGGCTTTTTAACAACATTCTTTGAATGAGGAGTAATATTCTTTCCTTGGTCAATTTCAATATTGAATCAGGAGCTTTGTTTAGTCTTTGGAAGGATCCTTGGGTGAAAGGCAAATTTTTCCTGGGTGTGGTGGATAAGTCAATCATGATCAGATATTCCTTGCATAGTTCTGCTAGACTTGGCAACATTATTAGTAATGGGGATTGGAATATACCTGAAAGTAGATGTTCAAATATCATCCTTCATGTTATTATTTAAAATGGTGTTGTTATCTCTAGGCATGATTCAACCATTATTAATGGTAAAGCTAATATGAAATTAAAAGATATGTGGGATGTTGAAAGAAGCAAAGGGGTGGAAGATGTTTTCTTTGCTTGGCTGTGGAAGTTAAAAGCTCCAAAAAAATTTATAACCCATGTTTGGAAGGCTGTCTTAAACAAACTCTCGAGGTCTGATTACTCAAGGTGGAGAGATCTTCAACTTGCTTCGATGTGTTTCCTTTGTTGCAAGGATTATGATGACTCCTTCCATCGTTCTTTCTCTTATCATTTTGTTAGAGAGATCTAGTTGTTTGCTCTCAATGAAGGTTTTACTCATATGATTCCTAATAATTGGGAGGGTATTAGTAAGTTCAGATGCAAGGTATTGAGTGTCTGTGTCGTTGTTGTTTTGAATCATTGCTGGATGGAGAGAAACCAAAGAGTGCATGAAGAGGCTAGTCGTTTGGGTTTTGTTCTTTGGAAAAATATAAAATATGATGTTCAAATATTATGCATCCTGAGCTCTCTTGACATTCAGTGAGCTTGATCTTTTCTAATTCCTTTTTGGGTTCCTAATGAAACTATTGATTCTTTTTCAAAGATATATGCATGTTATAATGTTATACTCTCCTTCTTCTTTTTTTATCTCCCCTCCCATGCGTGGGATGTGTTCTATTTTCCTTTACCTTGTTACCCTCTTACTTTCTTTTTCTCTATTTTGTACTTCCAAAAAATAAAAATAAAAATAGGCCTTTTGGCGACAAAAGAAAAACTAGAGACCTTGATCACATATTGGAATGGATTGGATGTTTACAAGCCTAAATTGATTATTTCAATTCCTAACATGCCCTTATTTTATCCCAGTGTGAAAGGAATGAAACCATGATATTTTAACATACTAGAAACTTGAACCTTGGTCGAATGATGATGTGAATTTAGAGTTGATTTTTCATTCTTTTGAGATACAATGGATAACATAACTACACACATTTTCTCTTTTTGAGTATTTTAACAGTATGGGCACATGCCAATAAAATATTGTCTAAGGAAATATGTTGGAAATGAGATTGTTTGATTAGTTATCACTGACTTAAACCACATCCCTATTTTGATAGAAAAAATATATCCTTTCTTGCAATCTTGATCTCTTTAACCTGAACTCAAGTAGATCGAATCTAGGAATACAATTGCAACCCAAAACCTTAACTTGATGATGATCTTGAAGATTCTAATGCTAATTATAAATTTAGGGTTAAGCTCCTACAAAGACCTAGGTCTATACCTTTCATAAAATTTGAATATCTTGATATTAAATTGATATCGATGTATCAAAATATTTCTAGATTGTTGCTTATGTTTAAATGATAACAACTAAGGTCTAAATAGGAATTAATATCCAAACATTGAATAATTGGACACATGACATTTGATATCCAAATGCCGACCCTTGACTCCACATATTTCTTAATCATGATCAGACTTGAATCCAACTCTACATCTGAATCTAAGTTCTTGATCCTTGACCCGACAAGCTAATCATCCTAAATTTTTGATCTTTTGTTGATTCATATAGTTGGATATGCAACATGAACCAAAATTTATCATTTTCATAATATGTTGTGTATAGAAGTAATGATGTTGTAGAATATAAGGCCCCTACATGTTTTGAGGATAACTTGAATTTTGGGGACAAAATGCACTTTGAGGAGGGAAGGATGTGATGAAGTGGTTTTCCACTAATCAATGACCCAAATTACTTTTCTATCATACTTCATATTTTATCTTTCTTAACCTGGACACATTTCATAATTTAATGAATATTATATCTTTTGTGACTCTCAATTTTAAAAATAAAGAAAATGCTATTATTTGAGGTATTTTAGTAATGTTTTTAAGAAACAATTTATGTGGAGTTATTTGTGGAATCATTGGTTTCTTATTATCTTGTTAACCACTTCAATTCTTCTTGGAGTAATGAAATAAATTTAGAGGCATTTGATTGGAATATTAGCAACCATGCGCTTGATTAATTTGCTAAAAGTAACTTCTATAATAAGTACGAAATAAGGAACTAATTATATAGTCAAAGAGAGAGTTTTGAGTTTTTAAGTTGTCTAAGATAAATATTACTTGATTTTGAAACATTTATCATACTTCCATTACATTCGGAGTTATGGTTTGAACATTGGTATAATTTGAAGATCATATGTATATATGTGAGAGTACAAATATAATATGACATATGGATACTTTCCTTTTTGGGTTTGATCACAATGTTTCTGAATCTCCTAGTCAAAATGCATCTTTGTATTTTCAAAAATTCCTTTAGCATTAGGGAAAAGGGAAGAAGGAATATAAGAGAAGGAAACGGAGGTCATGAAGAAGTATAGATAGGGCATGCATGCCTCATATGCTTCCATCCAACATACTCTTCTCCCTCTTATGAAACATCTAGCCAAATAGGAAAGGATGGGATAAAATACATTGAAATATTGCCTTGACATATAGTGTAGTCGTTTAGAATCGATGCTTGATGGAAACTAGGTGATTAAGTTCATAATTAAAATAGAAATTTCTTGACACTTGGATTGCTAGAAATAGTGAAACCCATAGGGAGAACAACCTGATGATATCTTATCCTTTTAGACTTGCATGCCCTAGGAATAATTGAGTACTATACTACCCCTTCTTCTCCATAAAAAACTATCCCTTTTGCCTCCACCAAACTTCCCTTGACCAATTCTGCCCTTGTCATTGACTTACAAAGTGCTAGAAGTCCATCCTTTTTACTCCTCGGTCACCTACTACTTCTTAGAGCATTTTTCATTCCAAGATGGTCTAGGGCCATCCTCAAGGAGTTGCCCCATCCCATCACCATCATTCTGGTGGGTGGACCACCTAGAACTTGTGTCTTGGAAGTGGCTGAAACAAGAGTTGGAGTTGTTACCCTTTTGAAATCTAGAAAGGTGATTTACACACATTGGAAAAGAAAAGGATGGAGTCTTTGTTTTTTCATCAGAACAAAGGAAGGCATCGATGTGATCGGGGACCTTGGGTATCAGGAATGGCAGAGTGATCACCTTTAAACGTGGGTCAAAAGTGTAAACAAGATTACCTAGTTGAAAAGTATAATATTTGTACCTGACTTGAACTGACATCCATGATTAAATATGGAGTCAACTGTAGTAATATGCGGTCTAAGATAGGGATAAGGGAAGGAGACTACATAAGAAACTCAAATCCTTAGCTTAGCTTAGTTGGCAAAAGTTGGAATTTGGTGTTCTTGTTAAGGAATGAATTGATCTACTTAAAAACAATAAACCTTAGTTATGTAACTCATGTGAGATAAGGGTAATGGTATTTTGATAAAGGGAATTTGGAAATGGTTTAACCAATGAAACCAACCTAAACCATGTAAAACCTTATCTTTTATATATTCTCTATGCATTATGCATGTATCCATAGAAGATATTTAACACCTTTCTTATCTTGAGATCCAAGTAGATTTATATCTAAAGGCACCTCTCTCTCAAGACGATAACCATGAGAACAATAATAAACACATGCCTTTTTATAAATTGATTCCCCACTCTCATGGCTTATCACTAATCTAAACTCTAGTATTATTGAACTCATTATTTCAAAATATATTAGATAAAACATCACAAGAAGGTATCTAATCAAACAAGGGATGTATTTAAATAGGAGTATGGAAATATAATTGCAAGAATATATGTATTTAATAAAAGAAGGAAAGATTACATGGTTGGGATGGCTTGATGGCTACTCCTAACCCAAGTTTATGGATCTAGCCACTCATGATGATGCAATAATCAAATTAAAAATTGAACAAGTCATTTCTATAAAAAGAAAATAATGAAGCAACAAGAGAAAGGGCAGAGGTTGATTAAAAGGGTAGACTAATGTTATAACCTAGTTTTCACTTGTATTTTACTTAGTTGAAATGCAATAATTTCAATAAAAAGTACATACTAGAAATTTGGGGTACTTTGTTTTAAATATATGGTTATTTTCCTTTGTTATGTATTTCTTGGTTTCTATTGATTTTATTGATCCAATAATGGATGCAAGGGAAAAAGGAAGAAAGAAAAATCAATATTGGATGCAATATAAAAGATGATGGGTAATTAATATGGAATTCTCTATAAAGTGGTATGGATGGCCACTAATGGATTGGCTTCAGTTTCACATGATTCCTAATAAGAAAAATAATTACAACAAAAGATATGGAGAAAGTAGAAAGAGAAAGGGTGGATTAGATGCCTTAAATATGTGAAATAAGGAGAAGAATAGGATATTAAGAAAACTATCTTTTCTCTATGAGTTTTGGCCTCAAACCTTGCCCATGATTAGATAAAGTCATGAAGAACTCTCCTTTAAATTTTGGAATTAAAAGGGCTTAAGAATTGACAAATATGAATTTTTCTAGAAAAATTAAAGTGAAAGAATCATGGAAAATGTGTTTAAATGTCACAAAATTCAATTCACACTCAAACTATACCCAGACTCCTTTCCATTGGAAAGCATGTTTCTGACTCTTGGATCAAGATCCAATGATCAAAAGATCATCTCCTAGCTCGTGATAAACATGGAAAGTGGGAACAATACAAGCTAGTTTTCTAGATCATTTTTCTTACAATTTAATGTATGAAAGATGTTGGAAATCTATCCAATGGCTTCATGATATCACTATGAATCTACCTACCCTTAGTTTTACCTATCTAGGAGGACTCTATAAGAATTACCCAAATTTGTCAACACAACAAGGACCAATTCTCGAACCTAGGGCTACATAAAGGCCCTACAGCAAGACTCTACAGGACCTAGGACTAGCCTCTTCACCTTCAATTCCACCGTTATCACTACCACCCATTGTCTAGATACATCTCTACGTAGATGAAGAACCTTCTTGTCATTCTCCTCGCCCAAGTTATCCCCAGGGAAATTGAAGGCTTAGTCATCTTCAATGGTCAATACGGAGGAGGAGGCATCTTCTCCTACTGCTGGGAAGGCTCAGTGCTCGAAGTCAACCTCCCATTTGACTGACGACTCATGGAGAAGGAGTCGATATGAGGAAGAAGATGACCCCAGGCAAAATATGTCTTAGCCCCGACTCTCCTTCATAACAGGTTAGGGTATCTTGGTCTTCCCCCCTTCTCACTCTGTATAACGTGAGTCCACACAAGCTCATCTAACCTAAGTGGAGCGAGCCCATTGGTTAGCCCAACCTAGCTGGAAAGGCTGGGACCAGGGCGTGTTGCCTAAGTGGCAGCCTTTGATTGGTTGGAATGGATTTACATTGCAAAAATGCTAGTAAATCAGTGGATGATTCAATGATAGCACGTTATATATGAAAGTTTCTTAGAAAATACAAGGAATACAATAAAAATAAAATCAAGACCTAGTTTTGTATCTAATTCAAAAGGTACTTAAAGTTTCTATTTTTAATGTGTTTAACATGTAAAAACCCTATCTAGGTTTTAATTATCTTAATCTATTTAATTGCTCTTAATGGTCAAAGATCGATCTTTTCAGATAAAAAGGGTAACTTGGATCGATTTTGAGATTGATAATTCATAAGTTGTCCAATTAGGGTTTTCTTGAGTTAAAAATGCATATAATGGTAAAATTAGGGTTTTTAAACCAAAAGGACATTAAAGTGATAATTAGGGTTTGGGAAGCCAAAACCCTAATGGATCCCTAATTTGACCCAAACCCTAACTTGGACCCCAAGGTAGTCATAATGATATATTTTGGATAGTAATACATGGGTTTTATGCTTTAATTTCAAGGTAATTGCTTGATTGGTTGCTCTTGTTACATTTTGACTGGACATCAAGTTACTTCTGAGGAAGGTATGTGGTTACGCCTATGACTAATTGACTTAACCAACTTCTATGGCTTTCTCGAAGTTTTTCTCAAAATGATTGCAAATAAATGCTTGCCTTTTTATTTATTTCTCACAACTCATAAAGTCACCATGGATATCACATTGTATGACCATAACTAGCTCAAACCCTATGTTACCTCTTGATGTATGGAAATATAAGAAAGTTGTTGAGACAATTATGATCAAGCCCCTGGAGGGGAAGGTCACTAAGGCTCCAATTGGTTTGATGTAAGTCACAAGTTATGTGGAACTCATTTTTCTGGAACTCTAGTTTAGTCTCTAAAACTTAAGTTCCATTATCTTCCATGTGATTGGTTTGTTGTAAGTTTGAACATGAACATTATTAAAAATGTTGTAAATTTTATTGTGTAATATATAAAAAGTAAGGACGGTAAACATATGAAGAAAGAATAATATATGTGAATAATTAAAATATTTGTAACCATAATAATCTCAAAAACTAGTCATGGTACGAACTACGAATGTTTCTCCATTAAAAATATTTAGGTGTTGAATAATTATAATTTAAATAATAAATATAGTTGTTAAAATCACATCACAATATTTTTATTTTAATTTGTATGTACAGAGTATTGTAATAATATCTACATCTTATGTGTGTAAATATAAGTTTTGGTTCATCATTGTTTAACAATATACAATATTAAAAATTTTAGTATATTCTTTACGTACAATTATAGTTAATTGTCATTTGTCACATGAAATTTTTTAAACATGGAGAACAAAAATATGTTAGATAATCTCAATCACATGGTGCGGTGTGATTATTTTTTCATAGTGTTCATACATTTTTTTATATTATAAAGCACAATGATAATGTGGTTATAATGTAAAATTTTACATAACACAGTTATATTGTATAGAATTTTCATATTATATTATTTTTTTGACAATAAACCATATCCACACTGCTAACATTTCTAGTCTAAAATATTTTACATATTCCATTTATGAAGAATGAAAAATATAATTGTGTATGAAATGTTTTTATAAGTTCTGGAACTCATTTTCTGCTCTTTTTAAGAGGGAACTCAAGAACTCTATTTTGTATGTAAGTATATAACACACTGTAAGTCACAGAATTCAAGTTCCAAGACTTACGTTAAACCAATCATGTAAAACTATTTAAGGAACTCCAATTCATAAGTTTTCCGGACCAATTACCTCAAACCAATCAGAGCCTAAAGGTCAAACCCCTAAAGGGGAAGACTGATATGGAACCAAACTCCTGGAGGAGAAGGTTGCCTACATATACTATAGGGACAAAACCCTAGAAGGGTATCACAGAGGATGGATAGATAAGGGTTGAGGAGTTATGATGAAAATATAAATTTTGTTTCTATAATAATAATTTGGTTGATTATGTTGTTACAACTAGATGTGAATATTTTGTTTCCCCCACATACCAATATAACTTGATATATTTATGGTTGTTTTGTTCATTGGCGTTTTAGGTTAAACCACTTCTATTCTGTAATTAATGAAGAAAGATGGACATCCACAGAAGAAGGCACCCAAAAGAAAATATTTAATGTAATTCTAGAGGATATAGATAGATAGTTTCTTTTCCAGTTGCAAACAATAATTTCCCATATGATGTAACTCCCGATTGGAGAGTTTATCATTTATGTTGTTCCAAACTCTTTACCTTTTAGTGAAAATTTATTAGTTATTTATGGTTATTTGATAAACCATCAATCATGTATTATGATAATGTCCCTTACCCTCGTGGTCCACCTTTATTGGGGATAACAAGGGGAGGGGTTCGTTACATTGTTATCAGAGCCTGATTTACCATTTAACCTTTAATCATTGTTAAATTTTAAGAGTTATGTAGATCCAAAGGGAATTATTAGAGTACTTTCAAAGATGAACGTCTAGAAGGGACCACAATTTGAGAGTTGGCAAAAAAAATCTCTGCACTGCTATTTGGCTTACAAGGACTCACAGACTTGTGCATCCCGCCTGGCCAAAGTCAGAGGATATTACTCAAAATAACATACCTCAAGGATTTCTCTTCTATTTTCATCCTTTCTCTAACCCTTGCTTCACTCACTAAACCCTAAGTACCTATAAATGCTCTCTCTATCCCTTCTGAGTACTAGGGTTAATGTATTATGGATTAAGGCATCCTTCTCCAAATAATAAAATGCACTTAAGCAAGATGTCATGGACATAAATTTTATGATTATTTAATACCCTACTTATGAAACCAAGGTTAATGAAGTTAACTTATGTAAAATATCATGGCTCGTGTTAAGGATATTTTCATCCCCGACACCTACAAGGAATACCCCAGGCTGAGTCCCCCCGTAAGAAGAGGCTCTCCTTAGAAAAGAAGAATAGGACCATGAAGAGTGAGTCCTCTTGAAAGAGAAAGAGAGAAGGTGAGACCTTTGTTGAGAGAGGCCATGAGCACACGGCTATCCCCTTTAATATGCCAAACCTTGAAGATGGTCCTAACCCCAGATGTGAACATGTGATGGAAAATGAGCCCAAGGTTGACCCTAAACATGCAAGTGACACCAGAGCGGCAGTGGGTCTAGTGGTGGCTCACACTTCAGATGCTTTTTAGTTGGAGCAAAAAAAAATTGATTGAGGCCATCAATGCCTTGGCCCTCAGAGATGCTACTACAGACAAGAATGGTGAGACCCTTCCTGTCTGCCCTCATCTTAGAGTCACCATTCTCGACTTCATCAAGCTCAATATAGAAAAGTTCCAAGGTGAAGACAAGACGGAAGTTGTTGATAAAGTTGATGCTTGGTTGCTAGCAGTAGAGAATGGATTCTACACACTGGAAGTGCAAGCCAACAAGAAAGTTCTTTTTTCCACTCACCTCCTTGAAGGTGTTGCAAAGATATCATGGGAAAACTACATCGCAGGTCGAGATTTGACTGAGGAACCCATAACATGGGTGGATTTCTACACCATCTTCACTGCACGTCTTCCCAGAGCTGCCACAAAGGAAAAAGAGAAGTAGTTCATGATCCTTAATCATAGAAATATGACAGTGGCAGATTATGCCTAAAAGTTCTATCTTCGGGAGTGCTTTAGTTACACGCTGGCTGAAGATCACCGAGTGGAACACTTTGTGGAACGTGTGCACCATCAGATAAGACCCCATGTGATGGCAAGTAAACCCCAAAACTTCAACGGGGCCCTCAACTTTGCCCTAGTCTACCACAAAACCCGCCAAAGGGATACTTAGGGTTCATAGAAGGCACGTTAGAACCAAGGAGTGATAATAGAAGATCTCACGGTCGTAACCATGGAAAGGGAAAGAACATAGAAAAGGGAAAACATCACAATGAGAACCACCAGAATGGGGCATCCTCAAAATGCCATTGTTGTGGGAGGTTTCATGATGGCAAGTGTCATTTGAAAAGAAAGTGTGTTATCGTTGCCTACAAGAGGGACACTTCCATGTCAATGTCCCCTCCCTGACCCAAGAGGTCTGGGCCTAGTAGAGGCCCAACCAATGGAGGCTCAACCAATAGTTATAGCACCATAAGGAGAAGCGCCACCTGTTGGAGAGCGGTGACAGGCTTGAGTCTTCACCATTGACAATGAAGAGGCTCAGGCTAATGCTAACCATCTGATTGAGGGTAACCGTCCTTAGAGTTATGTTCTTATCCTTTAATATGAAATGCATAGTGGTTTAATTGTCATGAGTATAATGTAGGCATGCTTGTTATTATGGGACAAACTGTAAAAGCTTTATTTGACTCTGGATCTACCAATACTTTTATTTCGAGAAATCTTGTGACTGTGCTTTGTTTGGAATTCAAGGATTTAGGATTTTTTTAGAAGTTACTACACCTAGTGGTCATATATTTTTGTCTCTCTTGAGAACACCAGTTATACCTGTTAAATATATGAATAGTGAACTCCATACCGAGTTTATCATCCTTGATATGAATGATTTTGATGTAATAATTGGCATGGGTTGGATTTATACTTATAATGCAAAAATAGACTATAGAGAAAAGAAAATAAGAATAGAGAGACTGGGTTACCCACCCTTTACCATTAGAGGTAGGAAGGATGCTACCACTAGCCTATATGTATCCACCTAGAAAGCAAAGCATATGATAGCTAAAGGTTGTCAGTCATTCCTCGTAGTAGTTGCTGATCTAGAGCCTAAGGTGTGACCCTTAGAAAAAATGGAGGTAGTTAGGGACTATGAAGATGCATTCCCAAATGATTTTCCTTGTATACCTCTGGAGAGAGAAGTGGACTTCTTAATAGAATTAGCTTCGGGATGGACCCTATTTCCATGGCACCTTAGAGAATGGCCCCCACTGAGTTGCTTGAGATGAAAAAGCAACTACAAGAATTGCTAGACAAAGGCTTCATCTGACCTAGCACTTCTCCTTGGGGAGCACTAGTCCTCTTTGTGAAAAAGAAGAATGGATCACTTCATATGTGCATAGACTATATAATGATAAATTAGGATACCATTAAGAACAAGTATCCTCTACCCCATCTAGATGACATGTCTGACCAGCTCAAGTTAGCCCTATTTTCTCAAAGATTGACCTAAGATCGGGATACCACCACGTGCAAGTTAATAACAACGATATTCCAGAAATTGCTTTTCGAACCTGCTATGGCCATTATGAGTTTTTGGTCATGTCTTATAGGTTGTACAATGACCCAAGTGTGTTTATGAACCTCATGAAAAGTGTATTCCAACCCTTCCTTGACTCCTTTGTCACAGTGTTCATAGATGACATCCTAGTATATTATGATGACCTAGAACAACATGGTGACCACCTTTATAGAGTCCTTGATATCCTGAGAAAGCTGAAGTTCTATGAAAAATTCTCAAATTGTGAATTTTGGATAGACCGCATCATGTTCTTTGGACACATTATATCTGAAGGGACCATCTCAGAGGATCACAACAAGCTGTCAGTTATACGTGATTGGCCATCACCAAAGAACCCTTTTGAGATTCAAAACTTCTTGGAATTGGATGGGCACTACCAGTGATTCATCGAGGTTTTTTTCAAGACTATATTGCTCCTCACCAAGCTCACCTAAAAGGACAAGAAATTTGTGTGGTATGACCTGTGTGAAGCACGATTCTAGGAATCGAAGGAGAAGTTGGCCACAACTCCCATTTTGACTCTATTCTTTGACAATGAAGGCTTCATAATATACATTGACACATAAAAGATGGCACTTAGATGTGCGTTAGAGTAGAATAAACATGTTGTCACCTATGACTCAAGATAGCTAAAGCCAAATGAAGTGAACTACCCAACACATGATTTAGAGTTGGTAAAAATTATTCATGTCCTAAAGATCTGGTAACATTACTTGTATGGATATACCTTTGAAATCCTCACCGACCATAAAATTTTGAACTACCTCTTGATTTAGAAGGACCTAAACTTAAGATAAAGACAATGGATTGAGTACATGAAAGACTATGATTTTACCGTTGCCTATCACCCAAGAAAAGCTAATCTGGTGGCTGATGCCTTCAGTCAGAAACAACTTTGATGCACAATTGTCTTATCCACTCAATAGACAAAACTGGAGGATTTTGCTAGATGGACTCTACATTCATTAGAAGATAAAATCCATTTGGATAATATTTAGATAAATCTTGATCGATTGACCAAGTTGTTAGCTGGCCAGTTCAAAGCTAGAGAAGATGAAAGGTTTGATGGAGAAGCCTCAAAACACCTATCGGTGGGTGTGGATGGTGGAATCTGGTACAAAATTTGTATTTGGGTTCCTGAGAATTCACCCTTGAAGACTTATATCTTGCAAGAAGTTCATGGGACTAAGTATACAATGCATCCTGGTACCAAAAAAATGTTTAAGGACTTGCAACGATACTTTTGGTGGTCAAGGATGAAGAGAGACATAGCCTCCTATGTAGCCAATTGTCTCACGTGCCATATGGTGAAGGCTGAACACCAGAGACCTGGTGGGTTACTTCAATAAATTGAGATTCCTGAGTGGGAATGGGAATAGATCACTACAAATTTTGTGGTGGGTCTCCCCAAGACAAAAAAAGGTCATGATGCAATATGGGTTGTGGTGGACCGCCTAACCAAGTCAGCACACTTCCTTACCCTAAAGATTACTACCAAGGTATCCGACCTAGGTGAACTATATGTTAGATAGATAGTTCGATTGCATGGTGTTCCAAGTTCAATTATCTCTGATCGAGATCCTAAGTTCACTTCAAAGTTATGGAAGAAAGCACAAGAATAACTCAGTACAAGGTTGAAATTCAACATGACTTATCATCCCCAAACTGATGGACAGTCAGAGAGGATGATTCATACCTTAGAGGATTTGTTGAGAGCACGTGTGCTCGACTGGGGTGGATCATGGGATTAGTACTTTCCCTTAGTTGAGTTTGCCTATAATAATAGCTACCAAGCCAGTATCATGATGCCTCCATATGAAGTTCTCTATGGGAGGTTGTGTCAGTCACCACTTCACTGGGACGATGTCAGTGAGAGGACCTTACTAAGGTTAGAGGAACTATATTTGTATCTTTACAAGGTTGCTTTGATCAAGAAAAGGCTAAAGAGACCCCATGATCAAAAGAAGTTGTAGGTTGATGCAAAGCAGACATATTTGCACTTTACTATAGGTGACAATGTGTTTATGAAAATCTAACCCCTCTGAGCTATAGCTAAGAATAGAGGAAAATTGAGTCCCCAATATGTGGGTCTGTTTGAGATCCTAGAATAGATTGGTGAAGATACTTATAGTTTAGTGTTACCCCCATAGTATAGTATGATGCATGATGTGTTCCATGTGTCCAATCTGAAGCACTATGTGAAGGGTCCTATCCATGTGTTGAGCATTGAGCCTATTGAATTCCAAGGGAGATTGACATACCCTTAGTAACATGTGAGGATATTAGACACCAAGGTGAAAGATCTCAGGAATAAAAAGATAGAGATGGTAAAGGTTCTTTGGAAGCACCATGGAGAAGATGAAGCCACATGGGAGCTAAAAACTTACATGGAAAAGTCCCATCTTGAACTCTGTGTACAATTAGTCAAATTTGGAGGAAAAAATTCCTATAAGAGGGGAAGGATATTATAACCTAGTTTTCACTTGCATTTTACTTAGTGGAAACTCAATTATTTCAATAAAAAGGACATATACTTTGTTTTCAAAGCATGATTTTCACTTACAATTTTCCTTTGCTATGGATTTTGTGGTTTCTACTGATTTTATTGATCCAATAATGAATATAATTGAAAAAGGAGAAAGAAAAATCAATATTAGGTGCAATATAAAAGATGATGGATAATTAATATGGAATCTCCAGAAAGTTGGTATGGATGGACACTAATGGATTGATTCCAATTTTACATGGTTCCTAATATGAAAAGTAATTAAAATAAAAGATATGGAAAATGTAGAAAGAGAAAAGGGTAGATTAGGTGGATTAAATATATGAAATAAGGAGAAGACTTGGATATTAAGAAAATTATCTTTTTCATTTTGAGTTTTGTAACCTTGCCCTCGATTAGATAAAGACATCAAGAACTTTTGTTTAAAATTTGGAATTAAAAGGACTTACAGATCGAGAGATATGGATTTTTCCAGAAATCCTAAAGTGAAAGAATTATGGAAAATGTGCATAAATTTGATTCACACTCAAATTATACCCAGACTCCTTTTAATTAGCACATGTTTCTGACCCTTAGATTAGGATCTGATGATAAAAATATCATCTCCTAGATCACGATAAACAGGGAAAGTGGGAACAATATAAGTTGGTTTTCCGGATCATTTTTCTCACAACTTAATGCACGAGAGAGGGTGGAAATCTATCCAATGGCTTCATGAGATCACTATGAATCTACCTACCCTAGATTTTGCATAGCTAAGAGGACTCTAGAAGAATCACCCAAACCCATCAACACACAAGGACCAACCCTCGATCCTAGGGCTATATAAAGGGTCCATGCATCCAATGCAAAAACACCATTATGATCGCAAGACACTACGGGACCTGGGACTCACCTTACCACCTTCATTCCACCATTATCCCTGCCACCTGTCATCCTGATACATATTTGTGTAATCAAATAACATTCTTGTCGTTCTCCTCGCCCAAGCTATCTCCAGGGCAATTGAAGACTTTTTTGTCTTCAGTGGATCGAGACAAAGGAGGAGGAATCATTGTCTGCCACTAGGAAGGCCCGATGCTCGAAGTCAACCTCTTCATTGATTAGCTGACCACAAAGAAGCAGTCAATCTAAGGAAAAAGATGACCCCAGGCAAAAAGATGTCTTAGCCTTGATTCTCTTTCATAACAGGTTAGGGTATCTTGGTCTTTTCCTCCCTTCTTGCTCAATGAATGCACACATGCTCATCTAACCTAAGTGGTGCAAACCCATTGGTTATCCCAACCTAGCTAGCAATTTTGGGACTAGGGTACACTGCCTAGGTGGTGGTCTATGATTGTTTGGAATGAATTAATATTGCAAAAATGCTGGTAAATCATTGGATGATCCAATGATAACATGTTAGATATGAAAGTTGCTTTGAAAAATAGAAGGAATGCAATACAATATAATCAAGACCTAGTCTTATCTCTAATTTGATAAGTACTTAAAGTTGATTTCTTTAATGTGTTTTAACATGTAAAAACCCTAATTTCAAGGTTTTAATGGTCTTAATAAATTTAGTTGCTCTTAATGATCAAAGACTAATCTTTTTGGATAAAAAGGCTAACTTGGATCTATTTTAAGTTTGATAATTCATAAGTTGTCCAATTAGGGTTTTCTTGAGTTAAATATGCATATAACTGTAAAATTAGGGTTTTTCTCGGTCAAGATATATTTCAACTGACCATGTTGACAAAATGTTGTTCAATAGTATATTGTTTGATTTTTAATTATTTATTGGTAAATCCAAATGATCTGAAATTTTAACTAGAGATATGAAACTCAATTATAAAAAAATATGTAAAATTTTCATAATTTTTTGATGCATTTAGACCGTATCAGTAGAGGAATTACAGTAATTGACATTTTTGTATAATTCTAGATAGTAGTGCACTATTTGATTTTTAATTATTTAATGAAAGCTTTGAATGATATTAAATTTTAATTGAAGCTTTATAACTCAATTATACAAAATATTCTAAATTATCATAATTTTTGGAGGAGGTTTGTTCTGTGAAATACATGAATTTACAAAAACCTTTTTATGATAGATTTTTTTTTGTTAAAATAAGAAAAAGTATAGTAAAGGGTCAAAGTGCAATTGACCCAAGCAGCTCAATTGCTCTATATGGTCAACCTAACACAAAAGGATCTCTCATAATTCGTGATTCAATCCAGAGAAACAAAATCCTAGAGAGAGAGTTAGAGTTTGAGAGGAGAAATTGATGGAGACGCTGACCTAGGGTTTTGCAGTCCGAGGAATGATGAAATCATGTAAGTTTAACTTCTTTGGATATAGTTTCATGGTGAATCTTATCTCACATGTCAAAATTTCGTCCCTCCTCTGATTTGATACAAAATGGTATCAAAACTTCCCCTTTTCTCACTCTTTGTTCATAATCCCTCATTTTTAGGGTTTCCGAGTTGAAAGGAAGAAGAATTGGGTGAATTGCTAGGGATTTGATATGAGATCGATATTTTCAAGAATGAGCTACGTTTTAAGGTGTTTTCACACCTTATGGTGAGTGGAAACTTCCTTTAAATAGTATATCACACGAAAATTGGTTAATTCATCCATAATCTTTAATTGCTAGTATGCGACTACAAACCCTGAATTGTCTACTTGTTCTAAGTTGTTGCAAAATGATATGAAATGGATTCTTCCTCTGTTTGGATGAAGTTCAGATGATAAAATCATATTAGAAATGTATACAATACATCCTAATGAGAATTCCCTAAGTATTCACAGAGGTTATAAGAGTAAACTGAAATATAGGGAATTTGTCTATGACTGAAATTTGATGTATAAGTAAATAGAGAAAATTGCTTATCTAGATCCCCTTGGTTATGAATGATTGTTTATCTTAATTCATAGTACATATATGTCAGATAATATCTTGGATTTTGTTCAAAGTGAATAGTGTTTGTTTGATATCTCAGTAAAGAGGGTGAAACCCTAGATGCGAGGAAAGTTGGATATTTGTGAATAGATATCATGAAATCCATTTGAAGGGATTTTTTTTTTGACATGATAGACTTTATTTATTCAATGTTATTACTGATGCATGATATCCTAGTGAATGGAATGGAAACCCAAATTCAACTCAGTTCCAAGGTTTCATACATATATTGTTTTTATATGATTTGTTGATAGTAGTCTTTATTCAATGAATGTTTATGTCGCATGAAATCTTTATAGGAGCCATGTGAATAAGTTGGTGCCTAGTGAGAGGTGACAAGATGTGTGATGGCCTTATGAGCCATGAGAATACTTGTACAACCATTGAAATGAATACCTTGGTCTAAGGACCTAGAGGTAATGGTTACATGTTACAGAGGTAACAATGCTATGTGATGATCTTAGGGTTTGGATACCCAGATCTAGTAATTATGATAATGATGTGAAGGGATAAGAATTCCCAGTAATGTGATAAGGGATTGAGAACCCATGTATCATGTGTTTTAAAGATTTGAAAAGTATGTGATACATGTATTACACCTTTCTTTGTAGCATTTGTGGTGATTAAATGAAACCCTGAGGGTAGGGTGTTCAATGAATCAAGTATTGTGATATCAATGTTCTCAGTTATTATTATTAATTCTTGTCATGATAAGTAGTTAACTATTAATTGAGTTATGATATGCACAACTCAAGATTTGGGTTGATGTGCACGATTCTAGTGTGAATGTGCCAAGTGGACATGAAATCTATTTATTTAAGAATTTTAGTCTGCCTACATGTATAGTATGTTGATTACTCAGTATATTACAATATTTTGAATATACTGCTCTGCCAAGTTTAGAATGATATACATATTGTATTATAAATTCAAATAAGTAGACACGACACCATAGAGATACCAGAGTCAAGTATAAGTAAGAGAAGGGTACAATGTAGAAAGAGCTTTCTAGGAATAATAAAATAATAGACTTAGGAGCCCTGAACACCGTAGAACCCCTATGTGAGGTATGTGCCTTAGGGGTGAAATGACCTAACCCTAGAAGAATCCAATATACGGGGGTCGGAACATGCTATCAGGTGGCACGGGGGATGAATCCCTAGTGTAAGTCTCCTTAAATTATAGTTTGCAATGTCCAACATCAACTAGATGTCATGGTGGCACTAGAGTACAGAAAAGCCAAGAGGTGGCTTGACTCTCCGCCTGTGTGCTCAGGTTAGAGGAGGAGTCCAGTTTAGGCCAGAGAGCCATTTCCCTATTGTAGACCAGGAGAGTAGTCAGACTTAGCATTTCCCGGGTGTGTCTGCTAAGTCTTGTATGGTGTGATCGTAGTGCACTATGAGTCTTCATATGTAGATTACACTACATATGATCAAGGCATAATAAAATAAATGAGAGGTCAAACAAGTGTGTATAATTATTCAATTATTCTTTGTATGTTTCTGAATTATTAGTTCTCTTTATGATCAATCAAACATTTCATATATTGATTCACTCTTATAGATATTTAGAGTATCCTGCCATATTTATGATTATCAATTATTAGACTCTCTAAAGCTTTTTGCTGTTATAATTGATATCAAATGCTCAAAAGTATATTTGTAATTATATCAGTGCTTTAGACTGTTTCTTTGAAGTACTCATTCACTGAGCGAGTAGGATCACCCCTCTACTCAAAATTTTTAGGGAAATCACATGGACTTGAAGAATATATCATTGCATCAGAGTAGATCTGCCATAAGAGTTAAGTCTGAGTATAGTTAAGTTCAGTCGGTCCCTGTCACTCTAGGTCCTTGTATAGATCTGAGAGAGAGAGTTGTAAATGATGTTTTGTATGTTTGTTTCCTTAATAGGAGAGAATGCAAATGATTGTCATGTCATATGTACATGGAAGTGTGAGAAACATAATGAATGTATGGATGTGTATCATTAATGCTGAGATTATATTAGAGAAATAAAAGTTTAATTATCTTGTAAAGTTAGTTTATGTGGTTCAATGCGAGTAAACAAAGAGTTTGAAAAAGAAGAAAAAGTTAAGGGTAATCTTTGTATTACGTTAAATCCTCAATTTATACCCTAATCTCATGATTAGTGGTAATTGTGAGATCGGGGTGTAACAACTTTAGTATCATAGCTTAGGTTGAGTCGTCAGGGACCATTAAGTTAGTAAGTTAGAGTCATAAGTGTGGTAGATAGGATATGTTATAATGTTAGCTCTGGGGATTTGAGTATTTGGATATCCTAGCCCGATATCTGAGTACTTGGATCAATCAGTATCAAGCTACTCTGTCTATTCTTTCATGTATACCCTAGCCAGGTATACAATGGAAGGATGGGCTAGAGAGAAACCCTAGAAATATTAGGGTTAGAAACAAGATAAGTAACATGAATTAAGAGCATAAATATAAATTGAGATAAAACTTTCATTTCATATTGTTGTTTTATTGGAGATGAGTAGAAAAGCTCTTATATGTTGAAATTCAGATATTCACTATTTTGAAATATATATGGGTCTTTAAGATTTGTTGTGCGTTATGCAGTTGTAACATTTATTGATTACATTCTTTGTATCAAGTAGACTAGAAATGATCTTTGATTGAACTTTCCTAAGTGGATATTCTTTCCACATATTTGAGATTTATAGGAGTTGGCTAATCTTAAGTAGCTCTTAGCTTCAGGACTGTAGGTTCGGCCTGGTCCGGCTGGCAGGATGCGTTACTAGGATCTAATGACTCCTATTAAAAATATAATAAGAGTAGACTCTAGATAATTAGACCCACATCATAGTGAGAATGTACATACACTAAGATGTTGAAACATATGGGGAAGATTAGAATAGCTAACAATCAGTTGAAACTGATGTCTGAGATCCAACTTTGGGGCCTCATATGAGAAACCTTTAATTGGGAATAAATGCACATGACATAAGGTTCAGATTAAGTTTAATGATTAGTATTATATGAACTTTAAATATGAAATGTGGAAAAGATATGAGAAAAGTATGTAAGGGGCCAAGATAGTAAGAATCAATCACGAGTAATGGATTATATAACTGAGTACAATGTTTTTATGTATTCCAAAGCAAAGGGAAAATAGAATAAAAGAGTTAAGTATTTGATAAGTACATAGAAGTGAAGAGTCTTCAGAAAAGTTAAAGTGAAGAGAACTAGATGAGCATGTAAATCATAAAAATAGGATAAGAAACTTAGTTGAAACAAAGAGAAATGTTGGAAATGATGAGCTTCATTAAGGAATGAGGGTTATGATATAATTGAGAGCATGGAATGTATACATTTATTAATAAGTTTAATACATTCATCCTTACTGCCTTTGGATTCCAAGTCTCTATAGAACAACAAACTAGTTTCTAAAAGAAGAACAAAAGTGTAGCTAAATAAATGAATAAGTCATACAAAGGTAGACTACATTCAGGAAGGAAAAACTTGATTGAAAGAGAAACTATGTTTCACCCATGCATGAGCCGTTTGATTTAAAATGAAGGATATGTAATGTATTAAACATGAGGTGATACTATTAGAGAGATTATTGATTTAGAATTTCAACTTCACATTAGTAGAAGGATAAAAGGAAATATATGCAACATAGTATATATGATCATACACCTAAAAGAAGCAACACGATCATAAGAGAAAACTAGAAGTTAAAGATGATATGTGGAATAGAAGTATATTGTAAGGGGATTATGGAAAGTAATGAAAAGGTTTGAAACATGGTGGAATAATATAGATTATAAAAGAAAGAGGTTGCAAGATTCAAGAAAGTGCTAATTGGTCAAGTATCCTTGTTGATAATTCATTAAACCTACATATGAGAAATGTATTAATGAATGTTTGAAGATAAGAATTCTAAGTCTCAAAATCATCTTCTCTTTCATATCTTCCTTAATGAAAGCAATGTGGGAATGAAGTGATAAGAAAATGAATCATATCTGATGCAAAACCATCATGGTAGAGGCATCTAGTAAATGTAATAATGACATACAATATGATGATGAAACCCTAGCAGGGTAAATTGAGAATGTAATCTATCTAAATTGCCAAGTAAGAGAAAAGAAATTCAATTGATAAGATAAGGAAGACTTTAGTAAAACTTGTGAGATCCAAAGTTTGACTTTCAAATTAAGGAAGCAAAGTTACACACAACAACGTCATGAGACTGATAAGGACCAAACCCTAGAATGTTTAGAGTTGTAGTAGTTCAAGGGTTGTCACTAGTGATTTGACCTTGTATACTAGCATCTCTATAAAACAAGATCATGCGATTTGCACTATGAGAAGTAAACTAGCACTGATAGTAATCCTAGCTAATCTGAAAGGTTGATGAACAATATGAAAATTATTCAGAGCAAGGGGTAAGAAATAAATTTGAAATGTAACAAGTGTGTTTTGAACAAAAGAAGAAGTGTAAGATGAGCAAAGTGTAATCTAAAACAAATTCTTGCAGTGATATCAAGAATGATGAATAATCTATTCTTAGCTTGTATGTTTCAATTTTAGGGATGTTTAATCTACATGATTGAAATGAGAAGGATAAGTAGCAAAAAGTAAGTAGTAATGAATGAGAAGAGAGATAAGAGAAAATAATGGCTTTTAGTAATATGTGAATTTGTTTTTAGAAGTATAATTTGTTGAAGGTATATTAAGGGATGTAAATTGGTTCTACGTATGATTTCAGTGTACATGTGCAAGCAATATGTTAATTAAAGGTGTCTGATAGTTGTAGTCATTCATACCAGTAATCCATCTTAGTATTGTACAATCATTGTATGGTGATATGGTTCAAATGATGATAAAACAAATGGAGGGTTACCCTGAATAAGGTAGTCTTACCTATTCACTCATATGAATAGAAGGGATGATAACCATATTGTATTGATATGTAACCCTAATGATGTATAGCTTGTTATACCTAGCTTTAATACAATTAAGGATGGTAATTGGGTATGAATAGTCCTTGAATGACTAATACAATCATGGAGTACTTTGTTACTATTGTTGAAACCCTAGTATGCTATAACCCGATGGTTACACCTTGAATTATGTGTGGGCTCATACTTGAGAATAATATGGAATGTAATGGCAATGCTTCACCTTATGCATCCATGATCCAATGAGGATGTCGTGAGTAGTATTGTAAAATTGTTGTTGAATCTAGTCTTCCAACTCAAGACTATTTTTCTATTTGAGTAGCATAATAGTAAACATTCAAAACAACATGGTGAACTCTCTTTTGTGATTTAGAGGTAATACATAACAATAGTACATATTGAGCCGTATGAATTGAGATAGTTGGATCTGATTATCAATGTTGAGGTAACACCTCAAGAGTATGAAAATATTGAAATGGTTGTTTCCCTCTCTATCCTATGATTGATTGTGACATAGATAATTCATTTGTTATCATTCAGCAATCATGATTTAACATGTTGTGATTAGAAAAGAAATAAAGGACTTAATGTTGAAAATTGCATTCAAGTATGAAATACAAGAATATAATGACATGTAAGATTTCAAAATATTAAAATAAACCTTGAAAGTAATTTTCTTTCATATTTATGTTTTGGGGACAAAACATTTTAAAGGGGGGGATTGTTATGACCATATTCGAGCTTAATTGGTAAACTAGGGTTTACCTGGATGATTATATGATTAATTGGATTGATCATTTCTTAAATATAATTAATGATGATAATTCAATTATGATGTTTTAAACCTAATAAGAACATTAAGTGTTCTATTGTTTGAGAAATTAGGGTTTGAGAAATATAAACCCTAGTTGGCTAAAATTAGGGTTTTGATGGTACATGAGTATAGAATTTGATCAAGATAGTAGTAAGATAAATAATTTATCATATTTTCTATGTAATTTGGATTTAATTGAAATTTGGATATAATATGTATAACTCAATCATGTATTTCATTGAAAAATTTCGAAATTTTTGGATGTTCTTTAAAAGTCATTCTCGATCAAGATATATTTCAACCGACCATGCTGATAAAATGTTGTTCAACAATATATTGTTTGATTTTTAATTATTTATTGATAAATCCAAATGATATGAAATTTTAAATGGAGATCTAAAACTCAATCTTAAACAACATGTAAAATATTCATAATTTTTGGATGTGTTTAGACCTTATCAGTAGACAAATTATAGTAACTGACATTTCTACAGAATTCTGGATAGCAGTGCACTATTCGATTTTTAATTATTTAATGGAAGCTTGTAATGATCTCAAATTTTAACTGAAAATTTGAAACAAAATTATAAAAAATTTGATAAATTCTCATAATTTTTGGAGGAGGTTTGATCTCTAAAACATATGAATCTACATAAACCTTTTTATGATAGAAAAAATTTTGCTGAAATAAGAAAAAGTATAGTAAGGGGTCAAAGTGCAATTGACCCAAGCAGCTCAATTGCTCTATATGGCCAACCTAACACACAAGGATATCTCATAATTCGTGATTCAATCTAGAGAAACGAAATCCTATAGAGAGAGAGAGTTAGGGTTTGAGAGGAGAAATTGATGGAGATGCTGACCTAGGGTTTTGCGGTCCGAGGAATGATGAAATCATGTAAGTTTAACTTCTTTGGATATAGTTTCATGGTGAATCTTATATCACATGTCAAAATTCCGTCCCTCCTCTGATTTGATCCAAAATGGTATCAAAACTTCCCCGTTTCTCACTCTTTGTTCATAATCCCTCATTTTTAGGGTTTCCGAGTTGAAAGGAAGAAGAATTGAGTGAATTGCTAGGGATTTTATATGAGATTGAGATTTTCAGGGATGAGCTACGTTTTTAAGGTGTTTTCACACCCTAGGGTGAGTGGTAACTTCCTTTAAATAGTATATTGCACGAAAATTGGTTAATTCATCCATAATCTTTAATTGCTAGTATGCGACTACAAACCCTGAATTGTCTATTTGTTCTAAGTTGTTGCAAAATGATATGAAATAGATTCTTCCTCTGTTTAGATGAAGTTCAGATGATAAAATCATATTATAAATGTATACAATACATCCTAATGAGAATTCCTTAAGTATTCACAGAGGTTATAAGAGTAAACTAAAATATATGGAATTTGTCTATGACTGAAATTTGCTGTATAAGTAAATAGAGAAAATTGCTTATCTAGATCTCCTTGGTTATGAATGATTATTTATCTAAATTCATAGTACATATATGTTAGAAACTATCTTGGATTTCGTTCAAAGTGAATAGTGTTTGTTTGATATCTCAGTAAAGAGGATAAAACCCTAGATGCGAGGAAAGTTGGATATTTGCGAATAGATATCATGAAATTCATTTGAAGGGATTTTTTTGACATTATAAACTTTATTTATTCAATGTTATTATTGATGCATGATATCCTAGTGAATGGCATGGAAACCCAAATTCAACTCAGTTCCAAGGTTTCATACATATATTGATTTTATATGCTTTGTTGATAGTAGTCTTTATTCAATGAATGTTTATGTCACATGAAATCTTTATGGGAGCCATGTGAATTAGTTGTTGCCTAGTGAGAGGTGACAAGATGTGTGATGGCCTTGTGAGCCATGAGAATACTTGTAAAACCAGTGAAATGAATACCTTGGTGTAAGGACCTAGAGGTAATGGTTGCCTGTTACAGAGGTAACAATGCTATGTGATGATCTAAAGGTTTGAATACTCATATCCAGTAATTATGATAATGATGTGAAGGGATGAGAATTCCCAGTAATGTGATAAGGGATTGAGATCCCAAGTATCATGTGTTTTAAACATTTGAAAAGTACATGATAGATGTATTACTTCTTTCTTTGTAGCATTTGTGGCGATTAAATGAAACCCTAAGGGTAGGGTGTTCAATGAATCAAGTATTGTGATATCAATGTTCTTAGTTATTATTAATAATTCTTGTCATGATAAGTAATTAACTCTTAATTGAGATATGAGATGCACAACTCAAGATTTGGGTTGATATGCATGATTCTAGTGTGTATGCGCCAAATGGACATGAAATCTATTTATTTAAGAATTTTAGTCTGCCTACATGTATAGTATGTTGATTACTCAGTATATTACAGTGTTTTGAATATACTGCTCTGCCAAGTTTAGAATGATATACATATTGTATTATAACTTCAATTAAGTAGACGCGACACCATAGAGATACCAGAGTCAAGTATAAGTAAGAGAAGGGTACAATGTAGAAAGATATTTGTAGGAATAATAAAATAATAGACTTAGGAGCCCCGAACACCATAGAACCCCTATATGAGGTCTGCGCCTTAGGGGTGAAATGACCAAACCCTGGCAGCGTCCAATATACGGGGGTCGGAACGTGCTATCAGGTGGCACGGGGGACGAAGCCCTAGTGGAAGTCTCCTTAAATTATAGTTTGCAGTGTCCAACATCAACTAGAAGTCCTGGTGGCACTAGAGTATAGAAAAGCCAAGAGGTGGCTTGACTCTCTGCATGTGTGCTCAGGTTAGAGGAGGAGTCCAGTTTAGGCCAGAGAGCCATTTCCCTATTGTAGATTAGGAGAGTAGTCAGACTTAGCATTTCCTGGGTGTGTCCGCTAAGTCTTGTATGGTGTGATTGTAGTGCACTATGAGTCTTCATATGTAGAGTACACTGCATATGATCATGGCATAATAAAATGAATGAGAGGTCAAACAAGTGTGTATAGTTATTCAATTATTCTTTGTATGTTTCTGAATTATTAGTTCTCTTTATGATCAATCAAGCATTTCATATATTGATTCACTCTTATAGATATTTAGAGTATCCTACCATATTTATGATTGTCAATTATTAGACTCTCTAAAGCTTTCTGGTGTTAAAATTGATATCAATTGCTCAAAAGTATATATGTAATTATATCAGTGCTTTAAACTATTTCTTTGAAGTACTCATTCATTGAGCGAGTAGGCTCATCCCTCTACTCAAAATTTTTAGGGAAATCACATGGACTTGAAGAATATATCATTGCATCAGAGTAGATCTGGCACAAGAGTTAAGTCTGAGTATAGTTAAGTTCAGTCAGTCCCTATCACTCTAGGTCATTGTATAGATCTGAGAGAGAGTTGTAAATGATGTTTTGTATGTTTGTTTCCTTAATAGGAGAGAATGCAATTGATTATCATGTCATATGTACATAGAAGTGTGAGAAACATAATGAATGTATGGATGTGTATCATTAAGGTTGATATTATATTAGAGAAATAAAATTTTAATTCTCTTGTAAAGTTAGTTTATGTGGTTCAATGCGAGTAAACAAAGAGTTTGAAAAAGAAGAAAAAGTCAAGGGCGATCTTTGTATTATGTTAAAATCTCAATTTATACCCTAATCTCATGATTAGTGGTAATTGTGAGATCGAGGTGTAACATATAATACGCTAATCTGTTGAGTTTTATCAAAATTAGTCAAGACTGAACCCTTATAAGTATAAAAATGTTATTTATAAAATTTTCTATGCCCGTTGTTGTTGAAATTTGGACTGTAAGTCTAAAAATGTATTCTAAGTTACTAAATTTATAGGATTCACACACACCATTTAAGAGGTTAAATAAGTAAACATATCAGTTAACATTGCTGGTGGAATAATCTAATTAAATAAAATGGAATACAATACTGAAGGGTTAATTGCAAGTGACTCAGATGCCTAAATTGATTTATAACGATAACAACAACCTAGTATCTCTCAAAAATCATAATTCATCCCAGAAAAACAAAATTTTATAAAAAGAGGGTAGGGTTTGCATGAGGAAATGAGTGAATATGCTGATTTTGGATTATATGGTGCTACAAGTGATGAAATGACGTAAGTTGATGTTCTTTGCATCGATTTTTATGGTGAATCTTGTCTCCCATGTATAAATTCCCTCCATTTTTTGTACCTATTAATAACCATGTAAGTCATTATATATTTATAATTACTATAAAAACCGCTCACAATAATTATATATTGCAACATCTACGGGAGTATGTCTTTCACAGACCCCAAGCTCTATTTTATATGGTCGAGAGAGTCTGATGATTCTTTAGTTTCATCACTAAGGAGGCAGTATGACATAGGTAGGTGTATTGATGGACAATTTACTAGGGACGCTTGGAGGGAGATGCTCTGTGAGATGCAAAATAGGATGTCGAGGCCGGATTGTACGATGGACCAGGTGAAAACTAGGTGGAAGAACCTCAAGAAGGACTATGCCAAATTGAAGCTTGTAACCAATAAGACTGGCGTCAGATGGGATGAGACTAGGAACAAGCCCAGGCTACCTGACACCCCTAAGTGGAAGGAGAGACTTGCGGTACGTACAATAACCATACACTGACCAAAAGTAGTGACGTACATTTACATATCAATCTCCTAATAAAGACTTTTTTTTAATTAGGCAAACAAGGATCTTGCTAGGTTGATTAACCAGCCCTTTCCCCACTACTACGACATCGAGTTGATGGCGGGGAAGAACACTGCTAGAGGACACTATGCAATGTCTTTTGGGGATAGACAAATATTGTCTAACGTCGCCTCCGAGGATGAAGTTGTTGTCAACTTAGATGCATCTGATACACCCATGCCCACATAAACTCCCATTGTGGAACCGGACTTAGGCGCACCTGGGATGCAGAGTGAGGGTGACACTAGGGGAGGCGAAACAGATACATAGGGTGTTGGGGGAAGGACTCCTCATAGCCACAGGCGCAGGAAGCGATCGTCTGTGCCAAAAGAGCAATGTGTCCTTTTTAATGACATGTTAACTGAATTCACACAAGTGTACGTAAAGGTAAATGAGTTAGGCACATGTGTCGCCACTAGAGCCATTAAAAAACAAGAGTTTGCAACAATTTTACAACATTTAACTAACACTTTCCCCGATGCCCCTACCCATGTATTTACAACTCTTGTGAATGCCATAAAGGAGTCAACAAACTGTAGCATCTACCTCAGCCTCACCCACACCCCACAGAAACTAACAATATGGTTGCATGTCCTTTGGGAAAGGTACCAAGGAGGAAGTGCAACACTATGACCTTCAATGCCATCTGCTTATATGCCATCTCAGTAGGGATATGCTTTACAGTCCCCATCATCAAACTTCAATGGCACATCAAGTATGCCATCTATGTGGTATACTGGAACCAATGATGCTGGAACAAGCAGGAATAACATAGGTCATTCAACATCGTAACTTAGAAAATGGTTCAGGTTGTGGTTTGCTTTCTAGTATCGTTTATTTAAGAACTTCAAAAATTTATTTTGCCTTGTTGGTTTATTTGTTTCAGAACATGATAACTGATTTGCTATTATTGTAATAAATACTCCATCGTCAAACATTTGTTGCGTGTAATAGTTTATTCATTTGTAATGTTGATGTAGTTCATTTTCTGTCACATCTATCATATAATTTTCATGTTGTTAGTCTTTTAATTTTAGGGATCGTGTAAAAAGTGGTTCCCGAAAGGGGATCCACTCAAAATAATATAATACAAGAGCCAATAATAATAAAGTAGCGGAAATAAAACTATTACAAAGTTACAAGGTGTATCATTATACAATTGTTCCTCACCACAAAAGGTGATTTTACAAAAACTTGAACTAAGTACAACTAAAGCCGACAACATAGGGTAAACTAACTATTGCAAGCTATCCTTAATTCCAAGCCATGCAAATGATCTTCTTGAGCCGTTGTCCTATAATGTACCTATACCTGGGTGGAAAGGAACATCACCCAGAACATAGGAAACAACATAGAGGTCATCAAAGGCTGAGTATGTACATATATAAAACACTTTGGGCATTATGGTGTGTTATAAGTATAAAAGAGATGTTTCCCCAAGAGGAGGGAGCTAACTGCAATTAGGTATATTCAAGAGGAATATAACAAAAGAAATGAGGCATATTAAATTCAGATTACAAGCATGATAGTAAAAAGTGTCTTGCCATATCAGTCAACCACAGATTCACAATATAACAACAAATATTTGCATGCATAACAATGTAGACTAAATATACCTAAAACAGGGCCATAACACCATAGGATCATGGCCTAAAAAACAATTAAGGGCGGAAACTCACACCCCGGGCGGAATACGCATGCCCTATATAAGTATGGTTGTACATAAGTACCACTATTCTAGATATTCTAGTCAAACACACAACATGCTATAATAGAGTGGCAAGACTATCAGTTTAGTCAATATCATATAAAAAGACAACAAGGCAAGAGGGGCCTAAAGACCCATATAACATGTCAAATTAATAATCACAGTAGTTAAAGAGATTTATATCAGGAATTAGAAATGTCCATGAATATTAGATTTCCAAGAGAAACAATAGTTCAAGAGATGCCTCATTAAAAGAAATTAGGTTTTAGTCAAATAATGCCCAAAATAAAATAGAGTATGTACATACCTTATGTGTCTAAAAGTTAACTCTAAATAGGCACTTGGTCCTCACAATCGAGTATTCATCCTAGAAACACATTACATACGGCAATCAAAACCAAAATAATTTGTGCATACATTCCTACTTTGTATTTTATTATTGCTCTTATCCTAGTTCCAATCACCTAATTCCATATTAGGATTTGGGATGCTTCATATGTATATAATTATTATGTCAGGTTATATTATGTGAACTACCATTTCATTAGGTACTATGTTATGGGTGAATTAGATGTGTATACATGTTTTATTCTCATGTAAAGTTATGAATTCATATATATATATATATATATATATATATTGTTTAGATTCACACTTAAGGATTTTAGCTACATTATCAATATTTGGAATCCGTTCATCTGTTTAGGTTGTAGTTACTCAATACCACATCTAATTAGTATTAATCTCAATGTTTATTAAACAATCGAATAGGACATTTAGTATATAAAAGCACTGAGCTCCATGTTTATATACCTAACAAGATATCTTACTTAGATATACTCTACCACATATACTAGTAGATCAGACCAGTTACGTACTAGTAGATTTGATTTGATATACCCATGAATTCCGAAATTATCTATTGCATAGTAATAGTTCAAGGTTATGGTTAGACTAGTGGTATCCATGCACAACTAGGGTTGCAAATCAAACTTATTTCCATATATCCTCCATATCTAGGGTTGCACTCCTAGATAGTCATAAAAAACTTTCATAATTTCTAATATGGTTATGTAGTGAACTGTTTATTGTACCTCATAGTCACCGTTTAGAATCTTTTATTCTATTTGTTTTAGAATAACCCACGTGTAATAAGAACATATAATATACTGATATACAAATTATTATAGTTATATGCACTATATAATACTAATACACATATTGGTAGGACATGTAGTTCGTCAATCGATTACATGGTCTAGTTGATGTTGTTCTTATGTTTAGTGCGATGTGTACATTGACATTATCAGTAGAGTAAGCTCAACGATGTCCACAAACTAGTATGAGAATGCACATATTATGAGTTGGTTTGTATTACCAATATAGGTAGCATGTATGTTATCAATTTATTGCATGATCACATATTCTCTTATCCTATTCAATTGAGTTTTGAAATAAAACTAGAGAAGACAAAGCACTCACCTATAGGTGCATATGTTAGACTTGATTTTCCAGATTACTTTAAGTTGGTACTGGCTTCCTCACATCCTAAAGCCAATTGAAGGGATCTCCATGTACCTCGTGAACCAGAAGAGTCTGGTCCGGTATGCATCGAAGATGAACAGGTGAGTCTGCATATTGGTCATCGTCACAGCTAGGGACAGTGGAGGAGTAGGCCACAACGTGGTAGCTGGAAGTGCCAATGTGGGGTTTAGTTGTGGCTATCGCTGATGAGGCAGAAGCAGGGAAGAGAGTTGCCTGGGTCTGATGGTGGTGGCATGCTATGCATCCAGATGGTGGTGTTGCAGATCCATAGTTGTCGAGGTGAGGTAAGAGGTGTCGGGTCTGTACCCAGTGATGATCTTCCGTGGTGGATATGATGAGGTGCCGGTGGGTGGAAGGCGGCGGAGGTGCCATGGACAAGCGGCTGGCGTAGGAGATGGATGGGGGGTCAGTAGTTGCAGCGGCTGCCTGGAGGTGCTCAATACTGCTTGGTGCTGCTTAGTGCAGGTCAAGGAGGAGCAACTGAAGGAGGAGGAAAAAGGCAAGCAGCATACTTCTTGTCGCATCCTCGGTGGGCACAGAGAGGGGAGTGCCGGTGGCTGGGCACTAGGGGCCAGATCACCAGTGGCATGGAAATGTAATTAACATGAATACAAGGGTGCATACTAGTTAGGAATTCAAACTAGTAAATGGTTAGACAATTGAAGTCCGATTGATACCAAAATTGATAAGTAGACCAATTAACATGTGAGAAATTAAATGGAGCCATAAATTTCACATTTTGAAGATGTTTAATAGTAGATTTCATTATTTGTATATCATACATACATTTAATGTATTTACTCATTTTAACACTTATTACACATTAATTTGATTCATTTCATATTACACCCCTAAGAATATTTTAGGATGTCAAATTAGAGTCAAGCATGGTATATGGTATATGTGTTCCTTAACTCTTGTTATTGAGTGCATCATGATTATTTTACCTTGCATACAAAATACTAAGGGTATTTATATATCCACAACACGAATTATTCTTAATGTGTTTTGTATTGTCGAAAATATACGGTAAGTTAAAATAATGGAATAGGACCTTAGAATAAGAGATATTTAATACATATGTCTGGATTCAAGTATGTTACAACACTCCACCCATTAAAAGGGATTTTTTCCTCGAAATCCATCCACTTTTGGTATGGTAAACTGAGTTATAAACTTAAACAAGTTATACATATCTAGTATACTTAATGTAGGGGGTCATATCATACTATTCATGTCACACTTATGGTCTACTCTCAAGATGAATCCATATGCCTCCATGTATCATACATCCATAAACCTGCTTATCCTAGATGTGGGTCTAGAAAAGTTACAACAAGACCTAGGATTATGCTAACCAATTTGTATCCATCAGGGCTACCTGCAATGTTATCATAGTTTTTACATTCTTTGATCATGGTCCACATCATCATCATCATCATCATCATCATCATCATCATCATCATCATCATCATCATCATCATCATCATCATCATCATCATCATCATCATCATCATCATCATCATCATCATCATCATCATCATCATCATCGTCATCGTCATCATCATCATCAACAACAACAACAACAACCTCACCATCTACTTATAAACATCATCATCATCGTCATCATCAATATCATCACCTAAATCAACATCATCATCATAACCTAGAGGGGCAAAATGGGTGAACCTAGGCCTTATGTATCCAAGGCTTCTACACACTCTCTACACCATAGTTAGTCCTAGGGTTTCCTATCCATTATTGCAGTCAAGTACTTCTTCATTCAAAGGGTTCCTCTACAAATCAAACTTCCTTGTGGTAATGACTTGGTTATAAAACCTTCGATAAAATATGAAAACTTTTCTTTTGTACATATAAATTAATAATGAAAATAAGTTTGACGGGAAAAAAATCTTACAATTAAAAAATCCAAAATTGGCGCCAAAAATCAATTCGAGAACCAAGTCCACCACTTATCCACTAGATGATACCTATAGTATTATTCTATCATCATTGCATTCTACAAAAGGGGTCTACTCCTATTACCTAAAAGGGAATGAGTCTACATCTCTAATGTGAAGGCATACAAGGGTAACAACTTCTTATTATACACAATCAACATCTATCAAATCCTAATAATGCATGACATACACCATTACCCATGACACTCTTTATCATAATTCAACATGCCTCATCTCAGGACCTAATGAAGTCATATGATTACCCAATGTTATAGGATGAATTTATTCCCATCACTAGCTGGTTTACAACCATTGTTCTTCCCATGATAAGGTAACCTATATACTCAACCTACTCATATCAATAACTAGGTAAACTAAGTGCACTGTTTGGGTTAGAGAGGTGAACACTTAAGGATATCTACCAAAAGTTGTAACTTTCACCAAACAATTCTCATGTATGAGACATAACAAGCTCAATGAGATCGGTTCCCTGCCATTAGATAAATGGCCATGGGACATAGCTATGATGAGGTACTCCATGTTGAGGGAAAGTCACACCTACCCATAAAAGAGCAAATCCTAATCATCACATAGTGTCAAGGAATTAATCTCGACTCTAGAAATTACATCAGGGTTTTATGTTGTTTTTCACACATGCTCAACCCAAAATGGATGTATGTGAGGTGTACTAGGTAACAACAAAGAAAAGGAGTTAAAGTGAGAACTAGGGTAATCCCTATCTATGACTGTTTAATCAACCCACACTTCATAGATCTTAGGCTAATATCCTAGAAAATTATGAGATGTAAACCAAACACTACAAGAATCAATTTGATGTAGCTTCATCCCACCTCCATAAAGAAGGGGTGGGTGTTAAGGGTTACTAAAGACTAACTCATGCTCACATAGGTGGGTCGAGGAGTGCAAGTGACCAAATTAGTAAGGGGTTTAAAACCCTAATTGGTATAGACTACTAGGAAATAGGTTTATCAATAACTTCTAAGGGTCACCTATGTAATTAAGGATCAACCAAGGATACCTTGAAATATTCAAATTACTGACTGCTTAGGCTCTGATACAATTATGTAAAAAGTGGTTCCCAAAAGGGGATCCACTCAAAATGATATAATACAAGAGCCAATAATAATAAAGCAGCGAAAACAAAACTATTACAAAGTTACAAGGTATATCATTATACAATTGTTCCTCACCACAAAAGGTGATTTTACAAAAACTTGAACTAAGTACAACTAAAACTGAAAACAAAGGGTAACCTAACTATTCCAAGCTATCCTTAATTCCAAGCCATGCAGATGATCTTCTTGAGCCGTTGTCCTAGAATGTACCTATACCTGGGTGGAAAGGAACATCACCCAGAACATAGGAAACAACATAGAGGTCAGCAAAGGCTGAGTATGTACATATACAAAACACTTTGGGTATTATAGTGTGTTATAAGTATAAAAGATATGTTTCCACAAGAGGAGGGGGCTAACTGCAATTAGGTATATTCAAGAGGAATATAACAAAAGAAATGAGGCATATTAAATTCATATTACAAGCATGATAGTAAAAAGTGTCTTGCCATATCAGTCAACCACATATTCACATTATAACAACAAATATTTGCATGCATAACAATGTAGACTAAATATACCTAAAACAGGGCCATGACACCATAGGATCATGGCCTAAAAAATAATTAAGGGTGGAAACACACACCCCGGGCGGAATGCGCACGCCCTATATAAGTATGGTTGTACATAAGTACCACTATTCTAGATATTCTAGTCAAACACGCAGCATGCTATAATAGAGTGGCAAGACTATCAGTTTAGTCAATATCAAACAAAAAGACAACAAGGCAGGAGGGGCCTAAAGACCCATATAACATGTCAAACTAATAATCACAACAGTAAAAGAGATTTATATCAGGAATTAGAAATGTCCATGAATATTAGATTTCTAAGAGAAACAATAGTTCAAGAGATGCCTCATTAAAATAAATTAGGTTTTAGTCAAATAATGCCCAAATAAAATAGAGGATGTACATACCTTATGTGTCCAAAAGTTAACTCTAAATAGGCACTTGGTCCTCACAATCGAGTATTCATCCTAGAAACACATTACATAAGGTAATCAAAACCAAAATAATTTGTGCATACATTCCTACTTTGTATTTTATTATTGCTCTTATCCTAGTTCCAATCACCTAATTCCATATTAGGATTTGGGATGCTTCATATGTATATCATTATTATGTTAGGTTATATTATGTGAACCACCATTTCATTAGGTACTATGTTATGGGTGAATTAGATGTGTATACATGTTTTATTCTTATGTAAAGTTATGAATTCATATATATATATATATATATATATATATATTTGTTTGTTTAGATTCACACTTAAGGATTTTAGCTACATTATCAATATTTGGAATCCGTTCATCTGTTTAGGTTATAGTTACTCAATACCACGTCTAATTAGTATTAATCTCAATGCTTATTAAACAATCTAATAGGACATTTAGTATATAAAAGCACTGAGCTCAATGTTTATATACCTAACAAGATATCTTACTTAGATATACTCTACCACATATACTAGTAGATCAGACTAGTTACGTACTAGTAGATTTGATTTGATATACCCATGAATTCCGAAATTATCTATTGCATAGTAATAGTTCAAGGTTATGGTTAGACTAGTGGTATCCATGCACAACTAGGGTTGCAAATCAAACTTATTTCCATATATGCTCCATATCTAGGGTTGCGCTCCTAGATAGTCATAGAGAATTTTCAAAATTTCTAATATGGTTATGTAGTGAACTGTTTATTGTACCTCATAGTCACCATTTAGAATCTTTTCTTCTATTTTTTTAGAATAACCCACATGTAATAAGAACATATAATATATTGATATACAAATTATTATAGTCATATGCACTAGATAATAATAATACACATATTGGTAGGACATGTAGTTCGTCAATCGATTACATGGTCTAGTTGATGTTGTTCTTATGTTTAGTGCGATGTGTGCATTGACATGATCAGTAGAGTAATCTCAATGATGTCCATGAACTAGTATGAGAATGCACGTATTATGAGTTGGTTTGTATTACCAATATAGGTAGCATGTATGTTATCAATTTATTGCATGATCACATATTCTCTTATCCTATTCAATTGAGTTTTAAAATAAAACTAGAGAAGACGAAGCACTCACCTACAGGTGCATATGTCATACTTGATTCTCCAGATTACTTTAAGTTGGTACTGGCTTCCTCACATCCTAAAGCTAATTGAATGGATCTCCATGTACCTCGTGAACCAAAAGAGTCTGGTCCGGTATGCATCAGAGATGAACAGGTGAGTCAGCATATTGGTCATCGTCACAGCTGGGGACAGTGGAGGAGTAGGCCACAATGTGGTAGCTAGAAGTGCCGGCATGGGGTTTAGTTGTGGCTATCGCTGATGAGGCAGAAGCAGGGAAGAGAGCTGACTGGGTCTGATGGTGGTGGCATGCTCTGCATCCATATGGTGGTGTTGCAGATCCATAGTTGTCGAGGTGAGGTCGGAGGCGTCAGATCTCTACCCAGTGATGATCTTCCGTGGTGGAGATGATGAGGTGCCGTTGGGTGGAAGGCGGTGGAGGTGCCATGGCCAAGCGACTGGCGCAGTAGATGGATGGGGGGTCAGTAGTTGCAGCGGCTGCCTGGAGGTGCTCGGTGCTGCTTAGTGCTGCTTAGTGCAGGTCGAGGAGGAGCAACCGAAGGAGGTGGAAAAAGGCAAGCGGCATACTTCTTGCCGCATCCTCGGTGGTTGGGTGCTAGGGGCCAAATCGTCGGCGGCTAGGGCCCTTGGTTCCAAGGAGAAGGAGGGCGTCATAACTTCATCTCTGTCAGATGTTGGCAGTCGATGAAGATTGAAGGGGGGTGGGTGAATGGGTCCTCTGGTTGTCGTCGGGTGTGAGTTGCTGTAGAGGTGGTCTGCTGCTGGTGAGGGACTGTATCTGACCGGCAACACTGCCACTATGAGGGCAGTGATGTAATGGTGTTACTATAATGACTAGGGATGGTTGCGGCTTAGGGCGGTGGTGGTGATTGAGCAGGAACAATGACGGGTAGCTGCCATCTTGCAGTCACGATGGTGGAGCACAGGAGGCGGGGGTGAAGGAGAGAAGAGGAGGAGACGAGGAGAGAGTGGAAGAGAAGAGGAAGGGAAGAGGGGTAGTGGATAGGATGCAAGGAATCAGGGGAGAAAAAGAAAGGGGAGGCGGAGAAGAGAAAGAAATGGCCCTGCCGGCCGTCTGCGATCCGCATATATGGGAGAATGCATTGATCACGTCAAGAGGAGGGAGCGGGTCTCACGGACAAAGAGAACAAGTGGCATGGAAGTGTAATTAACATGAATACAAGGGTGCATACTAGTTAGGAATTCAAACTAGTAAATGGTTAGACAATTGAAGTCTGATTGATACCAAAATTGATAAGTAGACCAATTAACATGTGAGAAATTAAATGGAGCCATAAATTTCACATTTTGAAGATGTTTAATAGTAGATTTCATTATTTGTATATCATACATACATTTAATGTATTTACTCATTTTAACACTTATTACACATTAATTTGATTCATTTCATCTTACACCCCTAATAATATTTTAGGATGTCAAATTAGAGTCAAGCATGGTATATGGTATATGTGTTCCTTAAGTCTTGTTATTGAGTGCATCATGATTATTTTACCTTGCATACAAAATACTAAGGGTATTTATATATCCAAAACACGAATTATTCTTAATGTGTTTTGTATTATCGGAAATATACAGTAAGTTAACATAATAGAATATGACCTTAGAATAAGAGATATTTAATACATATGTCTGGATTCGAGTATGTTACAGACTGTGTCAAGTTTTATATCCTTTTGCTTGTAGGAATCATGTCTGGTAGTGGTCATACAGAACCAAAATACCTCCATACATAGATTTTAGATATAGTGTCTAGTCTAGCAAATCGTGTTGCTAATGCAATAGCTGAGTCAATAGCAAACTCCATCATTGACAATATTTCTGATTATGATAACGTACCTCCTTCAATACCTAGGTCAGTTAGTATTAGGAGTGGGCACCAAAAGGTTTTAGAAATCATAACCGATCCTCAATAGAGGGCTTATGACCTATACCGAATGCGTCCACAAACTATAATGACCCTCTTGGACAAGCTTGAGGATCATGGGTTGTTAAAAAGTAGTAGAGGAGTCTCATCAGTTGAGGTTGTATGCTACTTCCTCCAGATGGTTGGCCATGGCCATACAAATCATGCTTTAGCTGAGGACTACATTCACTCTGGCGAAACCATAAGCAGAAAGTTCAATGAATTTTTGGACGTGGTGTGTGCGTTGTGCTCTGAGTATGTTGTCATGCAAACCATAAACACAACCACACATTGTCGTATATTGGAGAGCCCAAGTTTCTACCCTCACTTCAAGATAGTAATAGTCATCCCCTACAATTTTTAATATTTTTCAATTTGTTTGTATGTTGAAACTTGATTTTGGTAATGTAGAATGCCATCGGGGCTATTGACAGGACACACATCCCAGTCTTAGTGACACACGACAAGAAAAATAATTACCGAGATAGAAAATGGAATGTCTCCCTGAATGTCATGGCTGTTGTAGACTTTTCAATGGAGTATACATATGTACTGATTGGGTGGGAAGGCTCGACCACTGACCAAAGGGTCCTATAAGTAGCAATGACCACAGGCGGTTTTAAAGTACTAGCAGGAAAGTATTACCTAGTTGATGTAGGATACGTGAACACTCATCAATTTCTTGTACCTTATCACAACACAACTTACCATATATCTGAGTACCAGGGAAATAGACATTCCTACAACAATAAGAAGGAAATGTTCAACCACCTCCACACACAATTATGTAATGTCGTAGAAAGATCATTCAGAGTTCTTAAGAGGTGGTTTGCCTACCTTAAAAAGGGGGCGACATATCCTATTCATTCGCAGTGTCGCCTCATAATGGCTTGTTGTATCCTCCACAGTTTTATACGTCGCCAGAATGATGGTGACGCTATCATGGAGGAAATACCAAATAACAGTTCAACATCTGTAGTCCCACCCAATGGCGTCGACCTGATTTTGTTACAACAATTTCCAATTTCCAATTTCATTTGGGATATTCGTTGAGCTGAGTTTGTAGTTATCATCATTTGTGTAGCATTTGAGAGATCATCTAGGAGTTCACATGTACTCTGTCCCTCTTTGTTTAATACAATGTTAGCATTTGACAACTGATCTATGACTTCACATGTGTTCTCAAATTCTGTAGCACATGCAAATTTTTATATGCCTCATAATAAAAAATATCACATTTTCTTTCATTAGGTTGTTTGTCTTAAAATGGAGAATGGAATGCCATTGTGTCTATGTGGGATCCAGTGCACCATACGAGTGTACATGGATGACTCAGATGCGGAAAATGGACAGTTTGAAGACAATAACCCCCACAGGCCATATTTTACATGTGGTAGGGGTGTTGTTCCAAACAGATATCGCATGATGTTGCCCGTGCAATGAGTACAACCTACACTTGCCACGCTAACTGCAGTTAGGGATGCGCTGGTAAAACAACTTGCATATACCACAATGAATGCAAGACATGGTCAAAACAATGCAACTTTGTCTGTTCCACTAGAGCAGACACTGACCGGCTAATAACAGAAATTGAAATTCTGCGGGAGAGGTGCCTATATCTACACAAAGGACTACACCTACCGAGTGATAATGACTCTTCAACGTAGGAAGAGGGATACAATACATCATAGATGTAATATATTTTGATCTATCCAACTAAGGCTTCACGACATGTTACAACATTCAACTGCTCCTATCAAAATACTATCAAAGCTAAGTTTTGTAGAGATATATGTTTTGAATCCGAGTTTATGTTACTAATCATTAATCCTATTTTAGATGTCGATGAATTTATCTGAAGTTTTAAGGTGTGATTGTGGTCTGTTTGCAGCATTGCGGTTAAACACAGAGGATGGGGGGTTATCTGATTTTGGCATTCTGAGTGCAAGGTTGGGAGAATGTGTTATATATGTCCTTCTAGTTAGGTGCTCTAGTAAAAAAACAAATAATCAATTGCACTTGCTAAGTACATCGTGTATTTGTTGTTATTAACTCAAATTTGGAAAAATATTTTAGGGAAAAGACCGATGCAAATACTTCCATTGGGCAGTCGATCTCCCCCGAACAACTGATTCATTGAAGGCTGAGATTATGTTACTAACTTGTGAGTGCAAGTTAGTGTGGGGCCAGGCGATGAACGTGAAGGACTTTGTTGAAATCCATCACGACTCCGAACATGTTTACACCTCCAAACAATACAAGTATGAAGGTTTACAAACCTCCATTTAGAAGTTGGAGGAGAGTTGTACTCTTCTTTTGGATACTCCTTCACCTCCGATGACTCCGTAACGTTGTTGTTACACTTACATCACAAGCTTCATAGGTTTTTCATAATTTTGTTGGATGCTTATGGATGTATCAGATTTTATGTCCTATGTTATTTGCACACAAAATCCACCATTGTAATATTAGAATTATATCCACCCTTGTGAAACAAGCCCTTATACTATTTCAACATCTTACATATAGAATTTGTTCTATGGATGGTCGTCTAATATGGGGTGTGGAGCATGATCAAATCCTACTTAATGTGATGAGAAACCAGTATGACCTGGGGAGATGTGTCAACGGATCATATACTAGAGAGGCTTGGAGGGAGGCATTGCTTGACTTTCATAACATAACATAACAAGCCTGCTCAACATTGATTTGAATAAGCTGAAAACCCAGTGGAAGAACTTAATGAAATAATTTATCAGACAAAATTGATTCCTTTTGTATGATTGGATGCCTAGGAATGCATTAGTCCTGAAAAACATGACGAATGCTACAAACATCAACAATGTTGTTGCAGCAGAAGGTGTTGCAGGCAACGAATGAAAACCATCACCAACAATGTCCATGTTTATATTTAAATTAATGCTCTTTGTTATTGTTGTAATAGGACCCTTGATCTTGCTTGCTACTGCATGTATGCTCTTACTTCATCACAATGTTGTTTATTTATGGCTTCACTACATAGGAGGCCCTTTCTTATATGCACATTAAAATATCTATATTCCAATTATCATAGTATCTTCACATACAAAAATAAAGCCTTACTATTGCAATATATTACATACATACATTTGTAATATGGATGCATAACAAACAATGACGTATGTTATATGGTGTACATAGCTTGATATGGTTCTTAGAGGTTTGATGACAACCCAATATGACATGGGGAGATGTGTGAATGGAGTATATATTGCTTAGGCTTGGAGGGAGGTGGGGTGTGACTTTCTGAACATAATAGGGGGCCTTACATTTCTTTGAACAAGGTGCATCTACGTTGGCAGCACCTTAGGAGAGAGTTCATAAGAGATAATCTTTTCATTTTGGGAGATTTGTTGCCTCCCCCGCCAGTAGTCATGCAACACGCCGTTCAGCACAACTTTGTGACTACTCATCACACCTATCCACCAGGAGTTACTGAATACCTTACCAATGATGAAAACAACAACACCCCTACACCCTTAGGCGGTGAAGCAAACGAATGAAATTGTAACATAGTTGCTCCATGTTGTATATGTTTATGATTGCTTGGCAACATTTTGTTGTAAAACTTATGGCCATCATTACATTATTTTTACCATCCATTTGATCAAAGTTGTACTTACTTATTCTATTTATAAGACTTCCATCACGTTCAAACTTGTACTTATCTAAGTTTGGTTGCCAACTTTAACTTTTAGAAACTATTCTCATAGTTAGTATGCTATTTTGATTATTTTCTCTTGCTCATACTTATATTTATTTCAATAATTTAGATGTCGACCTCGCGTTCAAAGTCAAGACCAAAGTTAGAAAAGATATTGATGTCCCCGTCAAAGTTACAAAAATATATCGAAGAATATGTTGTCTGCATGAACAAATGTTGCGAGCATGCACACCAGGGGGTGAAATCTGAGAGACAGGATGAAGGAAAGGATGGGGTCAGTAACACTGTTCCTCATCTACCATTGTTGTTTGATTGGCCAAAACATGACATCAAACAACAACCTCAGCCGCTGCAGGACGACTATCTCGTGTCATGGGATGAGTATGATGAGTCCCTAAAGTGGGCCAACTGGGAAGGTCCTACGTGGGAGCAAGAACAATCATCCTCCACACCCAAGAGTGGCCATCACAGTGGCTGGTCACCATCTTATCATGTGTGTATGGGTGTGTAGCTGTAGGCCCAAGGAATGTCGTTCCTTTTTGTCCGCTATCCGTTGGTTCATCACGCAGTTGCCCGTGACCAAAATATGTTCTTATCACCTTTTTTTGTCCGTTGTTTAAGTTCTAATGAAAACATTATCATCTATACTTTGTCATATATTTTATTATGGAACAATTATGACAATTTTAATAACACTATCATTCAAATGATGTTTGGTCTACTTTATGAACAATTATGTGTAACTGTCATAATGACATTTTCTTTCACAAATTGTTCTGCTACTTGTGCGTGACTAATGTTTTATTATGCCAATTACAATTATCTTGTCATTTACCAATTACTAGAGCGAATATGAACAACTGTATACAAACATACAAAATTAACATGCCATGTAAGACAATTGTAAAGTTATATATCATTAAAATAAACATATAAAATGAGCAAACTCATCTAATATTCATTTCAATAAACAACACACAACATCAACCACATTATCTATACAATTATTATTATTTTTAGTAAATTTTATACTTGTATTGTATTGACATCACAACTTCACATATTTTTACATTGTTAAAATAGTTCTGTAAGAATAGGACAAAATATGCATATCCTGACTAGGTTGCTAAACAAAATCAGATTGAATCTAGGCTGGTAGCCAAATAGAATCAGACTGAAACCAGACTCAAACCAGACCAGCTGACCATAATCAGACTGAGTTTCCAAACAGAATCAGACTGGAACCAGACTACACCAATCCAGATCTACTGACTAACCCCACCCAGTCCAGTCCAGACTATAGAATCCAGTCCCAAACCAAATAGGGGCCAAAGGACCGTGTCTTGTACTACACTTTCTCATTTCTTCCAGCTCCTCTCAAGGTGGGCTTTTAAGTATTATATTAAAATATCATTAAGTATCTGATAACAAACTATTTTTGTTACAAATTTTGGAGAGTATGAGTAATAAAAACAGTGTATTTGGTTGTAGTATATATATATTTCACAAACATGTCATTTTTTTAATATTTGTAAGAGGTTTTGAATAATTATTTTTTAAAAGTGTTTTTAACCAAATTAGGGTCGTACAGTTGGTCCAGGGACACTTTGCTTAACCAATCCAAAAGGCCTAAATACCGGTATGGTTTTTTAAAAGATTGAGCCACTAAGAATTTCAGTCCCAACGTTGAATTGATCAAACTAGACTTGATCAAATTTAGACTTGCCGTGCTACTTTTCTACATGTCTAAAGCTCAAGGAAATTTTAACATATAGACTATTACTATTGTAAGAAGTTAACCAATATATGAATCACAAATATATTAAACTTCTTAGTAATTGATATACATATTACATTAACTAAAATATTTTTTTTTGGTCCTAAAATATATTTTATATTGGTAATGAATAAAATAAACATCTACTACTATTTAAAATGAAGTAGCCATAAGTGTTTAATCTTACATTCTATTTAGTGCTCTTTTTAGTTACTACAAATTGTTATTTAGCTTTGACTAGGAAATGTGTATAGATTTTACTAAAAGATGTTCATAATATCAAGATTCAAATGGTATTTTATGAATTACCTCATACATGTGCATGCATTCATGTATGATTAATTAGATACTCACATACATACATGTGTAAGCATATACACACACTCATATGCATAACTAAATATGAATCAATTCATATAGGGAGAAAGTTGGGCTATAAGAATGTCACTGATCCATTATCACCCCATTTCCAATCCCAATGTCCCAATGGTGAGTATTAAAGGAATTGAAACATCCATTTCTGACTTGCCCAAAAAATCATGCACATGTAAAGTACATGTTAATTAAATAAAAAAATATACTAATTAAATGAACGTTAAAAGTCTGCAACATGGCCCGAAGGCAAACATGAAATTGATACAAGAGATGACTTAAAGTTACAACCATCCAACCCTTTTATATTTAAAATATCCCTCGTAAAGATGTGGTGAGACTTGTTCTTTTCATCAAGATATTATGCTCGGGTGTGGAAGCAAGATCTAGATCATCCACTTGTTATATCTAAAATCATAAAATTAGACATGTGGCCATTACAAATGCAATGGTATGTTGATAGTGAAACTAACATTGTTAATGTACAATATATTTTGTGCGCAGGGCAAGACTTATAGAAAGAATGTAAATGCTATTACATGAAAATCAAGTCACAGGAAACTTTGGCATTTTATTACAATTGTGTTCTATTTCAGTCTACAAGTGTTTAGATAAGTTTCTACCCACTTTTCAATGAAGTGCAATCCAAAGTGTCAAAGAAAATGGCTACTTCTTTAAGAGGCGTGATCCTAGACACTTCTATAGGAACTATGATACTATCCACTTCCAAAGGAAGCATGATACTCAAACATGATAGAAGACCTTTTCATTTCTTATGTTTCATAGGAAATATAAAAGACTATTCAATAGAGAATGGAGTGGTATTAACAAATATAATAACAATTGCACACAAAAGGATACATATCAAAAAACATAGATGGTACCTTAATCAGGCCAAAAGAGGAAGAAATTGTACCTTTTATTCAAGAGAAGATATTCAATATGATTTTAGAGTCACAACATTTATTAGAACCTACTTTCCTATAATGAGGGTTGAATAAGGGTTTTCAACAATATAGGTAGTAGGGACCAAACAATTAGGGTTTTTAAATCCTTATATCAACTTTAGATGGTTTACTCATCCTCAATTGAAAAGAACAAGTTTTCAAGGTATCACTATCCATTTCCTTATATTATTCAACATTAGTTCAAAAGGATGGTCTCCAACCTTAGGTCATATAGGATAAAACCCTAAATTATTATTGAGAATCAAACTTTTCTTTTTTAGCTCACGATTCAATTATATGCTCCATAATATAATATAAATTAGTATTTAAAATCTTAGAAGGAGAAATCATAAGATTTCATCATTCTTAGTATTAATCACCACAAGATTAGGGTTAGGTAGGAATGATTGAGTTCCATGTCATTTTTATGAGCATATACATCAATAGTAATGAAGAGTTAGTCCAGATATTCCATGAACGTCATGACTAGATATGGGTTTCTGGGGTCACAATTGTGAGATTTGTAAACATTTTCATATAATTATAAAGATTTATCTTTTAAGATCAAAGTAGAAATGGAACAAGTTTTAGGTCTTAAAAGTAGTTCCATTGGATTAAATAGATTTTTTAAACCAAAATTGACTATCCGCATGATTTATTTGGACCATCCTAGCATTTATAGGGAATTTAGAAGGTATATCGTAGTTTGATAAGTTTGTACCATTATATTTTTGTTAACTCTAGACCACTATATTTCTATCCTTGATTGAGGATGTGTCATGTATCCCTCCAAGATAGACAATGCCTCTTTCCCGTGGTCATGTCAGCACTAGCTCGCCATAGGGTTGGGTTGTAGTCGATCTCAATGTGCTATGTCAACCCTTGTCACTATTTTGGTTCACTCGGTTGGCCCATTTGGATGAGGACTTGGTCACCCGACTCTCCCATTTGCTCAGCAGCCTAGGTCCATGACCACAATAACGCCTTTCTCTATTTTGATGTGGGAATGGGGGATTCCATCATTTGCTTCTCCAAAGGGTGTAAGTCACCTTAGACAAAGGTCAAAAGTTGGAGACCCCAAGCTGTGTAAGGCTATTTCCAAGGCACAACTCCCAATTGGTCCTCCCATCACAATGATGGTGATGGGATGGGGGCGGTGCCTTGAGGAGGATACCCCAGACCATGGTGGTACAGTTTAGGCACCAAGAAGGAGGCTGAGGAGAATAAAGGAAGCACTTCTAGTGCTTTGGGAGGTGGTGGCCAAGGCATAGTTGGTCAAGAGGAAGCTTGGTGGAGGGAAAAGGGAGGATTTTGTCAGGAGAATAAAGGGTTGCAATAAGGTTCTCCCTTATTCATACCGCCTGCAATTCTAAAGCAAATGAGAGCATCCATTTATTCTCCTAATGTTTTGCACTATTTCTAAAAATTCAAGAGTCAAGAAATTTCTATTATAATTCCAAACTTAATCATTTATTTCTATCAAGCATAGATCCTAATCGACTAAGATAGATGTTTAGGTGATAACATAGTGTAGTTTCCCTCCTCCTTTTCTATTTGTCTAGATGTTGTAGGGAGGGGGAGAATAGTAGGTTGGATGGCAACTTATGAGGCTTGCATGCCCAATCTATACTTTCTCATGCCCTCTATTTCTTTCCTTTTATTTTCCTTATTTCCTTTCCTTGTCGCTTAAGGAATTTCTAAAAATGGCAAGATATAATTTGACTATGTGATTCGAATATAGTCTATCAAACACAAACAAAAAAGTATCCATATGTCATATTTTAAACTCTCACATATATACATATTATCTTCAAACTGTCCCAATGTTTGAAGCATAACTCTAAATGTAATAGAAATTTGATAAATGGTTCCATATGAAGTAATATTTATCTTGACCAACTTTAGAACTAGAAACTCTTTCTTTGACTGTATAATTAATTCCTTCCACTAGGATTGTTTCAAAATGTAGTTTTCTCAAATTAATACATTATTGACACATCTAAGAAATGTTAATGAAGCTCATGATTGCTAATATTCCTATCAAATACCTATGAATTTATTTCATTACTCCAAGAATTATTGAATTGGCCAACAAGACACTAATTAAAATGATTCCACAAACACATCCACATAACTTGGTTTTTCTTAAATACATCACTAGAATACCTCAATTAATGCCATTTTTTCAAATTGACACTCACAAAAGATCTATATGGTCAAGATAAATTTAGAGGATGGTGAAAAAGTAATTTGGAAAATTTATTAGTGAAATCCACTTCATCACATCCTTCCATCCTGAAAGGAATTTAGTCTCCAAAATTTAAGTTTTCTTTAAAACATGTAGGCAAGACTATATTCCACATCATCACTTCCATACACAATATCATTATGATTAATAATAAAAATCCAGTAATTATGTTTCTAATACAAGCATAGTGCCCTCTTTATATAGGATAGGAGAAGTCCCTTGTTATAGAGTTCACTAATATGGGGACAAGACACTAAATGAGAACACAAAATAGAGGCAGAAATATAAGTAAATATATTAATTCTTCCCCTCAAGCTGGAATGTGGATATCATGCATGCCCAGCTTGTCTACCATAGATTGAAACCTTTTCTTTGGTAGTGATTTTGTAAAGTTGTATGTGAGTTGATACTCAATCTTGATATATGGAGTGGCTATGTGCTTGGATAAAATGGGATTCTCTGACAAAGTGATAGTCTACCTCAATATGTTTGGTGTGCTCATGGGAAGTTGGATTGCTTGTAATGAAGGTAGCTACTTTATTACCACAGTAATAGAAATAGGTGTAGAATCATGAAATTTGAGTTCTTTTAATAGCTTGTGAACCCACATCAGCTCACATGTGGCATGTGCCATGGCATGATACTCAACTTCAACACTAGATCTAGCCATGACAGCCTACTTTTTTCTTCTCCAAGTGACAAGGTACCACCTACAAATTGCAATGACCCAAAGTAGATTTTTGATTAGCTCGACTTCCATCATTGTCTGAGTCAGAAAAATAGAAGTTTTACAGTGCCCATTATTCATATATATACATTTTCCATGTGAGCTTGTTAAGTACTTAATAAAGTGGCATACACCATCCTAATGACATTGTCTTCGTTTATCAAGACACATGTTGACAAGTTTAACTGCAGAACTGATATATGCTTGTAACCATCATACATATAAGTTTTCCCACAAGTATTCTATATTGTTTGTTATCATGATAAGAAGGAGAAGAGTCATCATATAAATTGGTATTGGGATATAAGGAGTATTGACTGGCATGGCCCCCAACATACCAGTCTCTTGTAAAAGATCAAGTACATACTTACATTGAAATTAATAGACTCTATAAGAAGAATGAGATACTTCAATTCTCAAGAAAATACTGTAGTTTTTTTGAGATCTTTAGTAATAAAGTGTTTTTGTGAATATTCCTTGGTCTCCTGTATACCATTATGAACACTTCCAGAAAGTGTGATATCATCCACATACACAATTATAATGATAAGGCCCTTAGAAGTTTTTGTAACAAACACAATATGATCAGAATGCGAGCGTACGAAGTCAAATTTGGCAAGAATTTGGCGTAGTTTATAAAACCATGCTTTTGGACTTTGTCTCAATCCATAAATAGATTTCTTAATATGACATATTTTAGCACACTCCCCCTGAGCAACAAATTCAGAAGGTTGCTCCATATATACTTCCTCACTAAGGTCACCATATAAGAAAGCATTTTTAACATCCAACTAAAATAGTGGCTACTACTTATTTACATCAATAGAAATAAGAAACTGCACATAATTAAGGTGCGTGACAGGCGAAAAGGTTTCAAAGTAATCTACTCCATAGGTTTGAGTGTACCCCTTTGCAACAAGATGGGATTTAAGGCGTTCAACTATGTTGTCTGATTGATATTTTATAGTGAAGATCCAACAACAAGCCACAATGAAACATGGGTAGGAGGATCTACCAATTCTCAAATATGTTGAGAATGGAGGGCTTCCATCTCAATTTCCATGGAACATTTCTAGGCAAGATCTATGAGGGCCTCAGCCACATTTTTGGGAACACATATAGAATAAAGTGTAGTAGTAAAGTTTGTAAAACTTGAAACAAGATTAGTATCAGAGCAATAATTACTGTTAGGATAGAAAGTATAAGGGAGCACCCCTTTTTTATGCTAATTGGAGTATTCAAGTTAGAATATACCTGAGGAGTAACTTGATATGCCGAGAGGATGAAGGATTGGTTGAGGGAGGGGTAAATTCTATGATGGCTCTTAATCTTAGAATATACCTGAGGAGTAACTTGATATGCCGAGAGGATGAAGGATTGGTTGAGGGAGGGGTAAATTCTATGATGGCTCTTAATCTTTTTTATTTAACAATTTCATAGAGGAAGTTATAGTCTTGCCGCGTCTTTGACATAATTTAAGAGGTACCCCAGGAGGAACAAATTCAAAATATGTTGGTTCAACAATAATAGGGAGAGGAGTCGCAAAAAGATCCATTGACAGAGTTGAACCCATATCAGAAAAATATGGAGTATCTTCAAAAACAACATCTGCACTCACAACCACTTCTTGGACTTCAGATTATAACATATGTACCCTATTTGAGTGTATGAGTACCCTAGAAAGATACACTTTATAGAACGGGGGTCAAGTTTAGTTAAACCAGTCTAAAGATTCTTGACAAAACATGTGCTCCCAAATATTCTAGGTGGTATATTTCCAAAAAAAAAATATTCTAGGTGGTATAGAAAATAGGGGAGCTCTGGGGCATGACACATTAAATGGGACTTGGTTATTTAAGATAGAGGAGGGCATTCTATTGAACAAAAAACATGTTGTGGATATAGCAACATATCAATAAGGTTTTGTCACATTATAATGAAACATAAGAGTTCGGGAAACTTCAAGGAGATGTTGATTTTTGTGCTCAACAATGCCATTTTGTTGAGGGTGTAAGAACAACATGTTTGATGAATGGTGCCAATATGTTTATAGAGATTACTGGTAGATTATTTCATAAATTCAATAGCATTATTTGTCCTAAAGATTTTTATGGGTTTATAAAATTGCATTTTAATTTTATCAAATAAAATTGATATCAAGAACATGTGCCATGTCTTTAAGTAAGAATAACCAAGTAATTCTAGAAAAGTCATCGATAAATGTCTAAATTATAGAAAATCAACCATACTAGTGGTCAAACAAGGCCCCCGAATATCAATTTGAACAAGATCAAAAATAGAACTTTGAAGACATATTCACTTTCTTAGGGAACACATAATGAGTTTGCTTTCCATAATGAAAAACTTCACATTTAAACAATCTTTTAGAAACATGCTGAATTAAATGATTAAGTTTAGATGATGATGGATGTCCCAATCTATAGTGCTACTAGAGGTCCAAAACCGTTAAGGAGAGAATATTTGCATGTTGTGGAGCATCAAGGTAATATAAGTCATCCGGTCCCTCATGGCCAAAATCAATCTTAATCCTCATGCAAAGATCTTGAAAGATACATCCATTTGGGTCAAAGGTAATGTTATGACCCACACTAAAAATTAACTAGTAAGTATGATAATCACAATATTAATAAGTTAACTAAGTTGAATTAAGCACTCACTATTGCAATTAGTGTTTTGATCATGTATTACTAATTAATTAGGATGATTTCTTAATTTTAGGGTGTATAGGACCTTGTGCTTGAAACTTTGCAAAAGAAATCGTGTTATTTGGACCTTCGAGTCAATAGTTATGACGTTTTTAGGTTTCTTTGGGCTTGAATGTAATTTTTCCAGTTTTTGGGATCGCGTGGGCGATTTGGGTGCCCATTGCTCTGATCCAAAAGTGATTCCACCTTCTCCACCCTTCCTCCACCCTTCTTTCCTCCTCATCCTCACCCTAGAGGTGCCCCGGCCGACCTGCTGCACAGAGCAGCGCCGACCAGCAGCCGCAATAGTGGCCACACTAGTACAAAAATGGGTTATAACGTCACTATCTGTAGGGTCAATTTTTCCAAATAACCGACCTTATATGTATAAAAAAACATGGCACCACTTAAGACCTCTTGGGTTGGTTTTCTTAAAAAAACCGACCTTGTAGTGTAACTCTATAGGGTCGGTTTTCCAAATAACCGACCTTATATGTCTATAAAAAATGTGGGCACCACTTAAGACCTCTTGGGTTGCTTTTCTTAAAATAACCGACATTGTAGTGTATCTCTATAGGGTCGGTTTTCATAAAATAAGCGACCTTATAGACAATTGGATTAGAAAGCCAACTACAGTTTTCCATGGCAAAAATTTGCTTGATTTTGGCTTCGCGCCTCGATCTATAGGGTCGATTTTTCCAAATAATCGACCTTATATGTCTACAAAAAACACGAGAGACATCTTGAATCTAGTTTGCCTTCACACATGTATAAGCACCTCTAGGGTCAATTTTTTCCTTATAACTGACCCTAGAAGTCCCTTCGGTCGATAATATTGTCGACTGAAATGAATTTTGGATCTAGTTAAGTTCACGCATGTATAAGAACCTCTAGCGTCGGTTTTTTTACTTTTAACTGACCCTAAAGCTCTCCTCGGTCAATAAATTTGTCGACCGAGAAGGAGCCAGATTTCACGTGTATAAGCACCTCTAGGGTCGGGTTTTTCCTTATAACCGACCCTAAAGGGCTCTTCGATCGACAATATTGTCGACCGACATCAATTTTGGATCCAATTTAGTTCACGCATGTATAAGCACCTCTAGTGTCAGTTTTTTACGTTTAAACGACCCTAGAGATTTCCTCGGTCGACGAATTTGTCGACCGACAACCTCTCGGTCGACAAATTTGTCGACCGAGAAGGAGCTAGATTTCACATGTATAAGTACCTCTAGGGTCAGTTTTTTCCTTATAACCGACCCTAGAGAGATCCTCGGTTGACAATATTATCGACCGACATGAATTTTGGATCCAATTTAGTTCACGCATGTATAAGCACCACTAGCATCAGTTTTTTTACTTTTAACCGACCCTAGAGCTCCCTCGGTCGACGAATTTGTCAACCGATAACCTCTCGGTCGACAAATTCGTCGACTGAGAAGGAGCCAGATTTCACGTGTATAAGCACCTCTAGGGTCAGTTTTTTCTTATAACCGACCCTAAAGGGCTCCTCGGTCGACAATATTGTCGACCGACATGAATTTTATATCCAGTTTAGTACTTTTCAAAACTTTATAAAGCATTGGGATCTCAATCCCTTGTCTCATTGTTGGGAATTCACATCCCTCAATACCACCATCATCACATTTGCTGGATCTAGGTATTCAAACCCTTAGTTCATCACTAAACATGCATGGTTATCACTTATCAGGTAACTATTACCTTCAGGTCATCTGACCAAGGTATTCAGGATACTTGTTACACAAGCATCTCACATAACTCACTAGGCATATTCAACTTCTTGTTGTCACCTCTCACTACGCAACAAATAAAATAATGGCTCACAAGGCCCATTACCATCATAGCTCATACCTGGTTACGCTTATTATCTCATGATACTTGCATGGTTAGTATACTTGATAACAACCATATCAATTTCATATCAACATCATGCAATACAAAGATAACATCACTATTCCCTCATTAGGGTTAGCGTTTCCCATCTTTATCAATTAGGTTTCACATAACATCATCCCATATTAAGGCTTCACATAACATTATCCCATATTAGGGTTTTACACAACATCACCCTATATTAGGGTTTCACATAACATCTTCCCATATTAGGGTTTCACATAACATTATCCCATATTAGGGTTTCACACGACATCACCCTATATTAGGGTTTCACATAACATCATCCCATATTAGGGTTGTATAAGCACCTCTAGCGTCAGTTTTTTACTTTTAACCGACCCTAGAGCTCCCCTCAGTCGACGAATTTGTCGATCGATAACCTCTCGGTCGACAAATTCATCGACTGAGAAGGATCCAGATTTCACGTGTATAAGCACCTCTAGGGTTAGTTTTTTCCTTATAACTGACCCTAGAGGGCTCCTCGGTCGACAATATTATCGACCGACATGAATTTTGGATCCCAGTTTAGTTCACACATGTATAAGCACCACTAGCGTCATTTTTTTACTTTTAACCGACCCTAGAGCTCCCCTCGGTTGACTAATTTGTTGACCGATAACCTCTCGGTCGACAAATTTGTCGACCAAAAATGAGTTTGAGTGTTTTTAAATAACCTGAAATGGGCATCACTTATCTTTAGCGTCGGTTTATTTGTTTTAACCGACACTACAGGTCGAGACTCTCCTTTAAAATGGCCGAAACCTAGTCTTTCTTTCCCGCGAAACAAAATTTTCGTTCTCTTTTTCTCTCCCGCGACACCGATACCTTTTTCTCCGCGGATACCTTCTCTGCTTCTCTCCCGCGACATCACTTTTCATTGTTGTCGTGCCGCCAAAGCCTTTGCCAAGAAGCTCATCGTCGTGTTCGAAGAGGATCGTGGTGTCCATGAAGCCCTTGCCACCTCTCCGCGCCGCCAAAGCCCTTACCTCATATTCGCAAAAAGAGCTCTTTGTCGCCGCCTATCCACACTTCCATGAAGGTCGCCGCCTCTCCGTGAAGGTCATCTCATCCTCCAAGAAGGTCGCCGCCATTTTCAAGTAAGGTCACCACCGTTTCCAAGGAAGGTCGCCACCGTTTCCAAGTAAGGTTCCTGAGTTCATTTCCGGGTTCGGATCCACCTTTCTTGAGATTGTTTGGTGCTACCTTGTTTTGCTTCTTAGTCTTGGTAAGTGAGATCTGTCTCTTTTTCTTTGTTTTTCTTGTTGTTCTATCTTCCCCTCTCTTCTTCTTGGCTGAATCCATGACATTCCATGGTGGAGCTTGAGATAATGGTTGAAAACATCTTCCCCTCTCTTCTTCTTACCTTTTCAACATAGAGTTTGCTTCCTTTTTGGAGAAGGAAACAGCTTGGTGAAAAGGAGTGCCCAAGCTAGGGTTTCCTGTTTGGAGTTTCTACATCATCTCTAAGGTGAGTTATATAACTTTATCCATGATTATTGTTCACTCTTACGTTACATGTACATGATTTTGCCTTAAAATATTGATCCAAGTATAAAGATGTACCTTTACCTAGGGTGTGAGCTTGTATGATAGTTCTTGAGTAGTTTATCATCTTAGATGAACCCTACATCTTGTGCATGATTTTTTTATGGAAGTGGTAATCATAGACCTTGTTTGCATATGGATAATGATTGCTTTTAATCTCTCAAAAGATGGTATATTTCTAGGATTTCAAGCTAATTTTTCCTCATATTTCAAGCAATCTATCATTTTGTAAATTATGATGTGATTATGAATCATTTTTGTCATAAATGTGTGGTTTTGAATGATGACGGTTGAGCATCAATGCTCCCCTCTCCCGGAATATATGAATCTTTTGTTCTCTTTAAGTTTCTGTAGAACATTTCAGTGTACCCCTCGGTCGATAATTTTGTCGACCAAAATATTTTCGGTCAATAATTTTCTCAACCAAGGGGTACACTGAAATGTTTATTTAAATTTTTAGCGTCGGTTATTCCAAAAAATCCGACCCTATAAACTCTCTCGGTCGAGAAAATTGTCGACTGACAATATTTTCAGTCGACAATGTTCTCGACCGAGGAGTACACTGAAGTGTTTATTCAATATTTAGCATCGGTTATTCCAAAAAAACCGACCCTATAAACGATCTCGGTCGAGAAAATTGTCGACCGGAAATATTTTCGGTCGACAATTTTCTCGATCGAGATCATTTACAGGGTCAGTTTTTTTGGAATAACCGACCTTACATGCTCCTTTTTTCTCGCCCGGGTCAGATTTTTTACAACCTTTTGCGTCAGTGTTTACTCTGTAAGGTCGGTTTTATTTGGTCAAATAAACTGACGTTATAGAGCAAATTCTATAGCGACGACCACTTAGGCATCGGTTATAAAGTGACGTTACAAGCTTAAAAAAACCGACGCTACAGACCATTCATGTATTAGTGCCAGGGGCAGCTGGGCACGAGTTAGCAACACCAAAACCACCGCCCCAACTTCATCCAAGAGCCTAGTGCATGAATCCACATCCCCCTCAGCCACGAGCAACACCTAGCTGCGTTCCTAGTTCATTTCTTCCACCTGTGCGCAAAGGAGCACCTGCTACTTGCAGCAAGTCCGAACCAGGACCGTTTGGGCACTGAAGAACAACACCAAATCGCCGCCTTGAGCTCGACTAAGAGCCTAGAATCAGAATCTACATCCATTAGCCACGATTGAGCACTTAGCCAAGTTTCCCTTTCAGCCTGTACGTGAGAAAAGTATTGTTTGTTTCCAGCAGGTTCAAATTGGGGCTATTCCGAGGTTGAAGACAACCCCCCTGGATGCAATTCTAGTTGAATCCGGATGTTTCGAATCAGTGTGAGTAGAATCTCACTCCCATTCGCACAATTTAACTCGAATAATCAGACATTTTTGTTTAAAGCAGTGTTATTCGCTGATGTCAGCATTTACGTAGGTGTCGGGCAACTCCGACACTGCTCGACTCCTACTTTGCACGTTTAAATTATTAACGCTTACTCGACGCCAATTAGTTGACTGATATGTGCGATGTGATTTAGAAAAATTTCATGATTGATCAAAACCTAATTTACTTGATTAAATGTCGAAAACAGTAGTGCACAATCACAAACTGGAAAGTCTAGGTATAAACCCAAACTATACAATTTTAATAAATTAAGTGATACACAATTACAAAGAAATGACGATGATGTGAAAAATATTCAAGAAAACCTAGATGCACACTCTAGATCATATTTAATGAGAATGATTTAATATTTACTCAAATTGACATGCTTCTCAAAGATATTATTAGGAATTCCTGATTTTTAATAATAATTCGTGCCATGATAATGATTAACTCTTATTCGAGTGATGAGATGCTCAACTCAAGAAATCATTTGAAATTTCAATTAATATTAATAATTTGTGACATGATGAATAATTATAAACTTAATTAAGTTATGCAATGCATAGTTCAAGATTTGGGTTACTGCGTATGTTTATATGTTGAATCTTACCATGACAAGTAAATTAATCTTTAATTGAGTTATGTGATACTCAACCCAGAATTTAGGTTGATGTGCACAATTATTGAGGAATTTTAGATAATGTACAAGTGCTACCAACAATTTCATATATATTGAGTAAATAACTCTTGTTAGCATGTTACAATGATCATTTGTATGATTTTAGCATATATGTGCCAAGTTGTTATGATTTCTATTAATTTAAGAATTTTAGTCTGCCTACATGCATAATAATGTTGATTTCTCAGTAAATTTCATGAGGATATAATTTGATTTATTCAAGAACTTGAAATATGCCTGCATGCTTTATATGTTGAATCTCTTGGTATCTGTAGTACTTGAGTACATAACTTGTCCAGTTTAGAATGATGTTTGTGTTATGTTATAAGCTTCGATTAAATTGAAGAGATATCATAGAGATACCAAAGTCAAGTATAAATGAGAAAGAGATACCATATAGTAAGAGTTTTCCAAATTTAATAAAATAATAGATTTGAGAGCCCTGACACCGTAGAATCCCTATGAGAGGTCTGCGCCTTAGGGATGAAACAACCGATCCTGGTGGTGTGTCTAGTATACGGGGGTCAAAACGCACCCACAGAGCGTGTGGGGAGACGAAGCCCTTGAGGAAGTCTCCTAAGAAAAGATAGGTTACCCAACATGAAGCAGATGTCCCGGTGGTAACCCAGAGGTACCCATAGAGCATACCAAGTTTGCAGTGTCCAACATTAACCAGAAGTCCTGGTGGCACTAGAGTACAAAAAAGCGTGTCCAACATTAACTAGATGTCCTGGTGGCACGGGTTGACTCTCCGCCTGTGTGCTCAGGTTATAGGAGTCCAACTTACGTCACCATAAGAGTGTTGAGGTCAGAGAGCTAGTTTTCCTGTAGCAGACCAGGACAACAGTCAGACTTAGCTATCCTGGGGCGTCGGCTAAGTCTTGTACGGTGGGATCGTAGTTCGCTACAAGTCTTCATATGTAGAGTACACTACATATGATCAGGGCATAAGATAAACTATGTTCATATAAGATCACAGAGTTAGTTAAAGAGTTAAGAAAGGTTTGAGTTAGTTTCGCAACAGTTGTCCTTTAAATAAAATTTTGGTATTTTTTGTTATTTAATTGTATCTACAACTTTGCATCAATTGTTATGTTAATGAAATGTGATATCTCCTATTGTTTAAATTATATTTCTTAGATCTACTCAGTATAGTATTATCCTAAATTTTATTCAAATAAATAAACATAAATGATTTATCTGCGATGGTTGCGTGAAATTCTATTCACTGAGCCAGTAGCTCACCGACCTACTAAAATATTTTTCAGGTCAGCGTCAGCATGAGGAAGTTGAAGGATCGTATCACCCAGACGCTTAGAAGGTAGTGTTTAGTTAGGCTTATAGGTCTCTTGGTCCTTTCCCCTCGGTCCTTGGGCATGTGGTGAGATAGAGAGGATGTTATGTAATATGCAGCTTAAATTTATAGTTATCTGTTGTGCTTCATATTTCAAATAGAACAGTGTAATATGACATGTAAGTTTGGTTTTCTTCCTAATAGGGTTAATGGTAAGTTACTTCCGCAGTTTTATCTCAATTCGATGTTAATCGAGTTTTATGGTTTTCTTTAAGGTTGAATTTAAGTGATCAAGTAAAGAAAAGTTAAGAGTGGTTTACTGAGGGTGACTCCCCGGGTCTTCGGGGTCATTAGATATGGCTCCGGGATCAGGGCGTCACAACTATTTTGGTATCAGAGCATAGGTTGAGTACATGGTTACTCTAAGTCAAGGTCAGGGGACGACAAGAGACCAATTGGATTAGGACTTAGGTTTCTTCCTTCTAACTATACTTTTCTAACAGGAAGTGTTCTGTTATACTATTGCAGATGGCAAGAAGAGGACATGGTCATGAGAACCAAGCTGGGAGCTTAGGCTGAGTTGTCAGGGATCATTAGGGTATAAATATAGAGTTATAATTGAGGTAGATAGGAAGTTATGTGTCTTTAGCTCTGGGACGTCTGAGTATTTAGATACCCTGGCCAGGTATCTGAGTACTTAGATTGACCAGTGTCAAGCTAGTCTATCTATTCTTCCATGAATACCCTGGCCAGGTATGCAGAGGAAGGATGGGCTAGAGAGAAACCCTAGAAATCTTAGGGTTAAGAAATTGGAAATTAATGTAGGAGTAAGAGATTAAACATAGGATGTGATACAACTCTTGCTTTATATTTCTTATCTGATTGGAGATCACTATAAATGCTCTTATATGTATGAATTTAGATTTTCAATTTGTAGAATAAATATGATTCTTTTATATTGTTGTGTGTCATGAAGTGATTTATTTATTATTTATATTCTTTGTATCAAGTAGACTTTGGATAATTTAGACCCACATCAAAGTGAGAATGTACATACACTAAGATGTTGACATATAAGGAAAATATTAGAACAACTAAGAATTAGTTGGAACTGATATCGGAGACCCAATGTTGGGGCCTCATATGATCAATCCTTAATTGGAAATAAAGGAACACTATATAAGGTTCAGATTAAATTTAATGATTAGTATTATATGAACTCTAAATATGAGAATATAGAAAAGATATGAGAAAAGTATGTAAGGGCTAAGATAGTAAGAATCAACCATGGAATGGATCATATAATAGAGTAAAATACCTCCATGTACTCCAAAGCAAAGGGAAAATAGAAGAAAAGAGTTATGTATACAATAAGTACATAGAAACAAAGAGTCTTCAGGAGGGTTAAAGTAAAAAGAATTAGATGAACATGTAAATCATAAGACTAGGACAAGAAACTTACATGAATCAAAAGAAATGTTAGAAATGATGACCTTGATTAAGGAATGAGGATTACATGACATAATTGAGAGCATGGAATGTATATATTTATCATAAAGTTTAATACATTCATACATACTACCTTTAGATTCTAAGTCTCTATAGACTAACAAACTAGTTCCCAAAATAAAGAACAAACACATAATTTAGAAAATGAATCATATATGATGCATAACTACCATGGTAGAGACGTCTAAGTGAATGAAATAATGACACACAATATGATGATGAAACCCTAGCAAGGTAAATTGAGGATGTAATTTATCTGAATGTCCAAGTAAGACAAAGGAAATTCCAGTGATAAGATAAGGAAGACTTTAGTAAAACTTATGAGACCCAAAGTTTGAATTTTGAACTAAGGGAGCAAAGTCACATCACAATAACACTATGTTACTGATAAGGACCAAACCCTAGAATGTTTAGAGTTGAAGTGGTTCAAGGGATGTCACTAGCGATTTGACTTTGAATACTAGCATCTCTATAAAACAAAATCATGAGATTTGCACTATGAAAGGTAAGCTAGCACTAATAAAATCTAGGGTTTAAAGGTAGCTAATCTGAAGGGTAGATAAACAATATGAAAATAATTCAAAGAAAAGAGTAAGATATAAATTTGAAATGTAATAACCGTGTTTTGAACAAAAGGAGAAATATAATATAAGTGAAGTGTGTTATGAAATAAATTCTTACAGTAATAACAAGAATGAGGAATAATATATTCTTACCTTGTGTGTTTCAATTTTAGGGATGTTTATTCTATATGATCAAAATGAGAAGGATAAGTAACAAGAAGTAAGTAGCATGGAATGAGGAGTATTATCCGATACATGATTTGGAGTTAGATGCAGTAGTTCATGCTCTTAAGACATGGTGTCACTATCTTTATGGTGAGACGTGTCAGGTGTTTACAGATCATAAGAGTTTGAAATATATTTTTACCCAGAAGGATATAAATCTTAGACAATGAAGATGGTTAGAATTGATCAAGGATTATGATGTGATGATAGATTATCACCCTGGAAAGGTGAATGTGGTAGCAGATGCCCTCAACAAGAAGTCAAGTTCAACAGCTGATGCATTCTCTATGGCATGTTTCAAGAGAGACCTACTAGTAGAAATGTGGAAGTTGAACTTAGACTTAGGAGCGATAGAGAAGAGTGGTTTGATTGCACAGATGCAAGTCAAGCCTACTTTTTTTATATGATCAGATTAAAGAACTTCAGCAGAATGACAGTGAGTTACAACAGATCATGCATGACATGATAGAGGGGGAAAAGACCAGAGTTCAGGTTTTTAGATAATGGTTTGTTGTATCAGCATGACATGTTGTGTATTCATGGAAATAGTGATATGAAAGAGCAGATTCTTGAGGAAGCACATGCATCGATGTACGCTATGCATCCAGGAAACACTAAGATGTACACGAATCTCAAGAAGTTGTATTGGTGGCCTGATATGAAGAGGGATGTAGCTGAGTATGTGGCTAGGTACAACGTGTGTCAATAGGTTAACGCTGAGCACAAGAAACTGTAGGTACCTTACAATCTCTTCCTATACCAGAATGGAAGTGGGAACATATCACAATGGATTTTGTGGTAGGGTTGCCCAGGACAACTAGAGGTTGTGACTCGATATGGGTGATTGTGGATAGACTGACTAAGTCTGCTCACTTTCTTCCTGTTAAGTCAACTTATGATGTTCTGAAGCTGGCTAAGATATACGTGGATGAGATAGTTAGGTTGCATGGTATTCTGGTTTCAATAATATCATATAGAGATCCTAAGTTCACATCCAAGTTTTAGGATCAGTTGCATCGTGCTTTGGGCATAAAGTTGAGGTTCAATACAACTTTTCACCCACAAATGGATGGTCAGTCAGAGAGGACCATTCAGACTGTTGAGGATATGCTGAGAGCATGTGTCTTGCATTTCAGTGGAAGTTGGGAGGAACACTTGAGCCTTATAGAGTTTTCATACAATAATAGTCACCATTCCAGTCTTGTTGGTATGGCACCATATGAAGCTCTGTATGGTAGAAAGTGTAGATCACCCATATGTTGGTATGAGGTGGGTGATAAGTAGATTCTTGGACCATAGATAGTGGATTTGACTACCGAGAAGATTGCAGTGATCAAAGTACAATTGAAAGCTACACAGGATAGATAGAAGAGTTATGCCGAGAAGAGGTGTCGACCTCTTGAGTTTCAGGTTGGTGATGAAGTGTATCTGAAGGTTTCTCCATGGAAAGGGGTGCTGAGGTTTGGTAAGAGAGGCAAACTGACTCCTAGGTTTATGGGCCCATATCCTATCGTTGAGAGGATTGGACCTGTAGCCTATAAGTTGGATTTTCCATCCGAGTTGGCCAATCTACATGACATGTTCCATGTATCGATGTTGAAGAAGTGTTACTCTGGTACAGAGAAGATAATGGACCCAGAACCTGCCCAGCTCAGATCAGATGTGTCCTATGTTGAGGGACCAATATAGATAATTGATCAGAGGATCAAGAAGCTCAAGAATCGCGAGATACCATTAGTGAATATTTTATGGAGGAACTATAACCTAGAGGAAGCCACGTGGGAGCTTGAGTCAGAGATGCGTAACAAGTTTCCTTTTTTCTTTTAGAAATTTCAAGACGAAATTCTTATAAGGTCGGGAGATTGTTATGACCCACACTAAAAATTAACTAGTAAGTATGATAATCACAACATTAATACGTTAATTAAGTTAATTAAGTTGAATTAAGCACTCACGGATACAATTAGTTCTTTGATCAGGTGTTACTAATTAACTAGGACGATTTCTTGCATTGAGGGTGTAGAGGACCTCGTGCTTGAAACTTTACAAAAGAAATCGTGTTATTTGGACCTTCGAGTCAATAGTTATGATGTTAATAGGTTTCTTTGGGCTTGAATGTAATTTTTCCAATTGTTGGCCTTTTATTCCTTTCTTTCCTTTTTTTTTCCTTCCACCCTTATTTTCTTCATGCGATCGAATCACTAGGCAACCGACAGAAGCGGCGCCGATAGAACAGCAGAGCGGGGGATCGCGTGGGCGATTTGGGCACCCATAGCTCCGATCCAGCAGCGACACCACCTTCTCCACCCTTCTTCCACCCTTCTTTCCTCCTCATCCTCACCCTAGAGGCGCCCCGGCCTACAGCCCCACCTGCTGCACAGCGCAGAGCCGGCCCGCAGCCGCAGCAGCGGCCAGGGGCAGCTGGGCACGAGTTAGCAACACCAAAACCGCCGCCCCGACTTCGGCCAAGAGCCTAGTGCACGAATCTGTAGCCCCCTCAGCCACGAGCAGCACTTAGCTGCTTTCCTAGTTCGTTTCTTCCACCTGTGCACAAAGGAGCACCTGCTACTTGCAGCATGTCTGAACCAGGATGGTTTGGGCAGGAAGAACAGCACCAAATCGCCGCCTTGAGCTTGGCCAAGAGCCTAGAATCGGAATCCACATCCATTAGCCACGATTGAGCACTTAGCCAAGTTTCCCTTTCAACCTGTAAGTGAGAAAAGTACTGTTGCAAAATGTTTGCAGTAGGTTCAAGTTGGGGCTATTCCGAGGTTGAAGACAATCCCTGGATGCAATTCCAGTCGAATCTGGACGTTTCAAATGAGTGTGAGTAGAATCTCACTCCCGTTTGCACGATTTAACTGGAATACATGACAGTTTAAAGCAGTGTTATTCGCAGAGGTCGCATGCCGGGCAGCGCCGACAATGATCGACTCATAATTTGCACGATTAAATTATTAACACTTGCTTGATACAGTTGACTTATATGTATGATGTGATTTAGAAAAATTTCATGATTGATCAAAATCTAATTTACTCGATAAAATGTCAAAAATAGTAGTGTACAATCAGAAACTGAAAAGTCTGGGTATAAATTCAAACAGTATGATTTTAATAAATTAAATGATGCACGATTACAAAGAAATGACGATGATGTGAAAAATATTTAAGAAAACTTAGATGCACGCTCTAGATCATATTTAATGAGAATGATTTAATATTTACTCAAATTGACACGCTTCTCGAAGATATTATTAAGATTTTCTGATTATTAATAATAATTCGTGCCATGATAACGATTTAACTCTTATTTGAGTAATGAGATGCTCAACTCAAGAAATCATTTAAAATTTAAATTAATATTAATAATTCGTGACATGATGAATAATTATAAACTTAATTAAGTTATGTGATGCATAGTTTAAGATTTGGGTTACTGCGTATGTTTATATGTTGAATTTTGCCATGATAAGTAAATTAATCTTTAATTGAGTTATGTGATGCTCAACCCATAACTTAGGTTGATGTGCACAATTATCGAGGAATTTTAGATAATTTACAAGTGCTACTGACAGTTTCATATATATTGAGTAAATAACTCTTGTTAGCATGTTACAATGATCATTTGTACGATTTCAGCGTATATGTGCCAAGTTGATATGATTTCTATTAATTTAAGAATTTTAGTCCGCCTACATGCATAATAATGTTGATTTCTCAGTAAATTTCATGAGGATATGAATTTGGTTTATTCAAGAACTTGAAATCTGCCTGCATGCTTTATATGTTGAATCTCTTGGTATCTATAGTACTTGAGTACACAACTTGTCCAGTTTAGAATGATGTTCGTGTTACGTTATAAGCTTCGATTAAATTGAAGAGATATCATAGAGATACCAAAGTCAAGTATAAATGAGAAAGAGATACCATATAGTAAGAGTTTTCCAAATTTAATAAAATAATAGACTTGAGGGCCATGACACCGTAGAATCCCTATGAGAGGTCTGCGCCTTAGGGATGAAACAACCGATCCTGGCGGTGTGTCTAGTATACGGGGGTCAAAACGCACCCACAGAGCGTGCGGGGAGACGAAGCCCTTGAGGAGGTCTCCTAAGAAAAGACAGGCTACCCAACATGAACCAGATGTCCCGGTGGTAACCCAGAGGTACCCACAGAGCGTACCAAGTTTGCAATGTCCAACATTAACCAGAAGTCCTGGTGGCACTAGAGTACAGAAAAGCATGTCCAACATTAACTAGACATCCTGGTGGCACGGGTTGACTCTCCGCCTGTGTGCTCAGGTTAGAGGAGTCCAACTTACGTCACCATAAGAGTGTCGAGGTCAGAGAGCCAGTTTTCCTGTAGCAGACCAGGACAACAGTCAGACTTAGCTATCCTGGGGCGTCGGCTAAGTCTTTTATGGTGGGATCGTAGTTCGCTACAAGTCTTCATATGTAGAGTACACTACATATGATCAGGGCATAAGATAAAATATGTTCATATAAGATCACAGAGTTAGTTAAAGAGTTAAGAAAGGTTTGAGTTAGTTTCGCAACAGTTGTCCTTTAAATAAAATTTTAGTATTTTCTGTTATTTAATTATATCTACAACTTTGCATCAGTTGTTATCTTAATGAAATGTTGATATCTCCTGTTGTTTAAATTATATTACTTAGATCTACTCAGTATAGTATTATCTTGAATTTTATTCCACTAAATAAACATAAGTGAGTTATCTGTGATGGTTGGGTGAAATTCTATTCACTGAGCCACTAGCTCACCGACCTACTGAAATATTTTTTAGGTCAGCGTCAGCACGTGGAAGATGAAGGATCGTATCACCCAGACACTTAGAAGGTAGTGTTTAGTTAGGTTTAGAGGTCTCTTGGTCCTTTCCCCTCGGTCCTTGGGTGTGTGGTGAGATAGATAGGATGTTATGTAATATGTAGCTTAAATTTACAGTTATCTGTTGTGCTTCATATTTCGAATAGAACAGTGTAATATGACATGTAAGTTTGGTTTTCTTCCTAATAGGGTTAATGGTAAGTTACTTCCGCAGTTTTATTTCAATTCGATGTTAATCAAGTTTTATGGTTTTCTTTAAGGTTGAATTTAAGTGATCAAGTAAAGAAAAGTTAAGAGTGGTTTACCGAGGGTGACTCCCCGGTCTTTGGGGTCATTAGAGATGGCTTGGGGATCAGGGCGTCACAACTATTTTGATATCAGAGCATCGGTTGAGTACATGGTTACTCTAAGTCAAGGTCAGGGGATGACAAGAGACCAATAGGATTAGGACTTAGGTGTCTTCCTTCTAAATGCAATTTTCTAATAGGAAGTGTTCTGTTATACTATTGCAGATGGCAGGAAGAGGACATGGTCATGAGAACTAAGCCGAGAGCTTAGGCTGAGTTGTCAGGGATCATTAGGGTCGAAAGATAGAGTTATAAGTGAGGTAGATAGGAAGTTATGTGTCTTTAGCTCTAGGAGGTCTGAGTATTTAGATACCCTGGCCAGGTATATGAGTACTTCGATTGACCAGTGTCAAACTACTATGTATTTTCTTCCCTGAATGCCCTGACCAGGTATGTAGAGGAAGGATGGGCTAGAGAGAAACCCTAGAAATCTTAGGGTTAAGAAACTGGAAATTAATGTAGGAGTAAGAGATTAAACATAGGATGTGATACAACTCTTGCTTTATATTGCTTATTTGATTGGAGATCACTAGAAATGCTCTTATATGTATGAATTTAGATTTTCAGTTTGTAGAATAAATATGATTCTTTTATATTATTGTGTGTCATGAAGTGATTTATTTATTATTTATATTCTTTGTATCAAGTAGACTCTGGATAATTTAGACCCGCATCATAGTGAGAATGTACATACACTAAGATGTTGAGATATAAGGGAAAGATTAGAACAACTATGAATTAGTTGGAACTGATATTGGAGACCCAACGTTGGGGCCTCATATGAGCAATCCTTAATTGGAAATAAAGGAACATGATATAAGGTTCAGATTAAATTTAATGATTAATATTATATGAACTCTAAATATGAGAATATGGAAAAGATATGAGAAAAGTATGTAAAGGCTAAGATAGTAAGAATCAACCATGGAATGGATCATATAATAGAGTAAAATAGTTTTATGTACTCCAAAGTAAAGGGAAAATAGAAGAAAAGAGTTATGTATACAATAAGTACATAGAAACGAAGAGTCTTCAGGAGGGTTAAAGTAAAAAGAATTAGATGAACATGTAAATCATAAGACTAGAACAAGAAACTTAGTTGAATCAAAAGAAATGTTAGAAATGATGACCTTGATTAAGGAATGAGGATTACATGACATAATTGAGAGTATGGAATGTATATCTTTATCATAAAGTTTAATACATTCATACATACTACCTTTGGATTCTAAGTCTCTATAGACTAACAAACTAGTTCCTAAAATAAAGAACAAATGCGTAATTTAGAAAATGAATCATATATGATGCATAACTACCATGGTAGCGACGTCTAAGTGAATGAAATAATGACACACAATATGATGATGAAACCTAGCAAGGTAAATTGACAATGTAATTTATTTGAATGTCCAAGTAAGAGAAAGGAAATTCTAGTGATAAGATAAGGAAGACTTTAGTAAAACTTATGAGACCCAAAGTTTGAATTTTGAACTAAGGGAGCAAAGTCACATCACAATAATGCTATGTTACTGATAAGGACTAAACCCTAGAATGTTTAGAGTTGAAGTAGCTCAAGGGATGTCACTAGCGATTTGACCTTGAATACTAGCATATGTATAAAACAAAATCATGAGATTTTCACTTTGAAAGGTAAGCTACCACTAATAAAATATAGGGTTTAAAGGTAGATAATCTGAAAGGTTGATAACCAATATGAAAATGACTCAGAGAAAAGAGTAAGATATAAATTTGAAATGTAATAAGTGTGTTTTGAACAAAAGGAGAAATAGAATATAAGTGAAGTGCGTTATGAAATAAATTCTTACAGTAATAACAAGAATGAGGAATAATATATTCTTACCTTGTGTGTTCCAAATTTAGGGATGTTTATTCTATATGATCAAAATGATAAGGATAAGTAACAAGAAGTAAGTAGCATGGAATGATGAGTATTATCCGACACATGATTTAGAGTTAGTTGCAGTAGTTCATGCTCTTAAGACATGGCGTCACTATCTTTATGGTGAGATGTGTCAGGTGTTTACGAATCATAAGAGTTTAAAATATATATTTACCCAGAAGGATCTGAATCTTAGACAACGAAGATGGTTAGAATTGATCAAAGATTATGATGTGATGATAGATTATCACCCTGAAAAGACGAATGTGGTAGCAGATACCCTCAACAGGAAGTCAAGTTCAACAGCTGATGCATTCTCTATGGTATGTTTCAAGAGAGACCTGCTAGTAGAAATGCGGAAGTTGAACTTAGACTTAGGGGTGACAGAGCAGAGTGGTTTGATTGCACAGATGCAAGTCAAGCCTACCTTTTTTATATGCAAGTCGGAACGCACCCACAGAGCATGCGGGGAGATGAAGCCCTTGAGGAAGTCTCCTAAGAAAAGATAGGTTACCCAACATGAACCAGGCGTCCCAGTGGTAACCCGGAGGTACCCATAGAGCGTACCAATTTTGCAGTGTCCAACATTAACCAGAAGTCCTGATGGCACTAGAGTACATAAAAGCGTGTCCAACATTAGCCAGACGTCCTGGTGGCATGACTTGAATATCTGCATGTGTGCTCAAGCTAGAGGAGGAGTCCAATTTACGGCACCATAGGAGTGCCGAGGCCAGAGAGCCAATTTTCCTGTAGCAGACCAGGACAACAATCAAACTTAGCTATCCCGGGGTGTCGGCTAAGTCTTGTACGGTGGGATCGTAGTTCGCTACGAGTCTTCATATGTAGATTACACTGCATATGATCAGGGCATAAGATAAAATATGTTCATATAGGATCACAAAGTTAATTAAAGAGTTAAGAAATGTTTGAGTTAGTTTCACAGCAGTTGTCCTTTAAATAAAATTTTAGTATTTTCTGTTATTTAATTGTATCTACAACTTTGCATCAATTGTTATCTTAATGAAATGTTGATATCTCATGTTGTTTAAATTATATTGATTAGATATGCTAAGTATAGTATTATCCTGAATTTTATTCCAATAAATAAACATAAATGAGTTATCTGCGATGGTTGGGTGAAATTCTATTCGCTGAGCCAGTAGTTCACCAATCTACTAAAACATTTTTCAGGTCAACGTCAGCACGAGGAAGCTGAAGGATCATATCACCCAGACGCTTAGAAGGTAGTGTTTAGTTAGGTTTAGAGGTCTATTGGTCCTTTCCCCTCGGTCCTTGGGCATGTAGTGAGATAGAGAGGATGTTACGTAATATGTAGCTTAAATTTACAGTTATCTGTTGTGCTTCTAATTTTGAATAGAATAGTGGAATATGACATGTAAGTTTGGTTTTCTTCCTAATAGGGTTAATGGTAAGTTACTTCCGCAGTTTTATTTCAATTCGATGTTAATTGAGTTTTATGGTTTTCTTTAAGGTTGAATTTAAGTGATAAAGTAAAGAAAAGTTAAGAGTGGTTTACCGAGGGTGACTCCCTGGGTCTTTAGGGTCATTAGAGATGGCTCAGAGATTGGGGCGTCACAGGTAATAGAACATTTAAGTTGCTTGATTATTTTATTGATGGAAAGAATATTGTGGTGTTGGTTGATGAAAGAATCTCATTAGTCATGATATAGAGATATCAAACCAAACACATAGGTACTTGTTAGAGAACAAGTGTACCGGACAGACCCACCGTGAGTTTGACACATGGAACCATGACATGGTAGTCACAGTCAGTACTCACAGTGATCGTGGTGAGTGTGATTCTTAGACCTGAAATCACTGCACTCAACACATGTCGTTGGGCACACTTTGACATCATCAAATGCAGTCCTGAAACATGGGTTGTTATAAAGGTGATGATTGGGTGGCTTTGACACATGGGGCTTTTGAGGGGTGAGTGATAGATATGGGATTTGTCCCTCCTGAGGGAGTTTGATATCCAAGGCCACTTGATGAGTAGGATTGAGATAGGCGTGCGCACGCATGTGTGAATCAATATGTGATATTGATGTCATACATATATCCTTCAATCTACTCTGAGATCAAGAAAGTGAATGAACGTTGACTGTTCCATGCCTCGAGTTCATTCGGGATATCAGTGACAAAGGAATTATACATTCGCTGTAACACCATTCACGGATTATAGGATGAAAGTTGTTCTCCAACTTTCTACTTTCACTTGGGTAGCAATGATGTGTGACTAGGCACCGCTCTTTGCTTGTGAAGTCATAAGTGTTATGGACTTTCACCGCCAACGTGAAATGGACCTGCAGGGTCACACACATAGGATTTAACCTGGAAGAGGAGTTTTGTCCACAAAGTAATGTTTAGATTGATTACTAAAGGAGTTTAGTAGTTCAATAAAACATTCAATCATTCGATGGCTCAATATCATATGGTTCAAGGTGTTGGACGCATTGATTGGAGTATCGGATTGATTGAAATCACAATTGACTGATTTTGCCCAACCTGTGCTCCCAACCGATCGGCTCAAGTGTTGAACCGGTCGGCTGAGGTTGCTGAACCGGTCGGCTGGAGTGTCCAACCGATCGGCTCATGACCAGGTTGAAATGACCGGTTCAAGGGTTGAACCGATCGGCTCAACTGGTGCAACCGACCAGTTGGGAAAGTCATGTCGGCAAGAATTTTCCTTTGGTTTCAAATTGCCCAATTCGATTGGGAATATTATTGGTATTCGATACCAATTGGGAAAGAAACAAGGAAAGTCTTTTTGAGCCAGATTAGGACCATGAACCGATCGGTTCAGGGCACCAACCGATCGGTTGGAGTGCCCCAAACGGTCGGCTCAGGTTCAACCGATCGGGTCAATGGCCGAACCGATCGGTTCAGCTATGAACCGATCATTTCAGGTTGCGAACCGGTTGCTTTTTGTGGAAAATCTCGAACCCTTCTACTCCTTATTTTAGTCCCGCATTGCCCGGGATGGAGAACCTTGTCCCATGACCCTCCTATATATAGGGGTATTGGGGGCTTCTCAAAGAACAACTCAGTGCAACCAGTTGCTCTGCAAAGTTGTCGTTCTCTCTGGTTTTGGCAACTGTGAGAGAGCCCGAGCAAGTGCTTCCCGCAAAAGGGAGGTGCAGCAAGGGAAGGACAAATGCAGTTGCAACTGGCAGCAGGAGAGTGTGTTGGCGACTAGTACGTCAACAGGAGGGTGTGACTCCTTCCACTTCCTTGTGGGACAAGGAGTGTGGAGTTTCAGGTGGTCCGTGTGGACTACTTTAGAGGCGGGAGGTTTCTACCACTCAGGAGGACAACTGTCAACCCTGACAGTCCCGGTGAGAGGAGGAGTCGTCAGTCCTGGTGCGACCAGGAGCTGCACAGACACCGTCCAAGACCAGAGGTGAAGACCGCGCAAGGCATGAGGTATTGTCACCGAGCAAGCCTCAGGACAAGGTATGATTCCACAAACCATCCTTTCCTATTATATAGACGTTGACGCATTTCCTCGTGCTGGGTTTGGGGGAGAATTTTTTTTTGTTTCTGCTGCCTTCTCTGCCTCCCCTAAAACCCAACAGTGGTATCAGAGCCACGTCAACTGCTCTATATTTTAGGAATATCGATATGATCGATTTTGGTTTGTCGCCTTTATTTATTGCATACGATGCAAATATTATTGGCTTTATGCATGTCCAATCCTAAATCCACAAATCCCAATTACATATATGATATGTATTATTAATGCACTCGATACGCGTCGCCCTTAAACGAGTTTTGTGGTGGATGTGTAGCATGATTATGGCCAATAAACCCTATCTGTGATTGGTTGTGTGTGGTTGCTTGCATCTCGGTCTACACACCGATCTTCCCTCTCCTATTCCTGATGTAACTCGAAATAATTCGAGATTCTTTCCTACCTTTGCTCCCCCCGAATGTAACTCGGGGTTTCCCTTTTAAGCAATGTAAAATTAGGATAGATTTTATTTCTTGTTATGTCGAAGAACGACGGACATCCTGACGACAGCTGAGACGATCGGTTCAAGGCGTGAACCGATCGGTTGACGTTCGAGATGATCAGTTCAAGGAGTGAACCGATCGGTTGATGCACCGATCAGTTGGAGGAGCCAACCGATCGACTGGTGGCACCCAGACGACCGGCTAGAGAGAACAAATCATTCATGTGATGAGTTGATCTACTCAGATGGCAAGGCACAAAGTTCATCTTGTACAGGTTGCATGTGATGTAGACCTAGATGATCGTGATTCCTCTTGGCTCGAGGAATCACATTAGGATGGCCATAATCATCGCTTTTATCATTTGTGCATGTTTTCTGTGGGATATAGCATGTATATGATACGTACTATGTATTGTGGTGATTGGATATGTATATGTATATAAAAACCAAATCCCTCATTAAAATATTAAGTCTTATATGCCTTCCATTAGCGGCACACATGAAAAGCTCGATCGACCAAGCGTAGGTTATGCCAAAGCGTGGTGCGCCGTCTATCTTATGGAAGTGTGAAGGGTAGACATGTAGGTTCTGCCAAAGCAGGGTGCATGTTTACCGTGTCGGCTTTTGGGTTAGACTTAACTGGTGATTCTTAGAGCGTATAAGCCTAGAGGCAAGGAATGTTCATGGCAAGGTGTTGGACATGTTCATTCATCAAGAGTTGCATATGATGCAATTGGCATGATGGCCTACCTAAATAGTCAAGTTTGTGGGCGATCAGCCAAAGCTGACTCATGACTTGATGAAATATGGATCTTGCCCACTAGAAGGTTGTACGCTGCAATCTTCCGAATTGATGGTGAGGGCTATCAATTTGAACTAAAATAGTGGGAGCGATAATTAATTAAAGGCCTAATTTTTATTGTCAACTTTTCAAATCAATAAAACAAGTCAAAAGAGTTTTGGACTAAAATTGCATATATTTCCTTTTGTTAAAATAAATGGTTAATCAACAAATCACTTTATTTGCGATCGGTCTTTGAGACCAACAAATTAAATGGGAATTATTCCATGACTGGGTAGGATGATGAGAAGTGTTCTCAAAGAGCGAGAGCTCTAAGTCCTAGTTATACCAGAACCAGATGAACTCGATCCCACCACATAAATGGCTGAAAGTATGCTCATGGAAGCATATCGAGGATGACATTGATGAGGAGTGCTTGATGTTGTGTTCTCTGAACTGTGAGTTGCAGAGACAACATGAGACATATGATGTCTCTAAGACACTGTCCTAGTATGTCATGACAGAAGGAGATCCAGTAAGGTATTCACACACTCAATGTGATTGGGTATGTGGAAAACCTGACTAAGTAGGATTTCCTCTGAGCCAAGGGTTGGCTATTGGTATGATACTGCAAATGTTGCGAGAATCATACAATTCATGATAAGCTACAACATGAACAACTTTGACAAGTGTTGACAGAGTTGTTGGACATGTTGAGGACAGTAGAGGCAAATATGAAGAAAGACTAACCCTTATCTTTGATGAGATCAAAGAAAAGGTAATTCTAAAGGGCAAGGATAAGGGCAAAGCAAAGAAATGTTCTGATGCTAGCCAGCAATCCAAGCCGTCTTCAGCCTCAAGGCACATGGGCAAAGGGTGTATGAGGGATTGCCCTCTATATCTGGAAGAACAAAAGAAGATGAAGGAGGGGATGAAGATCTCCACCTAAGGTATCATGAAATGAACCGCTTCTTTATCTGAGGTATATGATGCCAAGATATGGATCTATCATATATGATATGCAAGATCCGCAAAGAAGTGATGGCCTTTGTGAAAGGACCAAGAAAGAAGTACCCATCATTGGAGCAAGTGTTGCTGCCATAGATAGGAGTATCTTTCAGTTTATTTCAGCCTAAAGGGCCCGAAATAGAGTTGAGAACTGCTATTTCATATATTGCCAATAGATAGAAACACTTTATTTTTGCATATTGTATGACAATGATGGCAATTAATAAAGTTGATGTTTCAATCTTAAAGATATGATCTTTGTGGCAATTACTTGTTTATCTTGTGATACATGGTATGCATAAGATAAAATGATACCTAAAGTTATTGATAACTCAAACAATTAAATTAGCATAAATCATAAGAAATTCATTTCTAGTTTCCATATGATGGATAAATCTAGACTCTTTTGGTTAGAGAACCAGTAAGAGGCATGAATATCTTGGACATGATTAATCAATCTTCACTAATGGTAGTGGGAGAATGATTATCCTATTAGGTATAATACATGTGATGTATTTACATACCTATTGGAACAAATGCTAATACTTCAAATGGTGTTTAGAGAAATACCAATATGAATATATTGAAGTGTTCAAGATTATCATAGATGAAGTACAAATTTGGTAAAGTGTTAATTCTTGATGAGATCAATGAATGAAATACTTGGACCAAATGTTTGAGATCCTTTTGAGTGATTATGATAGTGTATCATAGTGAACTCATGATTAAGGCATGGTGATGTCTAAATCAAGAAGGAATCATACTCTAAGGAGTTAGAGAATGATTATCAAATAACTGAATTCTTCTTAATAAATGAATACCCCACACTAATAAAGGACATTGAGAAACACAAGGAGTTGTGAGTTCTTATATCCTTGACAGATACACCTCAATTATCTATGTGATGAGTTGTTCATGTGATGAGTCAACTATCTAGATAAATATGAGGAACCAAATTTTGAGTTATGGTTTATGACCATTACATCCTAAATGACATCCATGTCGACCATAAGGTGTGACCTTGATGGTAGCACTTATTGGATGAAATCCACAAGTGCAAATGAGTCTTAAATGTTAAGACACATGGATAACATTTGAGAAGGATGATGCTTGTTGATTGCAACTTAATGACTGAGACATTTGGCATATGGATACTAAAATCGCATTCCTATGAGGAATAAAACAAGGATGTGTATGTGACACAACCTATAAGGTTTATGAATCCATAAATGCAAATGAAGTCTATAAGTTACAATGGACTAATCAATGTGATTGATTGAGTACAAGCAACTCAGAATTGGATCTTTACTTTGATGATATAGTCAAAGGGTTTGACTGATATGTCAAAGATAAAGAAGGGATCTGTGATTTAGTAGGAGCGTGTTCACATTTCACATATCGATGTGAAATGGAAATGTTCTAAAATAGAAATCCAAAAGTGGAAATTATCTTTAAGGAAGAAAGAGATGTTTCCTATGTGATAGGAATAGAGATCTATAGAGATATTTCTCGAAAACCTCTTGACCTGAAAAGAGAGAGCATACATTGGCAATCTGTACTGAAGTGTTCAGTGTACACAGATTCAGTGGGAGAAAACTTGTCCATGCTACATGGAGTTAGTATCTCAAGGCCAAGTGTCCAATTCTTATGAAGAATGGGAACACTAAGAATAGATATGGGTCTATCATGTATGTAATCATCCCATTATCTTGCATGTATAGACATGGCAAGAATAAGATGCATTCATCATTTTGTATGTATGACATGACAATATGATGTGCTCATCCTGATAACTCGTATGTGGGACATGACGAGTGGATGTCTGTCTACTTCCAGTAAGGGTTACTGGAATACCAAGCGAACTTGATAAGTACTTGGGAAGTACTAGTTCTATGGAGATAAGGAAGAGTTCAATGTAAAGAGTTACATTGATGCAAACTTCCAAAAGGACAGAAAATTAATCACAAAATATATATAGGATATATAAAAGTGAAGGTTTGTTGATGATTGGAAGTGTTGCAATAAAACCATTTAAAAGGAAATGTTGAGTATCTATGTGTTAGAGAACAACAGTGGATATTATATGGATATAGAAGTTCATGAGATGAACTTATATTCCACTCCTTGATGACAAGTATGGAATCCTTAATCATGCAATGTGGCTAAAGGTTAACAAAGGAATACTAGATCGCATATTACGGCAACTCCATCTCATACGTGTGACGTACATCGAAGAGATGCGAGACATGTAATTTATACTGACTTTGGCAAGGTGTTGCCATTACTCACTATGTTTGCACTAAGAGCACAGTAACATGTGGGACATGTTTGAGGATCACTACGAATATGATTCAAGGGTGATTGACTCACAGTGCAAGTGGGAGTCTATTGGTATGTATGCCCTGAGAGCCAATCATGGGATGATTGGTGGGATACATTAAGATTGATTTGATAAACATCAAAGGCAAGCTTCCAATTCTTTCTGGTTCAGTCATATGAGATAGTGATAGAACAGATTGAATGTCTAGAGAATGACAGTACTCAATGACGTATGCCTTCAGGTTCATGACCTGAACGATGAGATCATACGGATGCTAAGAGTTTGTACATTCTTGTTTTGTCCCTAGTCGGATGTCATAGTGGAAGGTAGATAGACAACTATGACACACAAGACTATATTGTGGTGTTGGTTGATGACAGAATCTCATTAGTCATGATATAGAGATATCAAACCAAACACACAGGTACTTGTTAGAGAACAAGTGTACTGGACAGACCCACCGTGAGTTTGACACATGGAACCATGACATGGTAGTCACAGTCAGTACTCACAGTGATCGTGGTGAGTGTGATTCTTTGACCTGAAATCACTGCACTCAACACATGTCGTTGGGCACACTTTGACATCATCAAACGCAGTCCTGAAACATGGGTTGTTATAAAGGTGATGATTGGGTGGCTTTGACACATGGGGCTTTTGAGGGGTGAGTGATAGATATGGGATTTGTCCCTCCTGAGGGAGTTTGATATCCAAGGCCACTTGATGAGTAGGATTGAGATAGGCGTGCGCACGCATGTGTGAATCAATATGTGATATTGATGTCATACATATATCCTTCAATCTACTATGAGATCAAGAAATTGAATGAACGTTGACAGGATGACTGTTCCATGCCTCGAGTTCATTTGGGATATCAGTGACAAAGGAATTATACATTCACTGTAACACCATTCACGGATTGTAGGATGAAAGTTGTTCTCCAACTTTCTACTTTCACTTGGGTAGCAATGATGTGTGACTAGGCACCGCTCTTTGCTTGTGAAGTCATAAGTGTTATGGACTTTCACTGCCAACGTGAAATGGACCTGCAGGGTCACACACATAGGATTTAACCTGGAAGAGGAGTTTTGTCCACAAAGCAATGTTTAGATTGATTACTAAAGGAGTTTAGTAGTTCAATTAAACATTCAATCAGTCGATGGCTCAATATCATATGGTTCAAGGTGTTGGACGCATTGATTGGAGTATCAGATTGATTGAAATCACAATTGACTGATTTTGCCCAACCTGTGCTCCCAACCGATCGGCTCAAGTGTTGAACCGATCGGCTGAGGTTGCTGAACCGGTCGGCTGGAGTGTCCAACCGATCGGCTCATGACCAGGTTGAAATGACTGGTTCAAGGGTTGAACCGATCGGCTCAACTGGTGCAACCGACCAGTTGGGAAAGTCATGTCGGCAAGAATTTTCCTTTGGTTTCAAATTGCCCAATTCGATTGGGAATATTATTGGTATTCGATACCAATTGGGAAAGAAACAAGGAAAGTCTTTTTTAGCCGGATTAGGACCATGAACCGATCGGTTCAGGGCACCAACCGATCGGTTGGAGTGCCCCAAACGGTCGGCTCAGGTCCAACCGATCGGCTCAATGGCCGAACCGATCAGTTCAGCTATGAACTGATAATTTCAGGTTGCGAACCTGTTGCTTTTTGTGGAAAATCTCGAACCCTTCTACTCCTGCTTTTAGTCCCACATTGCCCGGGATGGAGAACCCTGTCCCATGACCCTCCTATATATATAGGGGTATTGGGGGCTTCTCAAAGAACAACTCAGTGCAACCAGTTGCTCTGCAAAGTTGTCGTTCTCTCTGGTTTTGGCAACCGTGAGAGAGCCCGAGCAAGTGCTTCCCGCAAAAGGGAGGTGCAGCAAGGGAAGGACAACTGCAGTTGCAACTGGAAGCAGGAGAGTGTGTTGGCGACTAGTACGTCAACAAGAGGGTGCGACTCCTTCCACTTTCTTGTGAGACAAGGAGTGTGGAGTTCCAGGTGGTCCGTGTGGACTACTTCAGAGGCGGGAGGTTTCTGCCGCTCAGGAGGACAACTGTCAACCCCGACAGTCCCGGTGAGAGGAGGAGTCGTCAGTCCCGGTGCGACTAGGAGCTGCACAGATACCGTCCAAGACCGGAGGTGAAGACCGCGCAAGGCGCAAGGTATTGTCGTTGAGCAAGCCTCGGGACAAGGTATGATTCCACAAACCATCCTTTCCTATTATATAGACGTTGACACATTCCTCGTGCTGGGTTTGGGGGAGAAATTTTTTTGTTTCCGCTGCCTTCTCTGCCTCCCCTAAAACCCAACAATAGAAATCCAATAATTGTGTTTCTGATATAAGCATAGGCACCCTCCTTATATAGGATAGGAGTCCCTCATTATAGAGTTCACCAATATGGGATAAAAGATAGGACACTAAAGGATAATACAAAATAAAGGATGGAATATAAATAAATATATTAATGCTTATCATTATAATGATGAAATTTGTTCCATTCACATATTCAACTATATGCATCAACTAGAGGTTAAAATTTAGGATGATCACCTTGTAGGTCACGGATCAAGCTCTTTGATTCAAGTGTAGATTCTGGTTTCAGGTAAGGTCATGATCAAGTGAAATGTGGAGTGGAGGGTCAAGACTCATATATCAAATGTCATTGACCCAATTGTTTAAAGTTAGAGTAATTATTTCTATTTAGGCCCTAGGTATGATCAATCATCCATAAACAACAATTGATACAATATTTTAAGATATCAATACTAATTTTATTATCAAGGCATTTAAATTTAAGGAATGATATATATACCTAGGTTTTTAATGTGAACTTCACCCTAACATTATGCTCAGCATTATCATCCTTCATATCATCTTCAAGACAAGATTTTAAGTTTCAACCCTATTCCCATATTTGACCTAATTGAGTTTTAGGTCAAAGAGATCAAGATTGCAAGAAAGGATTTTTCTTCTTTCAAAATGGGATTTGGTTTTAGGGAATGTGAATCACTAATCAAACAACTAATTTCCAACACATTTTCCTTATCCATGCACCCATATAGTTATATACTAAAAAGGGAACATATGTAGAATTATGGTTATCCATTATTTCTCAAAAGAATGTGGAAGAAAAACTCAATTCACATCATCGTTCATCTAAGGTAAAAGTTTATAGTTTGTCCAAATATCATGATTTAATTTCTTTCTCTCAAGGATAAAATAGGGTACACCATCAATGGAAATAATCAATTTAGGCTCTTAGAAAGCTAGTCCATTCCAATATGTGACTCTAATACTACTCAATTTTTTTTTGAGTTTACTCAAAAAGCATTATAGTTAATAGGGGCCTTTCAACTACAAGATATTATGTGTAACTTTTGTTACTTAGAGTGGACAATCATACTAAAGATTTCGAGTTTACTTTGAGTATAGAAGAATTACATTATTTAAGGATACTTCATTTGTCATAATGGAGTTTTGAGTGAAAAGGTCAAATCATGGCACCACTATCATTTTAGTCAAACTTATCAAATTCATTCAAATTTTTCATCTTCCCATACATAGGATACCCATATTTGAGAAATTTTAGTTCAAGTCAACCTGAAAAAAGAAATACTAAGAGATAAGAATCTAACCTTTAATCGAGTGGTTTATGGTAGTGGTTAGCAAAGAGATGAGATGCTAGATTGACTCTCTAGTGTTTGTAGGAAAACCATTAGGTCCATTTCAGGGTCCACTAAGGGTAGGTAGAGTGTGAAATCTCATCCATCATTGGGGGACAAATAGCGGGTGTTACTACCCAGAACCTCGAGTGCAAAATCCTAGACACCCCAGTTTTCACCATTATGGACTTTAGGATTTCCTACGTTCATTCGATATCTAAAATTTTAATAATCATCATGTAGAGGTTGTGTGTCCAATAATTGTACAACTACCATGGATCCATTATTATCCTAATACCAATCCTACTACCCATACGGTCAATACTAATGGATTGAAGCGTCAGTCTCTGAGTGGTACCAAAAAATACACACAACATACATGATAACTAAAGAAAACTTCTCTTTTTAATTGAATTGAAGTTACAATATTTACAACATGCCCTAAAGGCAAACATGGAAATGATACAAGAGAACATTTAAATTACAACATCTTCTTATCCCTTTCTATTAAGAAAACATCCCTCATGAAGATGTGGTGAAATTTGTTCGTTTCATTAGAGTAGTATGATCGAGTGTGGAAGCAAGATCTTGGTAGTTCACCTATAATACCTAAAATCATGGGTGAAATACAAAAGACCGTTCAATAGGAAACAGAGTAATTTAGAGAATTCTTTATTTTGTCTATTAACTTTATGATTTCTTAATAGAAATTTAAGAAGTGTGATCATAGCCACTTCTACAAGAATTGTGATACTAGCCACTTCCAAAGGAAGTGTGATACTCAATGATAAAATATCTTTTCATTTCTTATGTTCAAGTTCCATCAACATATATATAAGAAATACAAAAGACTATTCAATAGGGAACAGAGTAGTTCAGACAAATAAATATCCAAAATTGTGAAAAAAAGGATATATATCAAACAACATAAGCAATACCATAATTAGGTCAAGTAGGTAGAAAGTTCCTTTTTATTCAAGAGTAGATGTCCAATACAATTTTTTAGAGACAATATTGATTAGACCCTAATTTTATAAGATGAGGGTCAAAAAATGGTTTCCAACAATATAGATCACAAACAATTAGGGGTTCTAGATCCTTATATTGACTTTATGTGGTTTACTCATCCTTGATCCAAAACAAAAAGGTTTTTGAGGTATCACTATCCATTTATGCATATTATTTAATATCATTTTAAAAGAATGGACTCCAATTTAGGTAATGTGGGGTAAAATCCTAAATATTCACTAAGAGTCAAACTTGTATTTTATAGGTAAAGATTCAATTATAGGTTCTACAAGACATTCCAAATTAGTTTTCAACATCTAAGAAGGAGAAATTACTAGATTTGATCATTCTTAGAATATTAACCACAAGAATAGGGTCATATACTAATGATTGAGTTCCATATCATTTGTACGAGTATAAGCATAAATACTAATTAATATTTAGTCTAGATATTCCATTAATAATCATGACTCAATATGTGGTTCTTGAATCACAATCTTGAGCTTTGACCAATTAAACATTTTTATATAATCATAGATATTCATCTTTGAAATCACATTAGAAACCAAATGAGATCTAGGTCTGAAATTGGTTTCAATAGATTCAATATATTTTGGTGATCAAATTGACTATTTACATGATTTATTTGGATCATCCTAGAATTTATATGGATTTTTAGATGGTGCACCTCATTCTGATAATTTTGGCTGGCAAGGTTTTTTATCCTTGCTTGAGAATGTGCCACCACATCCCTATTGAACGGGTGTCTCTTTCCCTTGGTCTTGTCAACACTAGTCTCATAGTAGGTTTGGGCTTTTGCTTCTCTCACTGGGGTGTGCCCATGCCATTAAGTTGGCCCAGATGAATGGCTCATTTGGTTGAGAGTTCAATCACTCGACACTCTCATTCTCTCGGCGCCCCAACACCACAATCATGGCAGTTGTTGGTTATATGCCCTGAGAGCCATCATGTCATGATTATAAATGGTTAATCAATATTTGATTTGATTAGTAATAAAATCCAATTCCACTTAATATGTTTTATCATTTGAGATAATGGATAAACTTAATGATGTCCTAAGAATGCTTTTAACTCGATGACATATAATTTGAGTTGAGGACATGCACATGATATCATATATATAATAAGAGTATTCATTCTTACTATGTTCCTAGTCCGTTATTATTGTGGATATTACTAGATGATAATAATACACAAGACTAGCATGTGTAACAAGTGATGACTATGTCTCTTTAGTCATTATATTGGATATTAATTTAGATACATGGCAACTTGTTAGAGAACATGTCATGCTAGATAGACTCACTTGAGATGGACACGTGGAAGCCATAAAATGACATGTCAGAGTCATATCTTAACATGATAGTGATAATTACAATTCGTATATCTGAAGTCACTATAGTAACACATGTCATTCTGTGTACTTCGACACTAGCCCAACATGCTCTGAAATATAAGTTTCTAGAATGGTGGTGATTAGGGACATTATGACACACAAGGAGCATTGTGAGTGATGTACATAGAATTTGTCCCTCCTTTGGAGTGATATCTTAGCCACTTGATAAACTAGACTGTGAAATGTGTGGCCATGCTCACGTGAGTCAATAAATTATATTGACCTCACAATTCCTCAAATATTCTACTCTAGTTCAAGAAACATAGATTAAATGTTAATAGGATTACATACCATCCCTCAGTTGCAATTTGGATATATGCAACAAACAAATTATATGGTTATGGTAACATTTACCACTTTATAGGTTGTAGTTGTTCTCTGAATCATTCTCACTACTTGGGTGGCAATGATGTGTGGTTAGACACCAATATTTGTTTGCGTTGTTTCGAATATCACTGCCAATGTAATTAGGAACATACTAGGCACACACGAAAGTATGCATAAGGAAATTGAAGTTTGCAATCACATAAATGATTATAATGGTTCTAAATCACAAATAGGATGATTTCCTTTCTAATCGGGTGGTTAGAATGTCTAAACGACCAATCAGATTGGTTGGGTCAATTAATTAATTGATGTCAATTGGACGAGTGAGTTTCCCACTAGACTGGCATGATCAATAAATCAACCAACCTAATTAGCGAATAACAATCCAACCAGAAGATCCCAAATTGGAAAGTAATTCATATATGGATTTGAAGTGACCTGATTGGTCGATCATTTGTCTTGGTAGGTCTATCATTATGATTTCAAATCCTAACTGGTTGACCAAGTAATGTGATCATTCGATTGAAATTCTTGTTGGGGTTTTAGCTTTAAACTATTTTGAATATTGTGATTGGGAAAAGGATTGGAATTAGGTTTTCAATCCCATGACTCTCCTATATAAAGGGGGCACGACCCATGGGGTTTTACACAACATTGTGATATCTTTTGAGACAACTTGTGAGACAAGTTTGTCATCACATCTCTCTCAGAAAGAGAGGAAGAAACCCAAGGGAGTGATGCATGACATAGGATAAGAAATGGGGTTTTGAGATGATATCATGTCAACAAAACAACTCATGTTTGACTTGGTGGCCAAGGTTGTGCACCACATTCTCCCTCATCCATTTGAATGAAGTAGAGACCTAGGAACATGTGCATGGGTATGAAGAAGTTGTTCTACAAGACGACAACAAGGTGTTGCAAAGAAGACAATTGCACATCAACTTGGTGTCCAATCCGGATCTCTTATTTATCTATTTGGGTTACTTGGTCGCAGATCTAGATCTAGATCTAGAAGATTGAGTTTTTCACCAAAAGCATATGTGTGTAGTTGTTGAACAACTAATGTGACAACTAGTGCGAGTAATGGTAGAACCTTTGTCCCTTCTTATGTCTTCTGTTCATGAATGTTTTTATAGTTACAAAGGATCTGATGACAAGGGTATAAAGGGAAGACCTTTGTTATTTAATTGTACCTCCTTTCAAAAAAACCTAAGTGGTATCAAACCTGACGTCATACACTTCTAACGCTGATTTGGATTTTGAAATGCAAACAATTCATTGAATTATGTGCAAACTTGTGTCCACGATTATCTCTTAATATCATATATGATATGATATATGTAATTATTACATATACCTACGTGACACATTAAGAATCAATAAGTTTGGTGGACATGGATATGACAATTATATTATTCTGATGTGATTTGAAACATGTAATATTGTTGTTTTGATTTTGATTGAACTTCATGTAACACATATATCACTTGCATGCCATGCCTCTCTCTATTTATTCTCCATGTAAAATTTAATTATACAATTAAATAGGATTATGTGAAGATATACCAAGTGAACCAATGTGGATATAAGTAGATGATATGAAGGTCATGTCAAAGAGGATGGTCCTTGAAGGGTTCGTGATCAATGCAAAATGACAAACCAACAACAACACAAGAACTGCTCAAATCAAAGACTTCAAAGCAACTGACCAGCTTGCCTGATCAGGCTACTAGAATCCCTAAAAGGGCTGATTTAGGATTAAATTTATATGTGAATCTATTGATTGTTTTTTCTACAATACTTGTTGGCTCAAGTTATTGTACTAGTTTCTATATCTTGTTCTATCATATGTTGTGATTTTGTAGTATAAGATACACATAAAGTTATATATAATGATGATTGGATGCATATGGATATATATAGTATCAATGTTGAAGATGCCTTCCAAGTGTGATACACATGAAAACCTTATTTCATTAAGTGTAGGTACACCAAATTTGGTGCACTATTTACCTCAGATAAGTGTGATAATAAGTGTGTGGACCTACCAAGTTGGATGCATATCTTATTGTATTGGCCTTGGATGGAACTGGAGTAGGTGATCTTAATGACATTAAGCATCTAGAGGCATAAGAAAGGAGAGGAAGGAGGATTAGCGATGTTGATTCCATCACTTGTGGCTTGGCGACCGTGTCAACACAAGGTACGTGTGGGTTAGGGATGTGGATAAGGGGTAGGGGATGTTACGGGAAGAATAGTAATCAAGAGGCATACAATGAAAATTGGATGTAAATATTGCATTTTCTTATGAATATTAAAGTTAGGACTTTAAAACAACTAAATGATTGTTCAAATCAAGTCAAATTGAGCTAAAATTTGACATGTAGGCTATTTAAGGTGTGGGGAGTTCATATTCAACATCGATTTTTCCTTTTGAAAGCGTTTGACATTACACCCTACACTTGTAGTTTAAACACTCAATTAATGCATTTGATACCTTAATTAAGAAATCTTTACTGAATATTTCATAAGTATTCAATGTCTTTCATCTTTGAATCCTAGAAGACTTTATAGGGTTGAAGTAGAGTTAAATAACTTTAATTGGTGTGTTTACATGGTAAAATTTATTATCAAAATTATTTGGTTATTTCATCTTGGTATCACATATATAAAGAATATTTATGAATTCATGATATTATTTAACTCCAATTTTTCTTCATATATTATAAGGTATGGGGGAGTACTAGATATTACGATAATCTAATATTGGCCTACAAGAAAGGGGATTAAGTTATGAACTTAGATCTAGGTATGTTACACACATACTCAGGCGTTATCTCATATGTGAATCGTGTAGTGAGGAGATATATAGATTTGCATATTGCAAACTAAAAGCAATGTTTCTGATCATCTAACTAAAGAACTTTCATAGCAGGAACATGATGGACATGTTATATTGGTTGGATTTAGGTTCATGAGTAATTGTCTCTAGTACAAGTGGGAGATTGTTGGTTATATGTCATGAAAACTATCATGTGATTATTGTAAAAGGGATATCATGTACTTGATTGATTTTTAGTAAATGGTAATTCCACTTATTATCTTTCATTATTTGAGATAACAAATAACTTGATAATGTCCTGAGAATGTTTCTCCCTCAATAATATATAATTTGGGTTGAGGACATGAACATGAGATTATATGTATATTAAAAGTAATATATGATATTAAGCTCACAATATCTCATATAGTGTTCTCTAGTTTAAGGAACATAGATTGAATGTTAAGAGTAATCTAGCTTTATGTGACAAAGGGAATATATGGTGATGGTGAAATTCGTCACTATACAAGTTGTAGTTGTTCTCCAACTCATTCTTATATCTTGGGTAGAAATGAAGTGTGGCTAGACACCAATATTTTCTTGTGTTGTTTTTATCATCACTGCCAACAAAATTAGGAACCTACCAGGTAACACACATAAGGGTGCATAAGGGAATTGAAGTTTGCAATCAAGCAAATGATTGGAATGATTCTAAATCATAAAAATCTTGATTTCCTATCTGATCAGGTAGCCAGAATGTATGATCGACCGATCCAATTGGTTGGGTCAATGGATCAATTAATTGTTAATTAGTCAACTGATATTTCTATCAGACTTACGTGATTGGTCAGTCAGCCAACTTGATTGGTCGATCAGAACCCAACATGGAAGGTCCCAAATTGGAAAGCTATTAAGCTATGGATCTAAACTGACCTGGTCGGTTAATCATATAACTTGATCGGTCAATCAGAATGCTTTTTATCCCCTCGATCGGTTGACAAGTAACATGATCGATCGATCAAAATTCCAATCCTAGTTTTCAACATATGGAATTAGGATTTTCCAAGCCCATGAAACTCCTATACAAAGGGAGCACATCCCAAAGGGTTTGACACAACATTGTTATATCTTTTGAGACAACTTGTGAGATAATTTATCCATCTCATCAAGAGAGAAGAAGAAACCCAAAGGACTACTACCTAAGATAGGAGAAGAAAGGGAGTTCCAAGTTGACTAGCACGTCAACGACTCATTTTCCTCTTTGACTCAGTGGCCAAGGTGGTGCACCATGTTCTACTTCATCGGCATGGACAAAGTAGAGTCTGAAGAACACATGTGGAGGCTTGGATAAGATGTTCCACAATACCACAAAAAAGTTTTTGCAAAGAAGATCCAAATCACTTATTGATCTATTCAAATTTATTGACGGTCAGTCCAGATCTAAATCCGGAAAATCAAAATTTCACCAACAAATGACGCATCTAATTGTTGTACAACTAGTGTGTGAAAAAGGTATAACCTTTACACCCTCTTGTGTCTTTTGTTGATGCTTTATAGCTACAGATCCAATGTTTAGAGTATAAAGGGGACATTCTTTTTATTATTTTGATGTGCACCCTTCTCGAAAACCCTATAGTAGTGCCCTCCTATGGTCTTAAGTGAAAATATGGGATTTTTTTTCCTTTGCTTCTCTAATGCTCTCAAGTCATTGTAGACATCAGTCAAAAGGGTGGAAGCTCTAGGTCTCATCACGCTTCAAATCCACGACTCCCATCTAGTCCTCGCACCACAAAGATGGTGATTGGATGGGGCAATGCCTTTTGGGAGGAAGACCCTAGACTATGGTGGGAAGGAAAAGGTGCTAATAAGTAGCAAGAGGCCAAGGAGAAAAGGGAAAGTGCTTCTATCACTTTGATAGGTAGTGGCTAGGGCATAGTCAGTCAAGCGGAAGCTTGGTTAAGGAAAAAGGGAATATTTTTTATGGGGAATAAAAGGATGCATTAGGGTTCTTCCTTATTCTTACCACCCTCAAGTCTAAAGGAGAAGAGAGCACCGAGTTTTTATCCTCATGTGTTGTACTATTTCTAGAAATCCAAGAGTCAAGGAATTTTCTTTGTAATATTAAACTTAATCATTTATTTTCTATCAAACGTTGAGTCTAATTGACTAGGCTAAATGTTAAGGTGATATCTCATCATAATTTTATCATCCTTTCATATTTGGGTAGATGTGGTAGGGAAGGGGAGATGAGTAGTTTGGATGTTAGGATATGAGGCATACATGTCCTATGTATACTTTCTCATGTCCTTTGTTTCTGCCCTCTTATTTTTGGATGCTCAAGTAATTTCTAAAAATGAAAAGATATGAGTTGACTACTTGATTCAAAAACATGTTATCAAATGTGAAATGGTAAAAGGTCATATGTCATATTATGTTTAAACTCTCACAAATCTACATACGGTCTTCAAACTATCCCAATGTTCAAATTATAAATATAGAAATTTGATAAGTGTTACCATATCAAGTATTCTTTATCTAGAATAACTTTAAAACTAAAAATTATTTATTTTCTTATATAAGTAATTCCTTCCTCTAGGCTTGTTTTGAAATGTAGATTTGTCAAATTAATACGAACAACCCATATAAGAAACGTCAATGAAGCACACAAATTTTAATATTCCTATCAAATACCTTTGAATTTATTTCATTACACCAACAATTATTAAATTTCTCACCAAGACACTATAAATCTATCATTCCACAAACACCTCCACATAAATTGGTTTTTCTTAAACACAATACTAATTTTCCTCGATTAAAACCATTTTCGTTATTTTTCAAATTGATAGTCACAAAAGATCTAGTATTCATTCAATTATGAAGTGGGGTCAGATTGAGAAAGATAAAATATGAAGGAGGGAAAAATGGTAATTTGGGTAATTGATAAGTGAAATTTTACTTCATCTAATCTTTTTGTCCTCAAAATGCATTTTTGTCCAAAATTCATGTGCTCCTCAAAACATGTAGGGAACACTAGATTCCACATTGGTTACATCCATACATACCATTATCACTAGATAAAAAAAATTCCATCTCGCATATTTTACTAGATTGATCAACAAGAGGTCAAAAAGTTAGATGGATTAGCTTGTTGGTCAAGGATCAAGCTTTTTGAGTCAAGTGTAGAGTTTGCATTCGATTCAGATCATGATTAAGTAAAATGTAAAGTCAAGGGTCAAAACTCGAGTATTAAATGTCATGGGCCAATTATTCAAAGTTAGCGTATTCATTTATATTTGGACCCTAGGTATGATCATTCATCCATAAAAAACAATCTAGCAATAGTTTGAGATATCAATGCCAATTTATTATCAAATTATTCAAATTTGATGGAGATATAGACTTTGGTCTGTGTAGAATTTAACCCTGACATTATATCAACATTGCCATCCTTGAGATCATCATCAAGTCAAGATTTTATGTCTTAATAGCATTCCCATATTTGACCTATTTGAGTTTTGGGTAATAGAAATCAAGGTTGCAATAAAGGGTTTTTTCTTTTCGAATAGGGGTGTGGCTTAGGGTAGGTGAATCACTATTTGAAAGAATCATTTCCAACTTATTTTCCTTAAAGAGTATTTTTTGGCATATGTGCACCCATATCATTGAAATACGCAAAAAGAGACAAATATGAATAATTATTTCTATCTATTTGTTCATAAAAATAATGTGGAAGAAACACTCAATTCCCATCATCATTTGACCAAGGTTCAAGTTTCAAGTATGTCCAAATATCATGGTTTTATTCCTTTTATTAGGGATAAAATACAGGATCACTTAGAATGGAAATAACCAATTTAGGCTCTTAAATAGGCAGTCCATTCCAATATGTATTTGAGGTCTCTAATATCACTCAATTTTTTTTGAAAAATGAGTTTTTTCGAAAGGCATTATACTCATTAGGGGCCTTTCAACTACACTATATAATGTATACAATCTCTTTCTTAGAGTAGACTAACATTTTATAGATCTTGACTTTATTTTGAGTATAGGAGAGTTGCACTATTCAAATGATACCTTCATTTGTCATAATAGAGTTTTGAGTCAAAAGGTTAGATAATGACATCATTATCACTTTAGTCAAAGATATTGAATTCATTAAAAATTTAGTATTTTGCATAATAGGATACCTATAATCAAGAGTTCATAGTTCAAATCATCTTGATAAGTGAGAGAAATAGAGATTAAAAACTAACCTTTAATAGTGATGTTTAGGGTAGTCCTTAGTGAAGAGATAAGATGCCAGATTTACTCTTCATGGTCTATAAGAAAACCTCTAGGCCCATTTTTTAATCTAATAAGGTCGGATAGAGCGGGGAACCTCAGTCACCATTGCAAGATAGATTGGAGGTGATTACTATCTATAATTACTTGAGCTCAATCCTAGACACTTCAATTTTCACCGTTGTGGACTTTAGGGTTTCCTAAGTTCATTCAAGTTATGAAATTTTTAAATAGTTATCATGTATAGGTTGTGTGTTTAGCTTTGATACCAAATGTCACAAATTTGTTATTACCCCAATCCGGATCCCACATCCCGCATGGTCACTATTAAAGGGATTGAAGCACCCATCTCTGAGTGTCCCAAAAATCACACACACATACATGATAATTAAATAAAACTTATTCTTTATTATTTGAATGGACCTTACAAGGTTTGTGAAATGTACAGAAGGAAAACATGTAAATGATATAAAAGGACACCTAAACTTTTTTTTTTGTTCGGTAAAAAAACTATGTTGCTATAAAAAGAACCAAAACTTTGGGTACAAGCAATGCACCCCTACAACCAGGATAGACATCCATAGAGAACAAAAGGTCCAAAATATGGACCTCACAAAAGGAAAAGAAAAGCTAACATGAATGTCAAGCTATCCTATACTAACCAACCTAGCAGCTACAACACTGCTTACAAGAGACCAAAGAATCAACTAACAATAACAACACCTTCAAAATGTGACATCTAGCCTCCTGAAGTAGGCATAGACTACTAGGATAACTAGTACTATCAAACCAGAACAATCAACCAACTCTTCCTTACCAATCTAGATAGGCTTCCAAGCTGCAAAAACTGTTCAAAGATCCTTCAATGGCAAAGATTACAGATCCATGTCCATGGAACATGAGAACCTCCCTATCCTCCATACACGTTATGCTCATATCTTAAAAGGATGGACTCTAGACAGATTTCATATCCATGTTCAAAGATCAAATTAATACATCTCCAATACTTTTAAGCAAGAATATGCCACCATAGAAGCGAGCAGAACCAGGAACAGAAGGGCGGACAGAGAAGGTCTAGCCAACCTTCATCCCTCCTAACTTCTTCTTCCTTTTAGACCGATCTACACATAGCAGCAGAAGTGCTCCTTGTGGCCATAGACCATGACCAGATGTGACTGCCCTCAGGGAGAAGAGCAGAGCACATCCGCCATCTTGTGCCCTTTCCAAAGGGACAAACCATCGAACACATTGGGTCGGCCTACTAACAGGAAATGACTGTGTTGGTGTATGAGAACCCAGTGCAGACGAAGCCGCATCAGCAGGAAACATCAATGAGTGATGCAACAACCTCCGCCCATCATTCAACGGTGAAACACCAGCTTTAAGACGGAGGAGATCCCTCTGCTATGTTGGGAACTCCCAAATCTGGAGGCACCACCCTGAGGGACAAGCTGCCGGCCGGGCAAAACGGGATCTATTGAGGTCAAGGAACCACTATTGCACATGACAAAGAAATGATTCGACTCAAGAAGAAGGCCAGGAGGTAGAGAGGGAAGTTGAGAGACCCCCTTGCTGCACCTGTGATGACCTTGCGACTCCTCTCCATCTGTCCCCTTTAGACGAAATGGATTCGACAAATCGATACTGTCGTAAGTGACCCAATCCTGGATCCAAGCTGCGCATCGCGTCTCCCCTCTTTCCAAGTCGCGATATGTCGTAGTCGACTAGAAACAAGCTTTGGGGCTCCCGATCTCCAAGGACTGCCATTTCTTCAGCTGAGGAGCTGCACCAAAGGCGATAAGAGCCAAGGGGAGGAAGGCGCCCACAACGCTCCCTCCCCCCAGCGGTAGCCGCCGGGATCTAGAGAGACGTGGGAGCTAACCCTAGAGAGAAAGCGGCTGTCTCCAATAGTGATTCTCTTGCAATAAGGACACCTAAACTTACAACTATTAAACCCTTTTATATTAAGAAAATATCAATTATTAAGATGTGGTGGAACTTTTTCTTTTCATTAGAGTAGTATTATTGAGTGCGGAAGAAAGATATTGGTAGTCCATATGTTATACCTAAAATCACAAAATTGAACATGTGGCTACTGCAAATGCAATGACATGTTGTCCGTAAAACCAACTTAGTTAACATACACAATAAATTTTCCATGGAAGTTTTATAGAAAGAATGTATACACATCTACACAAAGTTCAAGGCATACAAAACCTTAGCATTTTATCATGATTTCTTCCATTTTAGTCAACAAGTATCAAGATAAGTTTTTAGCTACTTCAAAATGAAGTGTGATCTAGAGTGTCAAAGAAAGTTGATACTTCTTTTTAAAGAATGATACTAGCCCTTATAAATGAAATGTGATACTCAATGACAGTGGAAGATATTTCCATTTCTTATGTTCAAATTCCATCAACATATATTTAGGGGAATATAAAAGACTATTCAGTAGGAAACAAAGTATCTCATACAAATATAATATACAAAATTGCACATGAAAGGATACATATCAGATAGTATAGGAAATACCATAGTCACCAAATGAGAGAAAAGTGCACCCTTTTATTAAAGAGTAGTGATCTAGTTTGATTTTAGAGTCACAAAATTCATTGAACCTTGACTTAAAAGATGAGGGTCACATAAGGGTTTTCAACAATATCAGTCACAATGACAAAAACCATTAGGGTTTTTAGATCCTTATATGAAATTTAGGTGTTTAGCTCATACTTGATCCTAAACAAAAAGTTTTCAAGGTATCACTATCTATTTCTACTTAATAGTCAACATCACTTTAAAGGATGGTCTCTAACCTAATTCATGTAGGATAAAACTATAAATTATTATTAAGAGCTAAAATTGGCATTTCTACTTCCACAAGATGATCCAAAATAGTTTTCAAGATCTAAGAAGGGAAATCATAAGATCATTCTTAGAATCATTCACTACAAATTAGGGTTATATGGTAATAATGGAGTTTGAAAGCATTTTATGAAAATAAACATTGCTAGTAACTAAGAGTTAGTCTACATATTCCATTAATCATCGTGACAAGATACAAGGTTCTTCAGTCACAATCTTGAGGTTTGACCAATTAAACATTTTCATATAATCATAAAGATTCATGTTACAAGATCACAGTAAAATGTAATGAGATAGTCCATTTGTCCCATGCCACTAGATTGACCCATTCGGCTAGTCCATTTACCTGTGGGTCAGATCACTTGGCTTGCTGATAACATAAACATTTATGAATATATAAACATTTATGAATATTTCGTGCTTCTTTTTTTTCTATAAAGCAATATTCATATGCACATAATGCTCATAAAATCTTTCATTTTGGACATGTTTTCCAGATTCTTTGCCAATTATACTACCTTTGAAAAATGTTGAAAGCTGAACTCCAAATCATAAAGCTCATGGCATATGATAAACCTTGAGGTCGATCATGCTAAGATATTGATCAAGAGAGTAAATAGTTTGATCGAGCTCTAAGCTTGAAAAGGTATCTCAAGCACAAAGCTAGATAGGTAACTTGTTGAGTTGCCATACCAAGAAGAGAACCAATCAACCTCTAGGTCGATCATCGTCTGTTGAACTCAATCGAGCATGAGGATAGATTAACGCAATGCAAAGCTTGAGCAACAAGGAAGCTTGATCAAACATAGAGATAAATTGAGCTATAATATCAATGGATGAAGAAGCTCACACAACTTCAATACATAACCAAGTAAAGAAAAGCAATCAATCTCTAAAGCTCGATAATTGAAGATGGTCGAGTACCACCTATTGAGTTGTTACACGGAGTATGCAGATCAACCTTCAGGTCAATAAATCCCAAAGCAAGCCAATCGATCTCATTCGACTCCAACATTCAACCTCTCCTACAAAGACCATCAATTGACTAGAAGGTTGATCATCTACTAAGAAACAAAAAAATACAAATGCAATCAAGTAAAAAGCCAATCAATCTCCCTAGATCGATCACTTAGATCCTTGGTGTCTTTGCCATGTGGACCAACTAGAGGTCTATGAAAAACACAAGAGGGGGGGGGGTGAATAGGGTTTTAAAGATAATTTAACAATTATTTTACTCAAACAACCAATCACAAGAATATTGGACAAGGGGACAAGGATTTAGAGTGGTTCCTACCTTAGCAAATACTAAGGTAGTCAGTCCACTACCCGGTTGCTTACCCAACCGGGATTTGGAAAGAATTTAATTTTATTACCTCGCAAGGACTTTACACAAAATTACAATTCTTTCCCTAAACCCTTCAAGCAGCCTTCACCTAGAAGTAATTGCACCAACCTTGAAGCAGCCTTCACCTAGAAGTAATTGCACCAACCTTGAAGCAGCCTTCCTCCTGAAGTAGCTTCCCGTTGCAATAGCCTTCTTGAAGTAGCTTCCCGTTGCAATAGCCTTCTTGAAGTAGCTTGAAGTCTACCTTCTCCTCCGAGAAGAACATTCTCCAATCCGCAGCCTCCAACCCTAGGAGTAGCAAGGAGAATACAAAGAATAAAAAGGAACAAGAAGGAAAATAGAAATTACAACTTATCCTTTGAAGCACAAGGCTTGATTTGCCTATATCAAGCGTGTAGATCTCCTAACCAATGTATATGCACGCGTGATTGTAGTGGATAGGAGATACTAGCCTATAGGACACGAAATTAGAGCAAGTATAGGAATTGCCAATGCAAGTGTTGCTCAATTTCTCAAAACAGATTGCCAATTGTAAGTGTATGCTCAAGTGTATCACAAGTGTAGCTTAGGTGTATTTAGGTGTCCTAAGGCATGTCCTATTTATAGTAATGACCTACAAGTGCTTAAGGACGTTCTAGACACTTTCTAGGGGGTTCTAAGTGCTTAACTAGCCGTTAGGTATAAGTTAGTTGCATTAGTAACGGCTAGTTGCTTTATTCTGCAGTTGCTGTCAGAGTCCATCTCGGTCGAGCAATTGTCGACCGAGATACCTACTCGGTCGAAGTTTTGTCGACCGACAGGCTCTCTGGATCAACGTTCATTTCCAACTGCCAACTACCTTGTCTACCGTGTCTAACGGCTACTTGGGTCTTTCTCGGTCGAGGAGTTTGTCGACCGAGATTGACCCTGTTTCAATCTTTCAATTAAGGCACTAAGTGTGTGTATGAGTGTGCATATGTGACACTATTGAAGGGGATGACCTATCTAAGTGTGATGTTTAGCTAGGGAAGATCTAACGCTTGATTTACATGAAGTCTAAATACTTGTACATTATATATTTGTACAAGTTTACAATTGATTACATTTCATGACATTTACAATCATTCAAGCATATAGATTCCCTAGAGCTGTGTCATCCACCTTATTCCTGCAACACTCAAGTGGCACGTTAGATCAACAAGAATGAAATGTTTGTCATCATCGAAACAAAGGGATTTATCATAATGTCCAATTTATCCAACGATCTCCCCCTTTTTGAAGATGACAAACATTTCCTAAATATGAAATAAGGAAATATAAAGCATGTGAGTTTCATACCTGAAGATTACCTTTTGTAGCCATTCTTGTTTTGCAAGTAAGTGCTGGCCATCAAGATGAAGTTCATTTATATTTTTGATTTTATATTCTTTCTCCCCCTTTGTCATTTCAAAAAAGATATCCAGGTTGAATATTTTATATTTCTTCTCCCCCTTAATTTTATGCTATGCTCCCCCTTAAATAGATATTCTATTAGGAACATGGATTTAATATCATTTTTGTCTAATTTAGCCACAATTTGTTTCTCAATCATTTGCAAAGGATGTTAAGCCTTGAAATGATATGAGATTCCCTTAAGCTTATGAATGTATATTGATTTCTCATCTATCAAGGGATGTTAAGCCCTAAAAATCAAATGAGAATCCTTTAATCTTAGAGTACATAAAAATGTCTCCAACCAAATGCAAGGGATGTTAAGCCCAGATTTGTTTAGAGTGTTCATTTAAGTACAAGATATATCATTTTTAAGAAGTTCATAGATTTCTTTATAACCAAGAGTAAAAATACTAAGGTCGTAACAAGCTCCAAATGATGTTTACAATATTTTTGTAAACTTCTTAATCAAATTTGTTTTTATGAACTCCCCCTTAATCTTATCATTAAAACTATTTAAAGCTTCTTAGGTCACAAATGATTTTAAATTTAGATTTTGACCTTTATCAAAAGTATACTAAGATTAAGTACAATGAAATGATGTCCAAATAAGCATTTTGTCAAAGCTTATTTTAGGTCGACCTTGACTTCGACCATAGCGCCCCTTGGTCAAATTTTATTTCAACCAAGAGGCAAAAATTGTAGATTTCCAATTTAAGCACTCATATGTGAAGTACTTGATTAGATATCAATTTTGAAGCATGTTTAGTGATACTCAATATGAAAACATCCTCTTAAAAATGAAAGCACGATTAATATCTCAAGTCTTTTAAAGATGCCAATTGAGAAATTTTTATCTTATGTGTTGCAAGCATTTCTAAGAGACATATCATCATTGAATTATTTTGCTTGCCTATGTATCATCAAGGATCCATGCATACAATTATCATTATCTATTCGTTCTAACACAACATCATCATGATGATAATTCCATGATTGTAATCACATGATTTCTATATGGGTAGACCAGAAAATACTTTAGGAAAAATCATGTGAATAATGATAAAATAGAAATTTCCTTTTTATTAAGCTAAGCATAATTTCAGTTTTAACTTAAATCATTTAGAGAATAAACCAAATTAATCTCATATAAGTTTTTAGGGATGATTTCCAAAATATATACAGTCATTAATCACAAATAGATAGCAATTTGATCAATTACAAAAAGAATTCAGCAATTTTACAGCAGACTGGAAATCAGTGACATGCTCGGTCGACAATTTCTCGACCGAGGTTCACTCGGTCGACAGATTCTCGACCGACAAAGTTTCTGGAATATTTTCAGAACTGTTAATTTATTCCAAGCAAAATAAGATTATGCAAGTTAGAGCTCGATTGTGTTGAGATATGACATTTGTATGCCAAGAATCAGTTTAGGTCAAATCTCAACTAGTTAATTTTAAGATACTAAGTTTTAGGAATCCAAGCTAAATCATCATTCTTTTTCTTATATGGACATGAAAATGAATAATGTCCAAGACGCATGCAATAATGACAACTAATAGAGTCAATTTCATTTCTCTTTCTAGGAATTGTGTTCCTAGGTACAAACATAATCTTAGTCTTGGATGCTTTAACTCTTTTGGGTTTATTTCTCCTTGGATCATATCCTAATCCTTTTCTTCCATTATAACTAGAGGAAATTTTCAGAATATTTTCAAGCATGTCATTTCCTCTTAACTCATTTACATTTCTTTGTAACTTAGCAATATCATCCATCTTCTTGTTTATATCTTTCTTTGCTTGATCTAAATCAGATACTAGAGAGTTTCTTTCTTTGACAACCTCATCATAATCTAAATGTGAACATAGAACAGGTTGTTTCTGAAGATCATTCACTTGAGTTTGCAAGTTTAACTTTTCTAAGGAAAGAAGATTGCAATTAGCTTCTACTGATTTTAACTTAAGATCATAATCTTCATTTTCCTTTTTGAGATTTTCATTTTCAGATACAAGAGCAAGAAGTTTAACATTTAAATCATCATTTACTTTATTTGATTTCTTAAGTTTCTTCTTGCACTCAATATATTTCTCATGAGTATCTTGAAGACTAGCAATTAGATCTTCTTTTGGTAGATCATAAAGACTTACCTCTTCTTCGTCTTCATTTGTTGTAGCAATGAGGCATTCTACTTCTTCTTTTCCATCATCACTATCATCACTTGAATCATCCCATGCAGCTTTATATGCTCTTTCTTTCTTTTTGTGAGATGATTTCTTCCCTTTCTTGAGTTTTGGACAATCACCTTTCATGTGTCCCTTTTTGCCACATTCAAAGCACCTGGAAGAAGAAACACTAGAAGTTTTATTAGTTTTAAAACTTTTATATTGCTTACCATTTACAATGAGAGTTTCTTCTTCAATATCATCTTCACTTGTGTCATGAGTGTCCTTGGTTGATGCTTTGAATGCAATGTCCTTCTTTTTGCCTTGTTGACGTTCACGTTCTCTTCTTTCTTCCTCTTCTAAAGTTGCCTCATGAGCTTCTAGATTGCTGATGAGTTGCTCCATTTTCAGTTTAGTGAGATCATTAGCTTCTTCAATGGCTGTTACCTTGGGCTTGTATTTGGGAGGAAGTGATCGAAGTACCTTTGATACCTGGTCTTCTTCAAGAACGGTTTTTCCTAAGGCATTTAAACCATTAACAATAGAAGAGAATTTTGCAAACATTTCACTAATGGATTCATTTGGATCCATACGAAAGTGTTCAAACTTCTGTTTAAGCATACTAATCTTAGAATTCTTAACTTGAACTGTACCTTCATAAGTTATGGACAGTCTATGCCAAATATCATAGGCTGTGTCACAGTTTGATATTCTATTAAATTCTCCTACTGAAATTGAACAATATAAAATGCTTACAGCTTTGGCATTCATTTGAGCCAACTTTACCGTATTTGCATCCCATTCTGCATATTGCGTTTGAGGAAGCTCGTATGGAGTTGACACCATCCTCCATAAGTCCCAACTGATGCCTAGGAAGTAGAACTGCATCCTTCTCTTCCAATATGTGTAGTTTGTTCCATCAAACGCTGGAGGCCTAGCAACAAATGTCCCTTCAAGGTTAAGGTTGTTGAGCACCCCGTCACCCATTCTTCAAGACCTTGTTAGGGTTCCTTGAAGCCTGCTCTGATACCAACTGAAAAACACTAGAGGGGGGGGTGAATAGGGTTTTAAAGATAATTTAACAATTATTTTACTCAAACAACCAATCACAAGAATATTGGACAAGGGGACAAGGATTTAGAGTGGTTCCTACCTTAGCAAATACTAAGGTAGTCAGTCCACTACCCGGTTGCTTACCCAACCGGGATTTGGAAAGAATTTAATTTTATTACCTCACAAGGACTTTACACAAAATTACAATTCTTTCCCTAAACCCTTCAAGCAGCCTTCACCTAGAAGTAATTGCACCAACCTTGAAGTAGCCTTCACCTAGAAGTAATTGCACCAACCTTGAAGCAGCCTTCCTCTTGAAGTAGCTTCCCGTTGCAATAGCCTTCTTGAAGTAGCTTCCCATTGCAATAGCCTTCTTGAAGTAGCTTGAAGTCCACCTTCTCCTCCGAGAAGTACCTTCTCCAATCCGCAGCCTCCAACCCTAGGAGTAGCAAGGAGAATACAAAGAATAAAAAGGAACAAGAAGGAAAATAGAAATTACAACTTATCCTTTGAAGCACAAGGCTTGATTTGCCTATATCAAGCGTGTAGATCTCCTAACCAATGTATATGCACGTGTGATTGTAGTGGATAGGAGATACTAGCCTATAGGACACGAAATTAGAGCAAGTATAGGAATTGCCAATGCAAGTGTTGCTCAATTTCTCAAAACAGATTGCCAATTGTAAGTGTATGCTCAAGTGTATCACAAGTGTAGCTTAGGTGTATTTAGGTGTCCTAAGGCATGTCCTATTTATAGTAATGACCTACAAGTGCTTAAGGATGTTCTAGACACTTTCTAGGGGGTTCTAAGTGCTTAACTAGCCGTTAGGTATAAGTTAGTTGCATTAGTAACGGCTAGTTGCTTTATTCTGCAGTTGCTGTCAGAGTCCATCTCGGTCGAGCAATTGTCGACCGAGATACCTACTCGGTTGAAGTTTTGTCGACCGACAGGCTCTCTGGATCAACGTTCATTTCCAACTGCCAACTACCTTGTCTACTGTGTCTAAAGACTACTTGGGTCTTTCTTGGTCGAGGAGTTTGTCGACCGAGATTGACCCTGTTTCAATCTTTCAATTAAGGCACTAAGTGTGTGTATGAGTGTGCATATGTGACACTATTGAAGGGGATGACCTATCTAAGTGTGATGTTTAGCTAGGGAAGATCTAACGCTTGATTTACATGAAGTATAAATACTTGTACATTATATATTTGTACAAGTTTACAATTGATTACATTTCATGACATTTACAATCATTCAAGCATATAGATTCCCTAGAGCTCTGTCATCCACCTTATTCCTGCAACACTCAAGTGGCACGTTAGATCAACAAGAATGAAATGTTTGTCATCATCGAAACAAAGGGATTTATCATAATGTCCAATTTATCCAACAATCTCCCCCTTTTTGAAGATGACAAACATTTCCTAAATATGAAATAAGGAAATATAAAGCATGTGAGTTTCATACATGAAGATTACCTTTTGTAGCCATTCTTGTTTTGCAAGTAAGTGCTGGCCATCAAGATGAAGCTCATTTATATTTTTGATTTTATATTCTTTTGGAGGTCCCACCGAGACTTGAACTCGGGTTACTGGATTCAGACACTAGAGGGGGGGTTGAGCACCCCGTCACCCATTCTTCAAGACCTTGTTAGGGTTCCTTGAAGCCTGCTCTGATACCAATTGAAAAACACTAGAGGGGGGGTGAATAGGGTTTTAAAGATAATTTAACAATTATTTTACTCAAACAACCAATCACAAGAATATTGGATAAGGGGACAAGGATTTAGAGTGGTTCCTACCTTAGCAAATACTAAGGTAGTCAGTCCACTACCCGGTTGCTTACCCAACCGGGATTTGGAAAGAATTTAATTTTATTACCTCGCAAGGACTTTACACAAAATTACAATTATTTCCCTAAACCCTTCAAGCAGCCTTCACCTAGAAGTAATTGCACCAACCTTGAAGCAGCCTTCACCTAGAAGTAATTGCACCAACCTTGAAGCAGCCTTCCTCCTGAAGTAGCTTCCCGTTGCAATATCCTTCTTGAAGTAGCTTCCCGTTGCAATAGCCTTCTTGAAGTAGCTTGAAGTCCACCTTCTCCTCCGAGAAGAACCTTCTCCAATCCGCAGCCTCCAACCCTAGGAGTAGCAAGGAGAATACAAAGAATAAAAAGGAACAAGAAGGAAAATAGAAATTACAACTTATCCTTTGAAGCACAAGGCTTGATTTGCCTATATCAAGCATGTAGATCTCCTAACCAATGTATATGCACGTGTGATTGTAGTGGATAGGAGATACTAGCATATAGGACATGAAATTAGAGCAAGTATAGAAATTGCCAATGCAAGTGTTGCTCAATTTCTCAAAACAGATTGCCAATTGTAAGTGTATGCTCAAGTGTATCACAAGTGTAGCTTAGGTGTATTTAGGTGTCCTAAGGCATGTACTATTTATAGTAATGACCTACAAGTGCTTAAGGACGTTCTAGAAACTTTCTAGGGGGTTCTAAGTGCTTAACTAGTCGTTAGGTATAAGTTAGTTGCATTAGTAACGGCTAGTTGCTTTATTCTGCAGTTGCTGTCAGAGTCCATCTCGGTCGAGCAATTGTCGACCGAGATACCTACTCGGTCGAAGTTTTGTCGACCGACAGGATCTCTGGATCAACGTTCATTTCCAACAGCCAACTACCTTGTCTACTGTGTCTAACGACTACTTGGGTCTTTCTCGGTCGAGGAGTTTGTCGACCGAGATTGACCCTGTTTCAATCTTTCAATTAAGGCACTAAGTGTGTGTATGAGTGTGCATATGTGACACTATTGAAGGGGATGACCTATCTAAGTGTGATGTTTAGCTAGGGAAGATCTAACGCTTGATTTACATGAAGTCTAAATACTTGTACATTATATATTTGTACAAGTTTACAATTGATTACATTTCATGACATTTACAATCATTCAAGCATATAGATTCCCTAGAGCTTTGTCATCCACCTTATTCCTGCAACACTCAAGTGGCACGTTAGATCAACAAGAATGAAATGTTTGTCATCATTGAAACAAAGGGATTTATCATAATGTCCAATTTATCCAACAGTCTATAGGAATATATGTACCCTATAAATATAACCCATGGCATCACTTCCAAGGCATCTTGTCTTCTATGAAAAGGATGAAAGTTTTTTGTAGAGTGCACAAAATAATGTCAAAGTAATTGATTTCGAGAGTGATTAACCTCCTTGACTTTGCCACTAACTACCAACTCACTATCTCAATCAACCTAAGGTTGAAAAAAAGTTCCAATAGCAAGAGAAGTGAAGGCAATCAACCTCTTAAGTTGATTTCATAGCTCGATCATCCTCAAGAATATCGGTCACCTCAAATGACCACTCAAGGCGATTGACCTCCCAAGTCAATTCAGTCAAAATGTGGGAAGATTGATCACCCAAATTGATCTACCATTGTTATAGACATCATCCTATTCTCTTATTTCTTCATTGTGTTCTTTCGAGAGCAATGACTTCTTCAATTTGTGATTTGATTCTTTCTTGCACCATGAATGGCTATATCCATAAACTTGATTTGGGAGTAGCCATCAGGCCCTTCTGGCCATGTAATCTTGTAAAGAGTGGGACCCGATAGGGGATCCAATCTTCACTGAATTGAAGAATTAATCCATCCAATCTCAAATATACCAAAAGGTAAGAAGGAAAGGAGGAATTTCATTCATTTCTCAAATGGTGCATATTTTAGAGCATGATAATGAATAAGCAGTGGAAACAAAACTATTACATAGTTATAAAATTTTCTTTGTACAATTATTCCTCACCATATAAGGTGGAACAAAAAAATAAAAAAAATAAAATAAAAGGTAAACACCTAAGAACTCAAGGCCGGTTGCAGAGGGAAAGCCAACTATCCCAAGCTATCCTCAATGTCCAAGTCCATATATTCAATCCTTTAGCATCTTGTCTTCTAATGTACCTAAATCTGGGTGGAAGGGAACATCACCCAGAACATAGGAGACAACATAGAGATCAACAAAGAGCTGAGTATGTACATATAATAAACACTTTGGGCATTATATAGGGTTATAAGTGCAAAAAGAGATGTTCCCACAAAGAAGGGGGCTAGTTGCAATTAGGTAAGTTCAAAAGGAATATAACAAAAGAAATGAGGCATATAAAAATTTAGAATACAAGCATCACATGAAAATGTCTTGCCATATCATTTAATTAAATCTCAATTGAAGCAATAAATATTTGCATGCATAACAATGTAGACTAAATATACCTAAAATAGGGCCATAACACCATAGGATCATGGCCTAAAAAGTAAGGGTGGAAACGCACACCCCGGGCGGAATACGCATGCCCTATATAAGTATAGTTGTATATAAGTGCCACTATTCTAGATATTCTAGTCAAACATGTAGCATGCATAAATAGAGTGGTAAGACTGGCATTATAGTCAATTTCAATTAAAAGACAATCACCATAGGAGGGGTCCAAGAACCCATATAAACAAGGTATCACAAAAACCAAATGAATGTAATGAATTGAGAGCAGGAAAATATAAATGTTCAAGCAAATGGATTTTTAAGCAAAATAAAGGTTATAGAGATGCCTCATTAAGTGAATGTAGGTTTCAGTCAAACAATGCCCAAAATAAAATAGAGGATGTACATACCTTGTCTTACAAACTAATGGTTAGCTCGACAGTTATGCTTGGTCCCCAAAGTCAAATACTCATCCTAGGAACATATGATATGTTAGTCAAACCAAAATTGGTAGTCCAGATCATGTAATGATATATCATAGCTCTTAATCCTATAAAGTAGTCATAAGGTTCATTACATATATGTCTTAGTTCTTATACCCATCTTGAGATACATAACCCTATGATGTCTATGTTACATATATGTGCGGATAATAATACATATTCCGTAAAGTTAGGTCTTGCAATCTTCCTCTTTCACTATATGTAGCATATAGTTCAAGTATAGTCAACTAGGATTACATGCATATCCACATCATAATCCTTTAAGTATAGCCTTCCCTTTGTAATTTTTGTTTAAACAGATTATGAATATGCATGGAGTTATGTGACTCATTAATTACCATATATTTTATAAAAAATATACTTGATATTTATATCTAGGGTTTAGGGCCCTAACATCTTTGGCAGTATAGTTTCTCATTAGGAATCAACTAATGATACATGTAATATGGGTTGCAAAAGGTGAGCCAGTTAATTACATATCCGTGGTAGGTTTCACAGTATTATCATATATAACATTGCATATTGCATTGATAACTAATTATGTACGTCAGTTATAATAAACTAGTAGGATTGCTAACTTGTTTCATACCAGACTAATGACCCTACTACATACACATACATATACAATTAGTAAGAAAAGGTACAGTTAGATATGTAAACCATGTGACTGATATATTCTGATTATTATTGTTGTTATTCTCTAATGCAATAGATGTTATCTGGACTAGTATCTTCAATTGACTTGCTAGAGTCATAATGAAAATTGAAGAGGATGCTTACCGAATCTTTGATGAAGACTCATGATCTGTAGAGTAGTATTCGACTTCTTCATCATTTCCTATGGATGCTGGTGGACCTTTGGTGACTGATTAGGGACTGATAAGGCCTCCTAGGATCTACGAGAGATGCATTCCAGTGTGAGGTGGCCTAAGCCAGCCCGTAGTTGTTTCCAGATTTGTTGGAAGCAAATGAGAGACGATCTATGTTGCACATAGTATGGCATGAGGCAATAAACACCCTTGAGTTCCCTTGTACTGAGGCCTACAGTGTCGGGGTACTTATACAGATAAAGCAGGGGTGTGGGCAAGGATCTCCTTTATCTTGATCTCCTATGATCGTGAAGAGAGGGTTGAAGAGTCCATCTGCTAGATCTATGATGCGAGGAGTACAACTCATTGGTGGCATCATAGATAGTTGAAGGTTGCCGACGAGTAGGTAGGGGGAGATTGGTAGGGAGTTCTGGGAGATATGAGTGGTCAGTTACCTATTGTTGCGGGTCTGTGATGGCAAGGTCAGACTGGTGGCGGGGCTGAGGGGTGAAGAAAGGAGACAAGGGTAAGGCGGCATATGGAGATGGTGAGAAAGGAAGAGTAGGGTGTTGGTGGTCATGGAAGGTCTCATGTGGTCAGAGCTTGATGCCGCAACATGCTTCAGATCTATGCTACTTCTCCTTTGGTGGTTTCCTATGTCACCGGCTGCAAAGACTGCTTGTCGGCCGTCAAAGCAGTAGGGACGGGGTTCCGAATGGCGGCCATGGTGTTGCAGGTCCACCGGAGAGGATGGTAGCAGCAGATCTATGGAGAGAGGGTGTTGCCAAGGTCGACGACCATGTGGGTATACTACTGAGTCGATGAAGGTTGAAGGGGGGTGGATGACAAGGTCCTTTGGTTGTCTTCGGCTGTGGGTTGCTGGCGAGGGACTACATCTGACCGGAAACACTGCCACTATGAGGGCGATGATGTAATGGTGTTACTATAATGACTAGGGATGCTTACGGCTCAGGGTGGTGGTGATTGAGCAGGAACAATGACGAGTAGCCGCTGTCTTGCAGTCACGGTGGTGGAGCACAGGAGGAGGGGGTGAAGGAGAGAAGAGGAGGAGACGAGGAGAGAGTGGAAGAGAAGAGGAAGGGAAGAGGGGTAGTGGAGAGGAGGCAAGGAATCAGGGGAGAAGAAGAAAGGGGAGGCAGAGAAGAGAAAGAAACAACCTTGCCACCCGTCTGCGATCCACAGATATAGGAGAATGGGTTGATCACATCAAGAGGAGGGAGCGGGTCTCACAGACAAAGAGAACATGTGGCATGGAAATGTAATTAACATGAATACAAGGGTGTATACTAGTTAGGAATTCAAACTAGTAAATGGTTGGGAAAATGAAGTCCAGTTGATACCAAAATTGATAAGTAGACTAATTAACATGTGAGAAATTAAATGGAGCCATCAATTTCACATTTGAAGATGTTTAATAGTAGATTTCATTATTTCTATATCATACATACATTTAATGTATTTACTCATTTTAACACTTATTACACATTAATTTGATTCATTTCATCTTACACTCCTAAGAACATTTTATGGTGTCAAATTAGAGTCAAGCATGGTGTTTGCTATATTTGTTCCTTAAGTCTTGTTATTTAGTGTATTATGGTTATTTTACCTTGCATACCAAATACTAAGAGTATTTATATATCCATGACACTAATTATTCTTAATGTATTTTGTATTGTGGGAAAAAAATACGGTATGTTAACATAATGGAATAGGACCTTAGAAGAAGAGAGATTTAATATATATGTCTGGATTCGAATATGTTACAAATCTTTCCTTCTTCTATTGAATACATATATTCTTGCATTTTCTTCCATACTCCTATTTAAATGTATTTCTTGTTTGATTAGCTACCATCTTGTGATGTTTGATCTAATTTTTTTTGGAAAGAATGAGTTCATGAATATCAACGTTTAATAGTGATCAACCATGAAAGTGGGGAATCTCTATAGCAAAAGTCGCATGCTTATTCTTGATCTTTTGGTCACTATCTCGATAGAGAGGTGCATTTAGATAGAATTCTACCCAGATCTCAAGAGAAGGAATGTGTTACATATCTTCTATAGTTGCTTGCAAAATGCATAAAGAATATATAAAATAGAAGATAAGGTTATACATGGTTGAGGCTGGTGTGATTGGTGAAACTAGATCTAAGTTTCCTTTATCATAATCACTATTACCCTTAACTTGTTTGAGTTTTATAACTCAGGTTTCTTGTTTTTAAGTAGATTAATTCGTTCCATAACTGGAACACCAAATCAAAACTTCTGTCTGACTAGGCTAAGCTAAGGCTTTTAGTTTCTTACATAGTTGTTTTCCCATATCCCTTTGTTTGACCTGATATTGCTACAATTGGATCTGTATAGAGTGTTGAGGATTCTTCTTGAAGACAAATACAAATTTAAAGTCTAATACCTTTCTAGCAAGCAAATATGTACCAAGAAATTGTGTTTATACTTTTGAACCATGTTTAAGGGTGATCAAATTTTGGCACCACTATTAGGGATAAGCAAAATGGCAAACTTTAATACCCCAAATTTTTATGCACACATGCACATGAGTGGAAACGTCAATTCCTAACTCATAATACTGATTGGATGTCACATAAATTGAATATCATGCATCAAGAACAATTGAAATATAACCAACGCGGGACATACTTTTCATTCTCATTCTCAAAAGTTTACAAAAAGGAAAACTGAATAACATCTTATGACATGTTTCAAATATCTAAATATAAACAACTATAATCTTAAAACATGGAACTAAACTGAGGTGGATAATGGCACCCCACCAAGACACTCTAGTCTTTCATTGTATCATCCTTATCCTTAGCCTGATGTCTTAGTCCTCCTCTGCTCATCACCTGCGGACATCTTGTCCCCAACAATGCAAGGCAACGTAAAAACTTGTGAGTGGCATTGAGTAGTTATATATGAAAATAACTTATACTTGAAATAACATGAAAATAACTTATAACATGAGTGCTTAACATGATTAACCTGATTAATATGATTAACATGATTACTTGAAGACTTAGGTAAACTGACATGATTACATGAACACATGTATTTTATCTTGAGTTAATATAGTCACTCTCCTGAATGCACCACAGTGCTCATAAGGCCGGTTAAGGCTCACATCAGATAAGGTCGTTTAAGGCTCACATAAGGCCAATTAAGGCTCATATAAGGCCGATTAAGTCCCACATAATGTCCCCACAGAGCTCATACGGTCGGTTAAGGCTCACTTAAACATGATTAAGAGGACAATATCAACATAACATGATTTCTTAATTCAGTAAACATGATTATTATAATTTCATAATTCACTAAACATGATTATCATGATCTGGTGATCCATTAGCATGGCAGTGATATATAATATTTCATTTGAAATCATAAACATGAAAATAGTAGAAAACATAAGTTCTTAACATGAGCATGATTTTCCATAAGCATATAATGAGTACTAATATGGTCACACTTTAATCGATCCATTATGAGTACATAAGCGAATAAAATAAACCTTGAACCCTATGATCAACCCTAGTTGTCTTGTACAACACACACACACACGTTATTCATCATGATTAAAGCTAGGGTTTTAGGGTTTGCAATAAAGAATGGAAAGTAGGTTGGGAATCTGCATGTGAAACTAAGACCATATGATAGATCTCAAAAAATTGATTAACTTTCATATATGGGTTGTCATCATCTAAGGTCTGTAACATTTTCTATGAATTTGTAAAGATCATATATATTCTGACCAATTAGAGGCGAGGAAAATCCATAAAATTGATTTGTTAAAATGTTGGAATTATGGTCTTAAAGAATGACGGAAAGCTTTATATGCCCTTGCATCAAACCCTAAACCATGGTCGTGTGACAGGGCTACACTGTAAAAGAAACATTCAATAAGTGCAAGGCTGATATCATGATGTAAATACAATAGTGCGAATTTTCCCACAAAAATATCAATGTGTCAAGGGTACAACAGTAAAACATAATCAACGCTTCTTCCTTCAGCCATGGCTTACAACCAGCTCTCCTGGAGCTTTGGAGTTCTGACCAAACGTGGAGATCGGGAAAAGATCGCCACTGGGAAACCTTTCCAGTGCCTTCGCCTTTCTTTTCCGAGCTCGGCAAGCCCAGGAACAAGAGGTGAGGTGGATGGAGGCCCGATAATGGCAAGCTGCCATGGCCACAACAGGGTCCAAACTTGAAAAGGAGCACTGCCTATAATATTTCAGACGTGACCCCACCGTACACATTAACAAATTGCTTTCCAAAAAACAGCTGTCACGAGCACTGCCTATAATATTTTGCTCTGTTCTCGCTCATACCATCACGACATGTATGATTTGAACAACTTTTTCCTAAATAGCTTTGACGTCATGTAGCTTCCGGCTTCACTAACAGATCACCCTATCAAATAAAAGAGAAAAGTAATGAATTTAATGGCCCGTAACCAAACGAAATACTTGCAGTCCGAAAGACACACGTTCTTCTTCAATGGTTTTAAAAACATGTTTTGTGCTCCTAATACACCCTACCAAACATGACCTCATTGTGATTATGATATCCAGAGTGAGACTGATCTCCCTACTTGACTATGTTTAGCAAACCAATCCGGCTGCCTTCGTAAAAGTCTAACTTTTGAGATTACGGAATCTCAAAATGGGGTCGTTTCACGATTTCCAACCAAACACGCAAGTGTGAAATAAGACTAGATCGGGACTGGATGTGCTGATGTGACGCAGACATGACTTAATAAGACAAGCCTAAATCCCATCCTACTTTTGTTTCCAAACAGGGGCTCGACGTGCAGAACGCGCGGAGGAAGGTTATAGAGTCTCCATCACTCGATAATAATCTAATGGTTCTAATAGAGCCCGTAATAACCACTAGCGTGTAACACACTGTATAGGCGGAACCAAGGTAAAATACCATTAATCGACTATATGATATGGTATCTAGGTCAATTAAGGTATAACTTAAGCATTCTTTCTTCTTTTAATTAATTGACCTAGCTATAGTTATCTAATACCACTGAAATTTTTCTTATTTACTAATCCAAACATGCTGAATCCATTTATCCGTTTGTTTTCCTGATTTGAGAATTAGAAACTCTAGTGTGAATAAAAAGGGTTTAAACTTCCATAATTCATAATATATACTTGAATTATCTTTTCCTTGCCAATGTTGGACATGAAGCTTATAAGAATGTGAACTTAAATTCAGGCTCACCACTAATGATTATTATGCACCCCTTTACTAAGAAAATTTCAAAAATGAAACTAGTCTAGAATGACAAGGTGCAAGAAAAGTATGAATGTACATACCTAAAAGTGAGGATGTGACAATTTTACCCACCCTAAAAAAATTTCATCCTCAAAATTTTCATACACTATCATGGTACTACCCACGTTAGGGATTCACGTACATGCACACTAACACCTCAATCTTGTCATAAAGACTCATAACTTTGTACAACCATGTTCATTTCATGACATTAACATGGATAACCACATCTTGGTTGTCATGATTAACAATATTAACACATGTACACATTACTAATGAAAACTAACCCATACCTTCTCCATCTACAAAAAAAATCGCATACCATTATCATTAGCATAATCTTATTAATTACTAAGTCAAATAAGGTGAGATCTCTACATAACCATGCGCCAAGGCGCCCATTGATCCAAGGAGCCCATTGCACCAACGTACTCATTTATCTTGGGGAATTACATAATTTACATTACCTTCTTAAACAACTCTTATTAACTTCCTTCATCCTCATAACTTAATCATAAATGTGTTTAACATCTAATCTTGACATATATAATGGTTTTCACTAATTTTTGTATTAGGTTTACACGACTATCTAATTTAGGTCTTCGATATTACCCATCTTTGTGACACCTCAGGTATGTGTTGATCAGGAACATACCCAACGATGAAAGATCTCATTATGCAACTCCCCACTGACACAATAACATACATGTCTCATACCACATGCACTAGTATGCCAAGGAGAGGCACACAATGAGACTTAATACTCACAAAATTTCCTCTACACTCCTCAATTGGCGTGCATTGTCCATCAAGAAAATAGTGGACACGCCACATGTGATGGCTAATACTTAAGATATAGACTGGATGGACATCTGTTCCTAGTACACATGTGTAAACCTCAAGACATGGATTTCTAATCGTGGTTGTTTAACCATTCCTTATTTAACATGCATACTTTCCAACATTATGAACTCCTTTATTCAATCTAGTCTTAACCAAGTGGAACTAAAGGGAAGTAAAACTAATTGAGAATTTTGAGAGTGCTTGGTGGCCAATTATCTTTTTTCTCTGATACCAAGTTGTAACACCCCAAGTTTTTATGCACACATGCACATGAGAAGAAGCATCCATTCCTAACTCATAATATTGATTGGGTGTCACATACATTGAATATCATGCATTAAGAATAATTGAAATATAACCAACGCAGGACATACTTTTCATTCTCATTCTCAAATATTTACAGAAATGAAAATTGAATACGTCTTATGACATGTTTCAAATATCTAAATATAAACAACTATGTCTCAAAATAGAGAACTAAACTGAGTGTGGATAATGGAACCCCACCAAGGCTCTCTAGTCTTTCATTGTATCATCCTTATCCTTAGCCTGATGTCTTAGTCCTCTGCTCATCACAAGTAGACATCTCATCCCCAGCCATGCAAAGCAACATAAAAACTTGTGAGTAGCACTGAGTAGTTATACACGAAAATAACTTACACTTGAGATAACATGAAAATAACTTATAACATGAGTGCTTAACACGACTAACCTGATTAACATGATTATTTGAAGACTTAAGTAAACTGACATGATTACACGAACACATGTATTTTATCTTGAGTTAATATAGTCACTCTCCTGAATGCACCACAGTGCTCATAAGGCCGGTTAAGGCTCACATAAGGCCATTTAAGGCACACATAAGGCCGATTAAGGCTCACATAAGTCCGATTAAGGCTCATATAACTCTCCCACAGAGCTCATAAGGCCGGTTAAGGCTCACTTAAACATGACTGAGAGGACTATATTAACATAGCATGATTTCTTAATTCAGTAAACATGATTTTCATAATTTCATAATTCACTAAACATGATTATCATGATCTCATCAACCATTAACATTGCAGTGACATATAATATTTCATTTGAAAGCATAAACATGAAATACTAGAAAACATAAGTTCTTAACATGAACATGATTTTTGATAAGCATATAATGCGTATTAATGTACTCATATTTTAATTGAGCCATTATGAGTACATAAGTGAATAAAATAAAACCTGAACCCTAATTTATTACTCAACATGCATGAACACTCACTTGATCTTGAGGAGATTTACTAACTGTGACTTGAATCTTGATCAACCCTAGTTGTCATGTACACCATATATATACATTATTCATCATGATTAAACCTAGAGTTTTAGGGTTTTCAATAAAGAATGGAAAGTAGGTTGGGAATATGGATCTGAAACCAAAACCATACAATAGATCTTAAAAAATCAATTAACTTTCATATATGGGATGTCATCATCTGACTCTTAACATTTTCTATGAATTTGTAAAGATCAGATATATTCTGACCAATCAGAGGTGAGGAAAATCCAATAAATCAATTTGTTAAAATGTTGGAATGATTGTCTTAAAGGATGAAAGAATGCCTGATATGCCCTTGCATCAAACCCTGAACCATGGTCGTGTGAAACAACTACACAGTAAAAGAAACATTCAATCAGTGCAAGGTTGATATCACGATATAACAAAAATGTGAATGTGCCCAAATAAACGTGACAAAAATATCAATGTGGCAAGGGTACAATAGTAAAACATAATCCAAGCTTCTTCCTTCAACCATGGCTTGCGACCAGCTCTCCTAGAGCTTTGGAGTTCTGATCAAATGTGGAGATTGGGAAAAGATCGTGACTGGGAAACCTTTCCAGTGCCTTCGCCTTTTTTCGAGCTCGGCAAGCCTAGGAACAAAAGGGGAGGTGGATGGAGGCCTGAGAATGGCAAGCCGCCATGGCCAGAATAGGGGTCCAAACTTGAAAAGGGATTATGATCAAACAACAAAAAAATTGAATAACTGAGGGCGTATAAATCTTCACTATTATTCTCTGAAAGAGTAAGGAGAAAAATCTATAAGGTGAGGCTACTGAGGTGGTCCGGGTGAGTCTCTCCATCTCTGGAGAGGACCTAGATTGCAAATACTGAATAAGATTTGGATGGAATGTCTTAAAGCGTGACAAAAAGAAGGAATAGTTCTGGAAGAATCTTATTGCATCACAAATTGGACTATGATGGCTTGAGCTACCCACCCGAGCTTGTCGTCGCCGCTGAGGAAGATAGAGTTCGTGGGGTCCTATTGGGGTGATTCGACTGAAATTGATGCTTTAGGAGACTATCTTGGAGGTGAACAGATCTTTGAGGACCAATTCCTATCGTTGTGAAGGTTGCAATCTCTGTCTGCTACCTGCGTCTCAGATGAATAGGAGCTACAATTTGGGAGTTTCTGGGTATGAGCGAGATAGGGCTCGTATCAGGGTTTGATGGTTTCGTAATGCTCTCCACAATCTGACGGTTCCTAGAGAAAAGGAGTTCACATAGCCAAGATGGAGAAATATCTCCCGAGTTTGTTGTTGGTTATGCTCCCTCGACACACAGAACACATAGAGTAAGGAGACAAAGTCTCCATCACCCGATACTGATCTAATGGTTCTAATAGAACCCATAATAACCACTAGCTTGTAATACATTATACTAGGCATGAACCCGTGCCATGCACGGGTGCATATTATAGTACAATCTAATGATTGATTGTATTGATTTAATTTGTATACATTGTGCTTATCTAGGGAAGAGATATGTAGCAGTTTTCACGAGTAATCCATATGTATAGTTGATAGGTAGTGGTGGAATATGAATGTGTTGAAGAGACAAAAAGAGGCATCAACGTCGTTTTAGAATCTAAGTCAGTTTGTTATGTTGTATCCTATAATTGAAGATAAATCACAAGTTTAAAAGTCGCTCCATCTATTTTGAAGCCTACCCGCCTCCCAAAATATCCTCTTCCTCTTCTTTGGTCTTCCCTTCCTCCTTCATATTAGCTTTACTATTAGCCTATTCAAACTTCATTTTCTATCTTATGATTGTCATTTCGATTAGAATCAACAAATTCAGATATCATGGTTATCATTGCAATTAGAAGCAACAAATTCAGATCTTATGTTTGTCGTGCAATGAAAAACATCTAATTCAATCCGAAGAGAAGGTATCAAATATCCAACATAGTAGTAGTATAGTGGCATAAGTAATTTTGAATGAGTTAATCAAACATAAATTTTTGCGATGGAAACAGTCAAGGTATTGAACCATCTGCCATATATAGATCATTGATGGTTCAGAAAACAAAAATGCCAGCTAGTACTGATTCTGTAGAATCACGATATAGTCACAAAACAAAGAAGAGATAACACCTACCAGCTTGTTCAAATCCATACCACACATAGTAGTTACGTCTTCCAACTCAATTGAAGCAAATAGGAAAAGACATCTTTTGTTTCTCATTTGAAATATTATCTTTTACATGAGTTAAAAAAACCTGATTTCTAAAACACTAATTAAATAAAATGAAAATACAATTTGGTTTACTTCTTATACTGCAATTGACTTAATATTTGAACACATTACCCCGAAACTTCCATCACTTGTAGATTGATATATTCTTTCTAATATTATCACTGCCAAAGGATTGCATTTTATCCCAATATGATCACATCATTTCAGCCATCATAAGAATCATAACAAAAACATTTGCAATGCAAATTATATCATCATAATATCACAAGATATACAGAAGAATGAAACATTCATCAATCTCAAATTAGTGCATATCATAATCTTAATATTAAAAGCAACTACATTTATATAATTTATATTTAAGTTTGCAATGTTGCACACTAGAAAAATTTAGTTGAATATAACTAAAAGTAAGGAATTTTTGTCCATTCCATTATATGGGAGCCCAAAACAAAACAACTAAACTCCATATAGAATTTCCTATAACAAAAAAGTACTGGCATTTATGAGAAACCTTCCTTGCAATAGAATCTATTAATGTCTATCTTGTCTTTTTGTACTTTCTTGATACCCTTATCATTGGCAGTTCACAGACCTCTTTATAGGTCAACTATATATATATATATATATATATATAACAACCTGCACGAAATAAATGATAGGTTATTCAAAATAAATGTAATTTGAATGGAACTAATAATATTCTTACATCCTATAATATTTCTTGCAAGGATTGAAAACTGATATTAGTTACACATCTGAAGTTGTCAAAATGAACAAAAATATACATCCCATGATCCAGCTTGAGGGGGGGTGTTAAAGAGTATATATTAGCCTATTTAGTTGACAGGTTAATTAGTTAGCGGACCTTTAGTATCTCGACCCGTTTAGATTACTTGGGACACAAGTCTCAGGGTTTCTCGCTTGGTCCTATATATTGGATAGGGTATTACCTCTTTTATTCATAAAATTAGTTAAATACAATATTATTTCACATTATCTAGGTCAATTAATGTATAACTTAAGCATTCTTTCTTCTTTTAATTAATTGACCTACCTAGAGTTATCTAATACCAATGAAATTTTGCTTATTCACTAATCCAAACATGTTGAATCCATTTATCCATTTTTTTTTCTTATTTGAGCATTAGAAACTCTAGTGTGAATAAAAGGGCTTAAACTTCCATAACTCATAATATATACTTGAATTATCTTTTCCTTGCCAATGTTGGTCATGAAGCTTATAAGAATGTGAACTTACATTCAAGCTCACCATGAATTATTGTTATGCATCCCTTTACTAAGAAAATATAAAAAATGAAACTGGTCTAGAATGACAAGGTGCACGAAAAGTATGAATGTACATACCTAAAAGTGAGGATGTGACACAAACCTTCTAAGAACTTAAGGTCTACTTACCCTTAGTCACACATTTTTGTCTTCTCTTTTGAATTCAAATTTGCAACTTCATTATAGCATAATTACTTGGAGATTCTATTACACCAAAGGCACTTACTCTTTTGTGTTAGATGTTTTTAGGTCCATTTTATAATGAAGCTACATAATGAGGAAGTTATCTCCATTCCTACTCTCAATCTGAGGCTAATGAGAACATGCAACTGACAGTGAACTTGATTCCAAACATAGCAAATTTCATCATCAAGGGGAGTACCATCACCCCAATTCAAGAAAGGACATTTGAGAAAGTGTCAGCTAATGAGAATCCATACCATCATATTGAAGCTTTCAAGGCCACCTATGACACTCAAAAAATCCAATCTGTTCCACTGGAGGTTGTATATGTAATGACCTATTTTCAAAGTAGCCATCTGACTAGGGTTTACTTGGATGATTGCATGCTTAACTAGATTGATTATTACTTAATTTTTATTTATAATGATGGTTTAATTATAATCTTTTAAACATAATGAGAAACTCTAAGCATGTCTTGTTTTGAATAATTAGGGTTTGAGAGTCAAAAATCCTAATCGATAAAATTAGAGTTTTTGTTGCCTATGAATACATAATTTGATAAATATAGTGGTGTATAAAATGGTTTTTAGTATTTTATCCAGGAATCATATTACTTGAAATTTGAATATAGTTTGCATAACTCAAACATAAATGTTCTTGTGAAATATCTAATCTTTTATGACCTGTATGTCGATCGTGTTTTCCCAGGGCAAACTCAGCCGACCTTGCATTCACGGTGAAATATAGTAGTTGGTATTTGATTTATCTATAAATTGGTACATACAAATGAGCTAAATATATTTCTTAATAATTTCGTTTTAGATATTCAATTAAATTTCCATAATTTTTGGATGATATTTGATTCTACATAGTGTGGTGTCAACTGAGTTTCTTATCAATAACAACTCAGTTGACCAACCATCTAAATAAATAAAAAAGATGATTGAAAATGGATTTTGGAGTTGTTTATAAATGTTACAAGAACCTTAAATGATCTATATCATCAATCTAATACCCTACTAGCTCCCATAATCCATGGATCCTATCCAAGATACCAAATTCTAGAGAGAGAGATAATAGGGTTTCGAAGGAGAACACTGTTAGAAGTGCGGGATTAGGGTTTTGGCTTCTTATAGCTTGCAAATTCATGTAAGATTATCAATCATAGATATAATTTAATACTAAATATTCTCTCTTATGTCTAAATTTCGTTCTCCCTCTAATTTGAACTAAAAATGTAGCAGATCACCATCTTTTCACTTTCTTTCTCTACTATTTTCTTTTTCTAGGATTTTCGAGTTAAGGAGAGAAAGAATTGGATTCAATCTTCATGAGTTGGTTGGATTACTAGAAATTCAGATTATATGGGATGTGTTTAAGGTACTTGGAACTTGAGGAGTGATTATCTCCCTTTTAATCTATGTAATCATGTGGAAAGGTTAATTTTATCCGACTAAATATATCAAAAGTCTTTTTTGTATTTGTATGCAATTGTGTAACCAATTGGGAAGAAATTTTTTTATAACAAGGAACCCCTCCCAGGATCAGCCACTATTGGACCCCACCCAACCAAGGGTAAACCACGAAACTAGCCATGTACATGGGGGCACCACGACGCGCTTAGTAACGTGGGGCCTTGTTGCACCTCGAGGGTTACACAACCAGAGTCGAACCCGAGTCCCTTCATTTGGGATTGCCGAGCCGCACCACTGTGCTACTCCCTCGCCCCCAATTGGGAAGATTTTTAGGAATCAAAATCTACCGATTCATGCTTTTCTCATTGAATTTTATTTAGATGTTTCCTAATATATTGATTTAAGTTACATGGAAACTTTTATGCATAGAAAATTATATCATTTTACACACAATTTTTCTTAAAATTAGCCCAATGGGCGATATGCTTGGAATTTTAGTTGACATATATGTAATCATATATGAACTCAATAAGCATGAGTTGCTCAACTGAAACGTTGAATCCTTACTTGAATTGAATATGTTATGTACATGAGGGTCAGTAAAGAGGGTTTGATATGGAGGAAATTCATGTCTAGAGTTAATGTTGGAGGGATGGACTCAAATGAGTCAAATCACTACTACAGAAACAGCCTTTGGCGTCGGTTGTTTAACCCCCTTTGGCATCGGTTTCTGAGTGACGCCTATGTGGGCGCCGCTAAAGGTCGAACACTTCGGCGTCGGTTTGTTAACCGACACCTATTTAACATATAGGCGTCGGTCTTTTAGTAGATAACCGACACCAAAAGAGTTCGCGCCACAAAAAACGGCGTCATCTAGGACACATTCTGCGTCAGTTATCTACTAAAAGACCGACACCATACTTCAAGACGACACGGCCGTGCTTCCCTACAAACGGCCGTGTTTAGTACTATAGGCGTCAGTTTTATATGAATAAGAGACGCCTTTTCCACCACGGCCGTGCTTTCCTGCACGGTCGGGTTGTTTGTAATATTAGGCGTCGGTTTTTATCCAATAACTGATGCTGTAGGTCTTTGCTGACGGTTTTCTGTAAATAACCGATGCCTATATCTATTTTTTTTTCTTCATATCAGTTTGCAGGCCTGCTGTGGCTGGTCAGCAGGATGAGAACCTGCAGTTCAGTTTTCTGAACTGCAGGTTTACGGCATCCATTGATATCAGCCTACAAACAGGCCACAAACCTGCAAAAGTCCCAAGGAAAATTTCACACAAGTAGATACATTCAGACATCAATTCAATTCTCACATTCACACATATAGAAACATTCAAATACATGTATTAACATTCAGAAATATTCATTTACAAAGTATCATTCATTATCGCTATCAACATCCCAATTATATCTTACAGTTGCCACTGCTTGTATGGCTTTTGCCCATTCTTCTCTTATTTCATTTAATGCTTCCATCGTATATGGAGCATGTATATTTTTTAAGCGTTTACCTATAGTGTGGTCAGTTTTAAACACCTGTAAAGAGAATGATGTATATATAAGTAATAATATAAAAATAAGATTGATATATTTCATACTAACTAATGAGACTATATATAATACCTCATGTATGGTATCGATGTCCAATGCGGCATGTTTGATAATCATCTGCATAAATCGCATCACATAGTATGCACATGCCCAACCATTGTCTTGTGTAGCGTACTATAAATTGAAACATACAAAATAATACAACTAAGCACAATTCACATCAATAATATATACATTGGAGTCGGGAACTTACTTGTACGTTCTGCCAATTTATTGGCTGGTTCTTTTTCCTTGGGACCATTCCTTCAGCATTTTTGAATGCATCTAAACCCCTACATGTTAATATAACACAGTAAATTACATAAGTAAATAGTAATGTATTAACATATGTTAACAGATACAAAAATGAAATATTTCTCACCAGAATAATGGCATTCTCATTACGTGTCTAATTTTAGTGTTTAATGTACTTCCCGTGGGATCTAGATAATAAACAGTGAACGTCCCGGGGACAATAAATAGTAACTCCCAATGTTTACCGCTAGAGGTAAAAAGTTAACAATTAATAACTCAAAATGCACAATAAAAATGGAATTTTCTTAAGTCCAAATTATAAATAAAGTAAACTTACTTGACATTGAATGGAGCTATTATTATCGTCTTCTTTTGCTGACCAAAAATTGTAAAAGCATCTATACAGTATTGTTGAACATTATCAGGGTCTTTAGCTACCATACTAATCAATGATGGAATCAAAAATCCCACATGATCAAATGCAAATTGTTTGCAATGATCTTCGACTAAGTAGCTGCAAAACATGTATTACGTATGCATTAATATATAAGAAACCAGATCACCGGATCTTACACAAGGTATATGGATGTATAAACAAGATCTCACCTTATCCATGTCTCTATCATTGATGTATTCAGCCAATCTTACATAAATAGCTCAATAATATCTTGTATAAATAAAGAGCTATCATATGATTGACCTGCATAATCTGCATCTAAAGAAACAATTATCAGGCAATGTATATTATGTGCCCATAGCCAACATGCCATTCCCCTACAAGCAGGACCTAACGGGTATGTTAGGTCAGTTGGAACCCAAGTTGGTAATGCGGGAAGTGGAGGTGGAGGCCTAGGTGCTCCTGGTGTCTTCTTTTTAACCTGTATATATAATTTCAGATCAGTTGATATCATATATACACATTAACAGTCTAAATCAATGTAAATTTATCTTACAATTTCAGTAGTGTAGACGACATCTTCTTTGGGCCACAATATGACCCCGCCTTCTGCCTCAGCAAGTGTATCAATATCCGGGTGGGGATATGGCAATGTAGCTTCCCTCCAATCGAGTAACACACGTAATGGGCCCACACGAACGTAGCCCTGTGGCATTGGAGTCCTGTGAAACCTTTCCCCAGGAAGGGACGGGTAAGCCTGCGCCTATGCAACAACATAGTCTTGTATTCTTAAGCAGTATGGCTTCAATGCCTACAAATTTACGTAAAGAATGTTATACATATATACATATCATCTTGAAAACATATCATCTTGAAAAGACTAGCTACAATGTCATAAACAATACTTACAACAGACGTCTTAGGCGATGGGTCTCCAGGATTACTCGCAGTCTGTGCATCAGGAGAAGAGTGGGTCGCCATAGGACGATTGGAAGCCTGAGATGCCTGCCACCGCAACAATTCTTCCTTGACCTTCTCAGCAACTACACCGTTGACCTTCTTAGCAACTATATCCTCGACTCTCTTATTCTCCTATACATGGATAAAAGAAACATTAACTTCTTATTATTGAATTTCCTTTTGCAGTAACATTCTAAAAAAAGAATAGGTTACCTCTTCTTGAGAAAGTCCCACTCTGGGTTTGCGCTGGGATGGCCCAAAGAATGCTTTGATGCCCACACCGGCGCCTGCACCCCTAACACGTCCAGGATGCTCTGGGTTACCCAGAGCAACTGTCAATTCATCCCTTGTTCCCTGAGGGATGAACGTGCCTTGTTTCCTCTACTCGTGCAGCTCCCGCTAATCACCATCAACAGAAATTGGTAAATTAACACCACAAATAATCAATATTCAAACGATTGCTCTAAGAGTTGTATTTTACCATTTTCGCATCCGCTTCAGCAGCCACGGGCTTCTTTATTTCACCCTTCTTGTTTTGCCTCCCAGCTATCTAGATATCATGGCGAGGCATGGGTGTGGCAGACTCCTGAGTAGGAGCAGACTCCTGAGTAGCCGCAGACTCCGCATGTAGTCTTTGGCGAACGCTTGCATAGCCTTTTAGACCCATAGTGTGGTCAGCAATGAAGTGAAGCTTTTGTCGCTTCATCTATTGTTAGCTTTCAACTTATACAATCTCAACACAGCGCTAAGCTTCGTAAACTTAGCACAGCCTGTGTATAACAGTATCTCAGCATCATGCACAATGTTTCTAAAGATAGGAGGTGGATCGGTGTGCTCTACCCTACAACTATCCAGCATCGCATCAACGATGTCTGCTGGAACTAGTTCGTTCACATTTACGTCATCGGAGGCAATTTCTTCTTCCACCCAAGCACTGCTATCGACATCTACTGGTTTCGATTTTGAAATCTCTCCATGCCAGTGCCATTCTGTATAGCCTTGTACAATCCCGTTGCACATGACATGACTTTTGATTTCCTCACCAGTGTTGACTTTCAAGTTGTTACCGCAATGCCTACATGGACAGTAGAACCTATCTGTAGGTTTTTTCCTATGTTCCTCGGCAAATCTAATAAACTTATCAAGACCAGATATAAACTCTGGGGTGCAACGATTACGAATGGACATCCATGATCTATCCATTCTATGATAAGAGAAAACAAGTATATATTAGGAAACAAGTATATATTAGGAAAAGATTAGGGTATACACTTACATCCTAAGTGTATAATGTGATGTCATTCTTATATATAATAAATGTGTACCACCTATCCCATCCTTGAACACCTAATCTCACTAGTAAGTGTATAATGTGTATTGGGTTTTCAAGAAAATTTCGACAACATTTCCCCGTTGTTCTCTAAGTACATATGTACTTAGAGAACAAACGGGGAAATGCTACTGAAATTTTCTCAAAAACCCAATACACATTATACACTTACATTCTAAGTGAGATTAGGTGTTCAAGAACAATCCCAAACCGGGGACTATCTAAGATTTACTCCTAATGAGTCAATCTTGGATGGGTTTCTAGGCCAACAAACACAATAATAGATATCTACAATGAAGCCGGACTCCATACAAATAGTATATAATTTAGTGATTGTTCATTCTAATTTATACCAATGTACAAGTAATATAAAGAACAATGATTGTTCACTTTCTAGGCCAACAAACACATGTGATGTCATTCTTATATATAATAAATGTGTACCACCTATCCCATCCTTGAACACCTAATCTCACTAGTAAGTGTATAATGTGTATTGGGTTTTCAAGAAAATTTCGGCAGCATTTCCCCGCTGTTCTCTAAGTACATATGTACTTAGAGAACAAACAGGGAAATACTACTGAAATTTTCTCGAAAACCCAATACACATTATACACTTACATCCTAAGTAAGATTAGGTGTTCAAGAATAGTCCCAAACCGGGGACTATCCAAGATTTACTCCTAATGAGTCAATCTTGGACGGGTTTTTAGGCCAACAAACACAATAATAGATATCTACAATGAAGCCGGACTCCATACAAACAGTATATAATTTAGTGATTGTTCATTCTAATTTATACCAATGTACAAGTAATATAAAGAACAATGATTGTTCACTTTCTAGGCCAACAAACACATGTGATGTCATTCTTATATATAATAAATGTGTACCACCTATCCCATCCTTGAACACCTAATCTCACTAGTAAGTGTATAATGTGTATTGGGTTTTCGAGAAAATTTCGGCAGCATTTCCCCGCTGTTCTCTAAGTACATATGTACTTAGAGAACAAACGGGGAAATGCTATCGAAATTTTCTCGAAAACCCAATACACATTATACACTTACATCCTAAGTGAGATTAGGTGTTCAAGAACAGTCCCAAACCGGGGACTATCCAAGATTTACTCCTAATGAGTCAATCTTGGATGGGTTTCTAGGCCAACAAACACAATAATAGATATCTACAATGAAGTCGGACTCCATACAAACAATATATAATTTAGTGATTGTTCATTCTAATTTATACCAATGTACAAGTAATATAAAGAACAATGATTGTTCACTTTCTAGGCCAACAAACACATGTGATGTCATTCTTATATATAATAAATGTGTACCACCTATCCCATCCTTGAACACCTAATCTCACTAGTAAGTGTATAATGTGTATTGGGTTTTCGAGAAAATTTCAGCAGCATTTCCCCGCTGTTCTCTAAGTACATATGTACTTAGAGAACAAACGGGGAAATGCTGCCGAAATTTTCTCGAAAACCCAATACACATTATACACTTACATCCTAAGTGAGATTAGGTGTTCAAGAATAGTCCCAAACCGGGGACTATCCAAGATTTACTCCTAATGAGTCAATCTTGGACGGGTTTCTAGGCCAACAAACATAATAATAGATATGTACATGTTAGGCTTTCATCACAATTGATGTTAGGGTTTCATCAATGTTAGTGTTTAATCAAATCAAATTAGGATGCTAGAATGGACAAGTTTAAATCAAATTAGGGTTTAAATCAAATCAAACACGGCCGTGGCTGTGTTGGCCTACCACGGCCGTGCTGGGCAGCACGGCCGTGGTAGGCCATTCTTCTCAGTTCTCAGTGAAAGAAGTAGAACACTAACTAGTCTTAGGTTTTGAAGTCAGAGCAGCAAGCAGAGCAGAGCAGCGGGCGGCAAGGAAGAAGACAAGGAAGAAGGTGCTACGGCTAATACCTTGTGAGCAGCGGAGGCAAGCAAGAAGACAATGCCGCAGTAGGGCGTGAGCAGGGAGGAAGGAGCGGGTGGCGGCGGCGCAAGGAGGAAGGCGGCGGGCGGCAGCGGCGACACAGAGCAGCAGCAGGGATCGTCGGTGGCGAGCGAGAAGCAGCAGGCAGCAGGCACCAGACAGCGATTTTGGGAGAGCGCACAGGAGAATCGATGAAACAGGAAGAAAGGGGGAAGAGTCGGGTGATCGGGCCTCTATTAAGTTGGTCAACGACGTCGGTTATCTAGGACAACCGACGCCTATTATCTTCATCGTCGGTTTATCGTAATAACCGACGTTCAATTAGACAATCTTTACCCCAAATTAATCGGCGGGAACTATTATCAGCATCGGTTATCCAAGGATAACCGACACCGAAAGTGGAACTTTTCGCGCAAAATTTCATTTCACATAGGCGTCGGTGAATTGTTAAACAACCAACGCTGTATGTGACCCAGATTTTTTTCGCTCGAAAATTGGATTTCGCGGGCGCCTTTAGGCGTCGGTTGGTTACACTCTGCCGACGCTGAATACAAAGCGGTACCCGTGTCTGGCTGGTCTTCGAATATAGACGTCGGTTTGTATAAATAACCGATGCCGAATATTATAGGCGTCGGTTGTCTGAAATAACCGACGCCCAGAAAAGCGACACTGAACGCTATTTCTGTAGTAGTGAATGAATCATTGTATGCTTGTATATGATTGGTTGATGTATGGAATGGAAACTAGGGTTTCCATGTGTCTTGAATAGACTCAATGAACCCATATACACCCTTATGACATTACTGGATATATAATTCTTATGATGTGTTGAACTAAGATGACTTCTTTAAATCCTAGAAATATAGTATTAAGGCGAGCATAAGAGATAAAGACAAACTCACACATAATCATGTGAATGTGAAAAGATGCTCAATTGTAGGCATTATTACTTCAATTGAAGGTGATAAGTCTTACTAAGATGATATAAGTATAATGCATGTATTCTAGTATATTATGGAATATGAGTAAATCCCACACGAATGCTAGACTTTTATACAAGTCACCTAATGATGAATTGAAAGATGAATAATGGTTAAGAAGTAAGAAGAATAACATTAGCCTATTGTATTTACCAAGTTGTTAGTCTTGTAATAAATGGAAAAATTGTTTATAATTGACAAAATGCATTCGAAACTTGGATGACTTGGTATATGTATCTAGATGCAATATAAGTAATAGATAAGGGTGAACAGAATTGTGATAAGAAGTGATGGATGATAAATTAATAAATCAAGTATGAGGACTTCTTGTAACTATTTAGTTTAGAAATATATATAGGATAATATGAAGTGAATTTTTTTGGGGGTAAGTCAGGAGTTCCTTTTATTCATGTCATCCTCCTCTTATGAGCAGATCAAAAGTACTACTACATCCTAAATTATGGACTTCATTAAACTTGGAAGTACTACTGCCATTACAATCTCTAATTAGAATTTCATACATGCATTCTGGTGGACGGGTGTAGTGTATCCATCCTTGGTTTTGTTTTTGATGGTAGCTTGCTAACTTATCAGCAAGCTGGTTTCCATCTCTCCTCACATGGACAAGCTTCCAATTTGGCTTCATCATCCTCTTACAGTCAGACATAGCTACTTCAAACTGTGGTGCATCAGCCTATTCTCCTTGGAGCAGTTGAACTGCAAGTTTGCAGTTTGACTCTACTATCACCTTATCCAACCTTGCCTTCTCCACCTCCTCCATGGTGATGATAATGGCTTTTACTTCATCTTCCAGGGCATCCTTGGCAACAACTTTGGTTCCCTTCCCTATCAACCACCTCCCTCTCCATTCCCTCACTACATATGCACAGTTTCCGCCTTTCTTATGGAATGCAACATCCACATTCATTTTAATCCAACCTTCCTTTGGCGGCTCCCACAGCCCATGTTGAATGTTCTCTGGTACCTCCGCCTCCTTTTCCTAGGCCAACATACTCAACCTTATGTCCTGTGTGACGTATCTTGCCATCTGGACATGGTTGGGTAGGCTTCCTTCCATTACCTATGTATTTATACTTTTCCAGATGTGCCAGCAACCATACATGAAGCTTTCTTGTATCTTCTTGTTTCTCAGATTCTCTCGTAGCCATGTGTTCAGATTGGACTCTGTGAAGAAGTTGTGTGGAATTGCACTGGCTAGTATGTTCTTCCAACATTCTTTAGCATGGTTGCAATCCCGAATAGCATGGAGACTGTCTTCCTCATGTGTCTTACAGATGCCACACTTGCTATCCTCCGCCAACTACCTCTCCTTTGTCCTCTTATTCATGAGGATCACATTATGTGACAGTGTCCACATAAACATCTTTATTCGAGATGAGGTGTGGGCATCCCAGATTGTCCACCATTCACCATGTATCATAAGGTATGATCCCTGTCGAATGGCTTTATATGCTGAGTTTGTCGAGAATTCGCATGTGTTTGTATGATTCCAGACTCTACTGTCTCTCCCATCCTGCTTCTTAGGTGGCTTAATTTGTAGAATCTCCTTCACAAAGTTAGTTGGTAGCCACTCTTTCAAGAAGTTCACATCCCACTCGTCATTGTCGAAAATGACACTTCACACTTTCAGGTCCTGGAGTTCCTCCGATATGGGTTTGGTGGCATTTTCTCTAAATTTTCCTCAGTTCTTCACCCACACCTCATCCCAGAAGTTGGTTTATATGCCTGTCATCAGCTGTGTATGAGTATTTATTATGATGAAATCTTTACCCGCAAAGGTAGCCCTCCTCAGTCTGGAGATATTTGGCCTACTTCCTTCTTTATAAGCTTCATATCTCCTGCTCATTAGATGACACCATATCATTGGTCTATACGTTGCCACATCCCAAGAATTCTTGGTCATAAGAGCCTTGTTCCAGTCTCTCATTGTCTTAATACCCAAACCTCCATTAGCTTTACTGCTGATGACTTTCCTCCATGCTATGAGAGATAGTGGTTGTTTCTTCCTTCCGCCTCCTCATATAAACTTCCTAATTGTGTTGTCAATCTGATCACACAAACCTACCGACAATAGGGTCATTTGCATCAAGTAGGTAGGCATCGCTGTTAGTGTCATCTTTGCTAGACAAACCCTTCCTGCATAGGATAGACAACGGGCCAACCAGGATGCCATCTTTTTGTTCACATTAGCAAACACTTTTCCATAGGTATTCTTGTCCACCCTTTTATGCAACAGTAGCACCCTGAGGTACTTTCCCAAGTCTTAAGTCTCAATGAAACCACTGGTCCTGCAGATTGCTCAATGCACTCTCTTGTTAACACATTTGGAGAACTATATTCAAGTATTTTCAACCGACATCCTTTGTCCTGAGGCAACACTGAACTCATTGAAGCACTCTGTGATAGTTTTAATATTGGCCGTCATTGCTTTAGCAAACAAAATGATATCATCGACAAAGCAAATATGTGCTAGCTTAGGTCCCTTGGATGATAACTTCACTGGGTTCCATTCACCCTTCCTTACTCTCTCTTGGATCATCTGACTCAGTCTGTCTATGCATAGCACGAACAAGTATGGTGACATAGGATCCCCTTGCCTTAAACCTCTTGTCGCTTTAAACTCCGGTAGGGTGCTATTCTTCCATAGAATTAAAGTATTCCCAGATTTGATCGTGTTCATTATGTATCCTTTCAGATTCCCTGGAATGTCCATGTGACTAAGTGTGTCTTCGACAAACTCCCAAGACATCATGTTGTAGGCCTTTGAGAGGTCTACTTTCACAACCATAGTATTAGTTCCCTTATTCCTCCTTATTCTATGAATGACCTCCTGAACTACTGTGATATTGTCTGTGATTCTTCATCCAAGTACAAAGCTCGATTGTTCCTGAGATATCCAATCCAGCATACATCGTTTCAGACGTTCCACCATGATCTTTGAGCATATTTTAGACATAGATTATTCAGTGATATGGGCCTCAACTGATCGCACCTTTACGAGTGATGTACCTTTGGTATCAATACAATGATTGAGTTATATATCTCGATTGGTAGAGCCTCCCCCCTGAGAGCCATATAGATTGTCAACATGACTGAGTTACCAAAAGTCTTCCAGTACTTCCGCATAAAATTCCCTGTGATCCCGTCTGGACCCGCTGCTTTGCTGGGGTCAATGTTCTTTATGACTTGTAAGACTTCGTCCTCTGTTGGCTCAGCTGCCATCATCTGCTTTTCATTGCCAGTGAGTCGTCTGAACCTGCCTAGAATACAGTTGCTTTTCGGTAGCCTTGTCTTCATTGGGGCAGTGAAGATAACCATAAAATTATTTAGAACTAGCTCTTTAACCTCCTCATCCGTGGTGGTCCAACTATTATTTCTATATTTTAACACTTTGATACAATTGCCTCTTTTTCTTTGTTTCACGTAGGCCTGATAAAACTTAGTATTATCATCCCCATGTTTCATCCAGTTAATGTGGCTCTTCCTTCTCCAGTCCTCTTCCTCTTGTCTGAGAATCTTTGCTAGCTCTTCCTGCATAGTTAAGCAAAGCTCGTCAGTACATGGGTCATACCTGCTCTCCTGCATAGTTTGTAGCTTGTTTATATTTCTGAGCAACCTATCTTTCTTCTCCCTTATTTGTTTTCTGTAGTTGCGCTCCAGCACCATATAGAAGTCGCGCTCCCCTTTCCAGGCGTGCTGAAGCATTTCCTTGAACTCCTCGTTTCCTTCCCAGTAGATCCTTGCAATGAAACGTCCATTCCTTGCTTGTACTGTATTGGCTTTTATGATAAAAGGATAGTGATCCGAGAAGGTTCGGGGGAGGTGAGTAACAAAAAAGTTAGCCCTCTCCTGGATGAATTCAGTATTGGCCTCAACTCTATCTAAACGTTCATGGAGTTCTCCATGCTTGTACGTAAATCTCAGACCTGAGAAGCCTAAGTCTGAGAGTCCAACTTCCATCACTGTTTCACTGAACAATTGGGCTTCCACAAAATTATAGTGTTTCCCTCCATTTTTCTCATACGGGTTAATAGTTGTGTTAAAATCACCCACGACCAACCATGGTACTTTGAACTTATACCCCATATCCAGAATATGCTTCCAGATGAGCCAACGAACAATAATGTGTGGATTGGCATAGACAATTGAAATGTACGTTCCTCCCTCTACCTTACAAGTCACAGACTATCTGTGAAAATTGATGACATCAATTCGACATTCCTTTTATTTCCAACAAAGCCAAATTCCTCCCGTAAAACCCCTTGCCTCCACTCTGTATGAGTTTGTGAACCCCAGTGATTTAATAGCTTTTTGTGCAGACAATCCACTTATCTGTGGTTCCGTAATCGCTACTAACTTAGGTTTGTGCCTTATCATAATCTACTTAAGCACACAGATGTTGTCATCATTCCCAATACCCCTAACATTCCAGTAGAGTGTATCTAGCATAAACACAAACAAAAGGGTTTGGGTCTCCTTCCGTAGGTGGATCTTCAGTTGGTCGGGTGAGTATCCCCTCCCTCACCACTAACCTCTTTTGCCTCCTGGTTAAGCATGGGACTTCACCTCCTCTGTATGTAAGGTGGAGTCCCCTTTATATGCTTCATTTTGGCACTGCTGCCTTTGATCTTCCACCTGGATGAGGTGCCTAAATTAGGGGGGTCGTCGTTTTGGCAGTCGAATCTGGTACCCCCATCCTCCTCACCTTTATCGGCCTTATCGGCTTCCATGTCCATCTCCTTTTCTATTTCTATAACCTCACTTCATCATCCTCCTCCTTATCAGTATTACTTTGTGTGCCTTTGTCTCCATTCTTCATATGAAGTGAATTTAATACACTAAAGTAAGTCTATAAAGTATTTCAATGAGAGACAAACTTATGCATTAAATTTAGAATGATATATTCCAAGAGTAGTAGTTACCATGAAATGAGAGAGGTTGAGACTAATGAATATGAAATGAAGGGAAATGATTGAAATTCGTAGTTGTAACTAAGAATCTTACTCTAATCCAAAATTTATGAGCTATGTGAAGCTAATGAATAATGATCTCAAATGAGGGATTAAGGAATGCATATAAGTATAGCTTAATTCAATTGCAAGATGAGGTTCAAGTATGTGAATTGATTTATAAGAAAGTGTTCTTGGGTTGTAATTGTTTGTTAGAATACTTGTATTATGGAATAATCTCATCTAATGGTTTTCAAATGAGATCACATATGAGTTCAATAGTGATAAACAATAAAAGAAGATCATTAAATGTGATATGCACATTTATGCTTTGAGATATATTAATGTCTATTCGAAATTGAATGGAATAAGTACATGATGTATGATAAATATGTTCTGATAATGATGAATTATACAAGATGTCTATATGCTTATATTAATCTCTTTATGAATATTTGATGAATATTGTGATATCTACTGAACTAATAAGATATGTCTTGGGATCGAATTAACTTGCAATGACTATATTTGAGAAACCATCTTTAAGATAAATGATAGATAATGAGATGATGCTCAGGATGACATCCCACTAATGATGACTACTATGATATGATGTGGAAATGGAAAGAATCATATGTCATTACATCAGTAACTAGCCTCAAGCCAGCCAAGCACTTGTCACTAACAGGTTGTGTGGATGATGAATGTCTCACTATCATCTCTTGGAATGTTAGGGGTCTTAATACTGAGGCTCCTAAGCTTAGGTTGAGATAATTAGGCTTCTACCTTATATTGTTGCTCTTGTGAAACCAAAATTAATGAGGGTAAGATTCAAAAATTAATTAATAAGTTGTTTGGCAATTTCCAGTGGATGTCTAACACAATATTCATGCCTTGGGAAGAGTTGTTGTGCTCTGGGATAATTTCTTTTGTTCTTTACACAAGATCTTGGTTGCATCAATTTGTTCACTCTAATATATCTGTTGGATCAAAAGTTTTCTTCTTGACTTTTGTTTATGGTTATAATCCTAATGTTGATAGAGTTAGACTTTGGAAGGACATTGAGTCTGCTCATAGATATATACATGAAGTGTTTGTTGTCCTTTATGACTTTCATATTGTTTTAAGAAATGAAAATAATATGGGTAAAGACCCCAAGTAAGAAATTGATGGATGGTTTTAACGATTGTATGATAAATTGTGGCTTATTTGAGCTATCTTTGAGTGGTCCCTTATTTTATTGGGATATTCATTAGGATGGTTGATAAGTGCATATTTATCCAATTTGTTTACATGTTTTAGATATCTGTATAGGATCACTTCATTATTATTCTTTAGTTTTAGAGTTAGTCTATCTTAATTTATCTTCTCTCCCTTTAATTGGACTTTTCACTTGATTTACTTGAGTTTTTGAAGGATAAATGACCCATCTCTTCAAATCCCAAAAAGGCCAAGAATTAGAGGCTTCAATTCTCATCCCCAGTCCCACAGTCAACCAACTCAAATCACAATTTAAATGACTCAAATCACTAGTCAACTAACTTAGATGATTGGTCGACTAACTCAGATCATCAGTCGATTGACTCATATCACCACTCAACCGACTCAAAACCCCAGTCGATTGACTCATTCCTAGAGTCATCCAAATCACCACTTCCAACAACTATTATGGGTTTCATCAAACTAGCACATACATTAAAGCCAATAACCTGAATTAGATCACCAGTTGATTGACATGCGGCTAGATCCAGTCAAAATTCAAAATAGGAAGGTCATCATTATATTCAGACTTTGGTCAAAGAAACAATAAAGTCAATCGACCTACTAGACCCCCAGTGGATCAACCCTCCCACTATTTCAAAACCATTTTTAGGGGTTTTCCCTCTCCTTTTCCCATATAAAAAGTAGGGGGGCTCCAAATAAAAGCATCACATTTTCTATCCATCAGAGCCCTCTTTGGGCATGTTCTTATTTTCTTTTCTATTATGTCTAAGTAGCTCTCTACTAGGGCATGGGGACTAGCCCCATAGCATTTTATTATTCAATGTAATCAACTGCATTGTTTGAGTGAAAGAATGCTTTCCTTCTATTTCTTCTTTGATTGCTAGATGAATTGATATACTCTTATGGGGTGATGTGATCTCAGATCCCCACAAGAATGAACCCAAACCCCCTTAATTGTGATTGTTTTCTTTTTGTCTATCTTATCTTGTACTTGTTTTTTGGTAGAAAGGTCATATTCTTGTGTGGGTGTTGAGAACTCTGATCCTCACAAGAACGAACCCATAATCTCTTGACGATATCTGCCGATGGATTTTATGATCGTCATACTTGTTTGACTCATTTGTTATTGCTTATAGTGACGTGAGCATCTAACCCATAAGTTCAAATGCCAGAATGGAATTCATATGTTCCTCGATGAGATCTAAAAGAAATATGTTGTATGGTTGAATAAGGATATGCAAACACCTAGATCAATAGGTTTGCGACAAGTCTGGCCCTTGTGAGATTTGTCTGAATGAACACGAATCCACATGGTCCTGATTTGATTATTGAAATTTAGGAGTTGACACATTGAGTAAATTCACAGCTATTGGTGTTGATCCTCTGGACCCGTAATATATTCTATCATTTGATTAGTTAAGGTTATTTCTACATTTTTACTTTCTATTATTAGCATAATCAAACTCTCAACAAAGTAGAACATTTCCTTCTTGTTCACATGATTAGTTTTGGATTTCAACCATCTTTTTTGCGCGTTTTGGATTGATACCTTACTACCAGAAAGTTGACTCATTGCTTTCAATGAGTGACTACCTCTTTAGAAGGTTAAACTCTAGGACTTATCCTAGTGATTTGGTGTGAAAATAACAAGCATTAATGGTCTAAACTATGTTACTTCTAGAATTGATAAGATTCTTCATAATAACAGTTTAGGATACTTTCTCTGAGTTTCAAGGTGCTCTCATCACTGATATCACCAGTGGCTACAAAATTCTATCTCTTATCATTGGTAAAAAATGAAATATTATGGCCCCTTGAAATTTATCAACGTATGGTCTGATAGATAAGTTTATCTTGATATTGTAAAAAAGTCATGGATGACTGAAGATTTTATATCTCATATGTTTGTTCTTTAAAAGAAAATGAAGAGACTCTAATTTGATATGTCATAGAGGAACATGAATTGTGTGGGAATTTTTTTTTTGAAAATGGTAGAATCCATGAAAAGAAAGCAATTGATCTTCAACTTCTCATTGATAGTGATCCCACTAACCCTATGATTTTGGATGAAGCTAATTTGTGCAAGAAACTTGTTGTTATGGCCTATATTCAGGAGGAGTCCCTCTTTAGGCAAAAATCTAGAACTCAGTGGCTCAATGAAGGAGACTAAATTCGAATTTTCTTTATTAAACCATTAAAATGAGAATACAAAGAAATCATATAAAATATTTTTGAGATTTATGTTCTTATCAACAATACACTGATTGATATCAAAAGTTTTGGTGTTGATTTCTACTATAAGTTGTTCTATAATAATAATACTACTCAAATTTCTCACATTGACTCTCTTGACTTCCCTTGTCTTTATGATGCTCAAAGTATGAACTTAATAAGTTAGTAGCCAAGATGGAGATTGGGGACGTCGTTGAGGGGTTTGAACATTGATAAATGTCCTAGCCCTAATGGGTTTATTGGTAATTTTTTTAAATTTTAATAGTGTTTCTCTTCTTGACTTAGTAAGACTCCTTAAACAAGCTAATAAGACCTTTATCACCTTAATTACTAAGGGCAATGAGTCTCATCTTACTAAGAATTGGAGACCAATCACACTCTGTAATGTTGTTTATAAGGTTATCTTGAAGATCCTTACCAATAAACTCCAAATTGTTCTCCCTTCTATTTTAAGTGCCAACCAGTGTGATTTTGTTAAGGGAAGAAGCATTCAAGATGCTATTCTCATGTCCAATGAACTTCTTCATGACTTCAACAAAAAAGAAGGGAAATGCAATTATGTGTGTTAAGGTGGACCTTGTTGAGTCTTATGACAATGTTAATTGGTCCGCCTAGTTCAAGATTCTTGATGTTATGAATTTCCCTAAGTTTTGGATTGTTTGGTTAAGAGAAATATTTGATACTAATTCTTATAGAATTCTTCTTAATGGTAATAGGCAGGGCGACCCTTTGGCCCCCTATCTTTTTGTTTTGGTCATGCATTAGAGAATAAAAAAAGAAGCTTCTACTAAGAATATTCGACCTATTTAGGCACCTAAAAATGTGGAAGTCTCTCATTTAATCTTTGTTGACGATCTTATGGTTTTTATGGAGGCTAGTCTTGAAGGTGTTACATGCCTTATGAATATGTTTGATGATTTGGCTTGTATTGCTAGCCTTAGGGTCAGTCATGAGAATATATTATTTTTCTTAGTGCTTATGCTAATAAAGTTATCGATCCCTGATGCAAGATCAAAATAGGTCACTTAAGAAATGCGCCGCCTAGGGTTTGCTATGATCACTCTAGAGATCTAGGAAGTGTCTCCTAGGTTCTCAGAGAGGGGGAATCCTCCCCCTCCCCTTCCACTTCCCTACCATGACTACCAACAACGAGATGGCAGACACTTCCTCTGTGGCGGGTAGGAAAGCTTGGGCCCAAGTTCTTGGCGGCTTGGATTCTTTCCAGGCTCATGACTACCCACCACTGGAGAAGATAGAAGGTAAGAGATTTATCACCATTGATGACAAAACCTATGAGGTGATGGAAAAATTGTGGGAACACACAACCATCCTATATGTGATGGGCAAAAGACCATACTATCATCATCTCCTTGCTTGGATAAATATGATTTGGAAACCTAAGGGAGGATTTTATCTCTATTCTAAGCCAGATCAGTTCTTTCTACTGCATTTCAATGTTTCCGAAGACTAGAAGAATATCATTGAAAGTGGCCCTCGATGGTTTGATGGTCAACTTATGGTCATCAAATATTATAAAACTGGTGATGAATTGATCAAGGATCATCTTAGCACCATCCCGGTGTGGTTCAATACACCTAGTATGGGTAAGAACTGGTCCCCTGATGTTGTTGGCATAGTGGCCAGTGGGGTGGGGAAATTAGTGAAAATTGACTAACGATCTATTAGTCAGGAGTCCTTGGGTGAGGCTCATGCACTGGTTGAGGTTGAAGTAGATGAACCACTCCCTAAAGAACTTTAGGTCAATATGCCTCACCGTGAACCAATGGATGTCACCATTACTTACGAGCACCTGCTTAAGCAATGTCGTGACTGCAAAGTTTTTTGTCATAACACAAAAGATTGCCCTATGAATCCCAAAGCCATCTCACCTGTCCCTACTAAGGATGTGAAGGTATGGAAGGTTGTTGGAAATAAAAAAGAACATATCCCTAGGAGAGGAAGTAATCAAGACCCCAGTGATGCCTGATATTCCAATCAACAATAGATTCAAGAATCTGGAGGTGGAAGATGTAGTAGATGATTCCAACATTGGGTCTGATGGCACTCATGAAGAAACAACTACGGTAACCAGTGAAGGCACCACCAAGGAGGTGGAGGAGGCAATCGATAATGTTGCAACTGACACAAACTCTAAGCTTGAAGACAAGGATAGGGAAGAAGGAGAAATCTACAAGACACGATGCTCAAAGAAGAAGGCAGATAAGAATACTAGAGTGAACGAGTCACGCCGTACCCGCTCATCTGGTAGAGGTCATTAATGACCATAATCATGACAAATGTACATGGTTCAAGGAAACCACATAAGAAAAGAGAGGTTAGGAGAATTGTTAGTGAATCGAAGGACTCTATTGTTGTTCTTGTGGAGACCAAGATAAAGAACTACCTAAAAAAATCATCTAAGAAACTTCTTCCTAAAGGTTGGCATTGGTTTACTAATCACGATCCTGACCCTAATGGTTGTACCTATATCGGATGGAATCCTAAATCCTACAATATCAATGTCCAACACATGGACGATCAACATGTCACTGTGGCAAGCTATAATAAAGGAAGAATTCTTCTTATTCTCACTGCTATATATGCTAGGAATCTTACCCAGGAATGGCTTGCTTTGTGGAGTACTTTGGAGAATATAAGCTCTAATATCACTGACCATTGGTTAGTGATACGTGACTTCAACAGCATTAGAAAACGTGAAGAAAAATTTGGAGGTAGGGAAGTCCCTACTCATATCCTCAAACATTTAACACTGCTATTGATAATTGCAATCTTACTGAACTTCCATCTGTGGGCAATGAGATCTACACCCGACATAACAAGCAAGGTGCTGCTAAACATATTGCTTGTAAGATTGATCATGCTCTAGTTAATGATGCATGGTTGAGTAGATTTCTTGGAACAAAAATGAAACTGAAAACATGTGCTTTCTCTGATCATTCTGCTATCAATGTTAACCTTAGAGTTTTGGCATTTAAGAAAAGGCCATTCTAAACTTTTGGATGGATTGGACTGGATGTAGATCTCTTATCAGTCAAACATGGCAAAATCAAGTTCAAGGGAATCCTTTGTTTAGATTTTCTCAAAAGCATAAACTTGTCAAATGTGAACTTAAAAGATGGTCAAGAGAATTTGTCAACTTAAAGAGCCTTATATCTAGAGAACTTATGGAGATAGACGACATATCTATAGCTATAAGACGGAACCCTCTTGATGCTGATCTAGTTTTTGTAGAGAAAGTCACTCATGAGAGACTTCATGTTCTTTCTAAGGCTGAAGAGAAGTACTTCTGGCAACACAACCATTTGGACTGGATAGCCAATGGTGATAAATACACCAATCTATACCACTCTATGGTTAAAAGGTGAGATGATATTAACACTATTGTTGAGCTATTTGATGTTACAGGTAATTGTTTGAATGATGAGAAGGAGATTTCCAATGAAACTCTTCAATTCTTTGAAGGTCTATATAACCAAGAATCCTCTGATGTTGCATGTATTGTCCTTGAATGTGACTGGATTGAACAAGTTACTAATGCTGATAATGAATCCCTATGCAAAATATCTGATCTTTAGGAAATAAAGGATGTTGTTTGGGACATTGGACCAAATAAAAGTCCAGGTCCCGACGGCTTTAATGGGTTTTTCTATAGAGCAAATAGGAGCCTTATTAGTTCTGACCTTACTAAAGCTTCACAATGGTTCTTCAAAGGTGGTAATATGGTCCGGTAGGTTAACCATGTGTTCCTTGCTCTCATACCCAAGAAGGATATGGTAACTCCACATGCTAACTTTCGACCTATCTCTTGTTGTTCCATGTTATAAAAAATCATCACCAAAGTCATTACGAAGAGGCTGGACTTAGTTCTACCAAATATTATATCCATGAACTAGGGTGCGTTTGTGAATGGTAGAAGCATCGAAGATTGTTCCATGCTTACCTCAGAGTTCACTTTGAACTTCAATCAAAAGAATAGTTCCCCTTCAACATGTGCTAAGCTCGATATCACCAAGGCATTTGACTCGGTTCATTGGCCTTATCTGTGGGAATTTCTTCATGGTCTGGGTTTTAGAGATAAATGGATCTCTTTGATTAAGCAATGCATTCAAACACCCTCTTTTTCACTTCTATTGAATGATAGTCTGGTTGGTATCTTCAAAATCTCAAATGGGCTTTGCCAAGGTGATCCATTATTGCCATTATTATTTGCTATTTCCATGGAGGGGCTAAGTTAGAAAATTGATAAAGCTCATCAACTTGGATTGCTCAAATCATATACTATCAGACACACAAGAGTTTTAAGTCATCTCCTTTTCACTGATGATGTACTCATATTCATTGAGGGCCGATCACAAAGTCTGAAGAATGTTAAACATCTTATTTTAGACTTTGGCAAGGTCTCTGGTATGAAACACAACCCAAATAAAACACACATCTATCTATCCAAATCATGCAGGGACAAAGAGAGATTAATAGCCATCCTTGGCATCCAGAAAGTAGAATGGCCAACAAAATACCTTGGTTTACCTATGGAAGGGGGTAACCTTAGACGCATGCACTTTCATGAATGCTTAGATAAGCTCAAATACATGATAGCAAGGTGGCCAAGATCTAAGATATCGATGGCAGGTAGAATAGTGCTTATTAACTATTGTGTTATGGGGTTGATTAACTACTGGTTAAGATAAGGTGAAGTTTCCTTTATGGCTCTACGAAGAATGGAGATACTCATGAATGACTTTATTTGGTTCAATCTAGTGCACCCTGCCTCCTGGTCTAAACTATCCTTTCCAAGAGATGAGGGTGATTTCAATCTCAAGAGCCTGAATGAGCTAGTTGATTATCACACACTCAGAAGAATAAAAAAGCTACTGTATGGTGATTCTATTTGGAGCATCTGGATGAGGCATAGATATGGAAATAATCTTGAAGTTGTCTCAACTCAAACTTGGGGTTATTCTATGACTTGGAGAAGGATGGTCAAGCTATGGCCTCAATTCAGCAACATGGATGATACACTTCTTTGGGAAGCTTGTCGACCAAAGAACAACATTGACACTGCTTTCAAAAATCTCTGGTTCAAACTTCACCTCCCCAGATGGAGCTTGACCTCTTACAGAGCTATCAAAAATCTACTATCGACAATGGATCATATTAAAACTTGGAATCCAAGAGCTAATGACATATGTTGTCTATGTCAGTCTGGTCCTAAGAGAACCAACCACCTCTTTGGCAGTTGTTCATACTGGAGATACATTTGGGGTTGGGATTGGCTCAAGCAAAATGGCAGGCTGCCCTACAACTTACATGATTGTCTTGCTGCAGCTAGTATGAGAGGGAAAGCTCTGGATACTCTAGTGTTATGGATGATCACTGGTTGTGCTCATGCTGTTTGGAAAGAATGAAACAACAGGAAACATGGTGCTCAAAGCAATGACTACTTACATCTCTTTATTACTGTTGAAAAAGAGAATAAAACACTCTACAATATGTATAAAGACAAGCTAGTCACTAAATTTGCCTATTGTAATTAGGAATTGGGATTTATAACCAATACCTAAGACTCATAGTTTTTGACTAACTATGTAAGCTATAAGTCGTTTATAGCTTGTAACTTTGTCCCTCTTGTTGGGTTGGAACTATATTTACCTAATTTTTCTAAAGTTATCGATCCCTGGTGTTTGTGGAATTCAAGAGAGCTCTCTCCCCCACAAATACTTAGGTATTCCTCTTTTTATTTGTGAGCTATCCAAAAATTATCGTGTCCCTAATATTGATAGATTAAAAAGGAGATTGTAAGGCTACAAGTGAAAATAGTTATCTCTAGTGAGAACGTTGGAGCTAGTTCAATCGACTATCTCTGGTATTCATTTCTATTAGTCCCAGTCTTTTCCTATTCCTTGCTTCATTTGTGATGATATTGATAAGATTACTAGAGATTTTCTTTGGGGCCAAACTGAAGGCAAAAATAACCTTCACCTTGTCAAATGGGATAAGGTGTGCAAGACAAAAGTTGAAGGTGGTATGGGCATTAAGTGTGTTAGAGATGTTTCCAAAGCATCTATTGTGTTTAACATCTAAAAAATCACTTCCAAAAATATAATTTATGGGTTAAATGGATTCATGATAAGTGCTTGAGAAAGACCTCTATATGGCATTTGAACCTTCTAATAACTATTCTTGGTATTTATCTTAGTTGATTAGACATCTTGATATCTATAGAAAATTGGTTAGCTATTCAGTTGGAGATGGTTCTATTTTCTTTACTTGGCTCGATCCTTAGACTTCAAACAATATTTTTTTGGATGATTGTGTTGGTAATCAAGATATCATGAAGTTTGATATTCACTTGGATAGCAAGTTGTGTTATATCATATATGATAAAGCTTGGTCTAGCTTCTTCTAGATTACATGACCACCTGCTTGAGTTCTATAATTCTATTCCTCTCCCTAATGGTGGATTGGATAAGATTCTTGTCTCTGGTGTTTCTAATGTCAACCTCATATTGATTTGGTGGAATGTCAGAAGTAGATTTTCTATTGATGTTTTCTTTTCTTGGATCTAGAATTTTTTTGTCCTGGGAAGATTTCATATCGGTGCTTGGAAGTTGTCCTACAATAGGTTTCCCACCATCGATTATGCTATGAGAAGAGGCTTTGCTACTCCCTCCATCTATTTTTTATGTAGGATTAATAGTGAAGATAGTTGCCATATTATTTTTTAGTATCCTTATTCAGTCACAATCTAGTCTTCAACAAAGGATGATATGTTCATTTCTTGTATTCCTAGTTGCAAATATGAACTTTGTTAATTATCTTCTAGAAAACAACACATTACAAATTTGGATATTATTCATTTCATGTGGATGGAGAGGAACTTCGAAGTCCACGAAGACAAAATTTTTGAGCCCCCATCTTTTTTAAAAATGATCATAAGTGTTATGATGGGCTTGACTCGGTAATCCTATTCTTTCCCTCATGGCCGTGGTTGGGTGATGATGGAACACACATGTGAAGATACGTGGCTGTTCTTTAAAAGAAGAGGAGATTGATTACTTTTGCCATGACCATGTTTTTCCACATGATTGTGTTGATGTTCTTGGCACCACTGTCATGTTTGGTTACATGGTCATACTGGATCCTCCTAGGCATAGTCCTGTAGTCTTGCACGACCATGCTATTGTTTTTGTTTGTTTCATCTTGAGAGGTTTCCTTGTTTTTTTGCCTTCTTTTACTCTTGATAAGATTTCGTTTAAGGAACTTAGTCCTTATATTTGGTTAGGGATGTCCCACCAAGTGCATAGATACATAATCTATACATACCACAAAATTTAAAAATACAAAAAGTAGGGATCTAAGTTCCCAAAAAAATCATTTTCTTTCTTGATAAGCCTATTTGATTCATGTCATTCTAGTTGCCTGAGAATATATACACATGATAACTGACTATTTGAATTATTTTCAGGTGATTAAAATGGATTAAATAATAAGTAACACAATGACACATCTAGTTTGTTGCCTTGAACATCGTGAGTTTCCCCTAAGTTCAACACTGCGGAAATGAAATGGATCTCCTTATAGTAATTAGAGTGTTATGAGAAGAATTTCTAGAGTGTGTATATAGACCTTGAAGGTTAGACCATCGAGATTTAGGGATGAGTCATATGGTGTGATTTTGATCCTAAATCCTTTAGTGTGAAAGTCCATGTTTATGAGGAATAGACTGTGATGTAATGAAAATTGTAAACATGTGAAATATGATTATGTTGTATTATGGTATGATTTTAGGTTTGTTCCTATTTTGTGTACCCTAAATGAGGACCTGAGCCTCTTTAGGCAATGGTGTGGTGGATCAGGGTCTATTTTTGATGTCTTAGGATGTCTAGATAAACCCTAATATAGTGAGAATGAGTTTTTGATACGAGAGGCATTGTGACTTCTACCTAACGAGGAACAAGCAAAGTAGTTCCAGGACAAATGAATAAGATATGACAAGTCATGTTGAATTGAAAATAATGTTTGTTATATTCCTTTAGTTGATAGGTGACAAATATGTTGTATTTGATTATAATTCTTATCAATAGAAATGATTTATTCTTCTGGTTATATATAATCAGTTGTATTATTTCCTATTTTCCTAAGTATAAAATATATTTTGAAGCTTTTCATATAGCCTCTGATGAATTTGATATTTAGTTTGATATGATTTGGAATCGGTTGTCATTTTAGTAGTCCTAATAGTGGACATGCTCATGTGAACTCTAGTTTTAGGACTATAGGATACAATCCTGGTCTGGTTGGTGGAGTGTCATAATCATAGTGTTGTTATTGTTGCCAGATTTTGATTTTTAGATTTTGACTTGCTACTCTTATAATAATATTGTCACTATGAAGTAAATAGAATTTGTTGATATATTAATAGATATATCACAAAGGTGTACTAAGAGTTATGATTGGACTAAATGAATAACTTATTGATTGATTAAGTTAACATTATAAATTGAATTTGCTAAATGCTAGAATTATCTATTAGACTTAGTGATATTTGCAAGTTCTTTGATGTTCAATATACTTAATCTGATATTGATGCATGTACTTATCTTGAGTGGGATATATCCACTCACTAGGGATCTATATCAGTCTCATGAGGTTGTTTCAAATATTTTAGGTATAATGATATCCAGTGAAGAGATTGTGACAAAGAAGACGTAAAAGAGAATAATCTAAATGTATTTCTTTACCAGGATGGGTAGGATACTGAATTTTTTCTTTCCTGTGCATGTATATGATGTAAATTGGTCTACATATGAACAATAAGAGAGTTGAATAAGATTTTTGATAATGTGACTTTTTTTACGATGTTCATTGTGAAAGGAAAGGAAAATTTGTCTATATTTTTAGTATATTTTATTAATCATGTTTATCAAGAATGAGGTGTTATATTTCTTGATCTAGGTTTAGTTTAGGGTTTCCCTCCAATAATTGGCATTTTTGTTGATAAAAGAGAATTTCAAAAAATATTTGCAAAGTTTTTTCACTTTTCTATAAGAGATAGGGCTCTAGCATAGTATCTCAACTTCAATTCATTGACTATTGCAACTTGGAATGGATTTATAGATGCCTTTGTCAAGAAGTTCTTCCCAGATCGAAGGACTGTTCAATGTCATAATATGATTAATGATTTCATGAAAAAGTGTTTTGAGAATCTTTATGATGCATGGAAAATTCCAAGATTACCAAAGAGAACGCCCACAACGTACGTTTGATAATACTACTTTGATTTCAAAGTTCTATAATGGTATACCACATGATGAGAAGAAGTCTAATAATGCTGCTTCTAGAAGAAACCTTCTAGATAAATATGTTGATAAATGTTCTCAGATCATTAGTAATGACAAGAATTTAATCTACTTCGGAATTTTAGCACAACCCTTCCAATAGTGATAGCTCCTTGATAACTTTAATGAAGGCTAAATCCATTGAACTACTTTCAAAAAAAACTTGGTAAGATTGCCACTAACTCCCACCATTTGAGAAGGTCATGCAATGCAACACTTGTGGGGGATCCAGGACACCTACATCAACATTTTATCTATTCAAAACCTCTACAAGAAGCTCATCTAGTAGAGAATGTCTCTTATGCTAATTGTAAGAGACATGCCCATTTTGTTTTTTCTTATGGCAACACCACATCTCAAAACTCTCATTTGTGTAACCAACAACATAACATCATGGGTAGAGGCCAAGATGTAGGAAGAGGCAATATCTAGTAGTATTTGAGTATCCTAACAACCCTCCTCTGAATAGAATGGAAAATCAACAAGGAAATTTCAATGGAAAACAAATAGGGAGTTTTATTATGCAAAAACAAAATTCTATTAACCAATTGAATTCTCTGACAGTGTGACTTGGATAACGCATGTTGAGAAATAACAATTTGATGAGTACCAATAAAGCACATATAGGATCTATAAATTCACAGATTAGTGATTTACAATAGCATAATAAAAGGATCCATCAACATCTAGATTCTATAGCAGCATCTATCAAGAATCTTGTTAGATAGTTCCCACCATGTATTGAAAAAAATTCAAGAAATGAAACCACATAGATGGTTACATTGCAATTTGGTACCACTTTAAGCACTCCTCTTCCTCCAAAAACACAACTTATAGTTGATGATAATGATGATCATATCCCAAGGAGGAAAGTTCCTAAAATAAGGAGGACCACACAAGGAATGAAGAAAGCAAATACCTCAAAAAATAAGCATGTTGAACAACACATTTTCCTCACTGATTTATTAAAGGTCATCTTGAAAAAGATATAATAATTTTATAAACACCATTTAAAAGATACATACAAATATCCATATCCTAGACGCCACTCTAAATGCCAACATATGCAAATTTTCTTAAAGATCTTATTGTAGGGAAATATGGTGACAGAGGTGGCAGTAGAAAAAAAAATCTTATTATATTTCTCATAACCAGCGGATCATGTCAACAATTATGAAGTGAGAAATAGGGATACAAGGCATATACCTGGTCCTAGAGAAAGTCTAGCGACAATCCTTGTTGAGTTGTTCTTCCTTCTCAAGCAGTACACATACCATAGTCGACAGTCTCCTCCTAGTGTAGCACCACAAACAACAATTGATGGCTAGCATAGTGGCAATGGCCTCCACACCTCTATGTAGTCTGTGTGGACCACCAAGAACTCTACATCATGCTTCCCATGCTAACGAGAAGGTACTATCCTTCCATTCTCAATGTGATAGTGTCGACTTCCTTTCCCCTTTCCGTCACTCCCTTTCTTGGGCAAGACTACTCAGGCTCTCACATTACCACAACATTTTTGAAAGGTGTGTCTAGAGCCTTGGCCATCCCTCCTTATATAGGAGTGTATGGGCTAGGATTTCCAAAAACTAGGGAAAATGAAAAAGATAGTCTCATGATTTGACATTGGCTACACTTTGCCAGTTGGTCAATTGGCATGTGGTCAACAATTTAATAACTTTGGATTTTAATGCGATGATCAATGCGCGTCGTTAGGCATGCCATTAATCATTTGACACAGTCAAACCAGTCATTTTGCATCCAGTTAGTTGATCAGATGTTTCAGTCAGCCGAGTGAGTAATTTTTAGGAATAAACTCTAGTCGCTCGGTTGGACACTCCAATCGGTCGACTGGTTGGTTCCATCGGCTAATGTTAAAAGGTGTCTAGTCAGTCGAATGGACATCCCAGTCAGTCGATTGAACATTCCAGTTGATTCACTCAACTGGATTTCCCAGTCAGTTAACTTGCACTCAGTTTTGCTCAATTTGATTACCTAAATACTTTTTGTAAACAAATTTAATTTATCCATGAGTAAACTCCTATTCCAAGTGCATCATATGTGTGTGACCCTGTAGGTCCCATATTACATTGGCAATTATTGCCCATGACTATATTATGACATTACAAGCAATGAGTGATATCTATCAACGCATCATTGCTACCCAAGTAATTGGAAAGTTGGAGAACAAATTCAACCTACAATCTATGATTAATGTTATCATGATCATATAGTTCCTTTGTATCTAATATCCAGATTGAACATGGGGCATGGAATTGTCATCCTCTCAATATTCAATCCATGTTTCTTGAACTAGAGCAGACTGTATGAGATGCATGTGAGTTCACATATCACATATTTACTCACATTAGTATGGCCATACGTTTATCAACCTCACTTATCAAGTGGCCAGGATATCAAATCATGTAGAAGGGACAATCCCATAAATATCACTCATAGTCTATCCCAATGTGTCATAATCTATTCTCAGTCTTGCTTATCAAGTGGCTAGGATATCAAATCATGTAGAAGGGACAAATCCCATCTACATCACTCAAAGTCAATCCCCTTGTGTCACAACATACCCGAGCAACACCTTAATGAAAACCCTTACTCAAGGTCATGTTGAGTGGTGCCAAAGTCATTGAATGACATGTATGAGTTTAGTGACTTTAGTTCTAATAACAACAATCACCACTATCATTTTGAGAGCTGACTGTGACTACCACTCCATGGTCTCCATGTATAACCCTCAAGGTGGGTCTGTCCAGAACACTTGCTCTATAACAAGTACCTATGTGTTTGAATTGATATCCTATATCATGACTAATGAGACTCTATCACCAGTCAACACACATTCTTGTCTTATGTATTACTATCATCTATTTTTCTTCCATTGTAATATCTGGATAGGGACATAATAAGAATGAATGTGCTCTTATCATTCATACGATCTCATTGTTTAGATCCTTAACCTGAAGACATATATCATTGTTTAACATCATTCTTTAGACATCTACCATGTTTGCTTCATCACCTCATGACTGAGACAAACATAATATATGGAATTAATTTTAATATTATGAAATCAAGTATATCATGCCCCATTACAATCATTGTTTGATTGGCTCTCTGGACATGAATACCAACACTTATCACTAAGAAGTAGATGTTAGGAAATTGGAGCAACATATTAGACAGTAGAAATAAAAAAATAGCAACTATGAGATGAGAAATAAGGTTGTAAGACATATACCTAGTCTTAGAGCATGTCCAATGATAATACCCTTGTAGTAGCGTGCTCATTTCTTCAAGTAGTAGTGTGCTTCTTCAAGCAGCAATTGAGCAGTCGTCAGTGGCGGCCTCCTAGTGAAAAACCATAGATGGTGTTTGACAACGTCCTTGTAACGACATGCAATAGCCTCTAACCTCTAGAGTAGTCCATGAAGACCACTGGGAACTCCATGTTGCACTACCAGAGCCAATGGGAAGGATTTGTCCCTTCGAACATCAATCTTCTAGGATTGATTCACTCTCCCACAATTGTCTCTCCCTTGCTATCCCTCCCTTTACATGTAGGACTTACACGAGCTCACTATTGGTTACCACAACTAGAGATGACAATAATTATCAGAGCTTATTGTTATTTCTGGGAAGCCCCACTACCCCTCTATTTATAGGACAACCAAGGTCAGGATTTTCAGTCGGTCTAGGTGTTGAAGAGACTGAATTCATGACCTTTTAAGAAACTATGAATAGAAAATCGTTCAGTTCGCATGTCCAATCGGTCGATTCATGCATGAACCGGTTAGTTCATGCCACGAACTAGTTGGTTCGTGCATGTTTCTTGTTCTTAATCACATTGGTATTCAATGTACGATTAATGTACAACATGACATCAATGCTAATACTTGATCCAATCGAATTGACCATTGAACTGGGTGGTTCATCACATGAACCATATGTCTCAGACCTTGAACCGGTCAGTTCATGACATGGTTCAACCATTGATCAGTCAATTTTGTTTCCAATTGACCTGGCACTCCAACCGATCAGTTCAACACTTGAATAGGTCGGTTCAGAGTCCAATCATTCAATTTCCTTATTTGTTTGATTGAATGCCTAAATACTTTTAGTAATCAAGTTAAAAGTCATTCATGAATAACCTCATTTTCTAAGTGCATCCTATGTGTGTGACCCCATAGGTGACAAATTATGTTGACAGTGAATGTCCATAACTAATTTATGTCATCACAAGTAGTGAGCAGTATCTAGAAACACATCATTACTATCAAAGTAATTCAGAAAGTTGGAGAACAACTTCAACCTACAATCCATGATCAATATTACCATGATCGTATAGTTCCTTTGAAACTGATATCCAGACCAAACTTAAGGCATGGAACCGTTATCCTCTCAACATTCAATCCATGTTCCTTGAACTAAAGTAGATTGTTTGAGATGCACGTGAGTTCACATGTCATATATTGAATCACATGAGTATGGCCATACATTTCTCAATCTCACTTATCAAGTGGCTTGGATGTCAATCTCTAGTAGGAGGGACAAATCCCATCTACACCACTCACAATAAATCCCCATGTGTCACAGAGTACCCGAGAATCACCTTTATGGCAACCCTTATGTAAGATCACGTTGGATGATGCCAAAGTACAACGAAAAACATGTGATGAGTGTAGTGACTTCAGGTCTAAGAACCACAATCACCACTATCACTGTGAGAGCTGATTCTTACTACCATTCCATGGTTTATGTAGGTATGTCTGATACACTATTGTATAACATGTACTTGTGTGCTTGATTTATCTCATATCATGACTCATGAGACTCTGTCACCATTCAACACACACTCTAGTCTTCTGTATTATTGTCTTCTATTTTTCTTCCACAATAATATCTGACTAGGGACATAATAAGAATGTATATACTCTTATCATACATATGATCTCATTATTCCTGTCCTCAACCTAAAGACATATATCATCTAGTAACATCATTCTTTAGACATCTACTTATGTCTGTGTCACCATTTCAAGATTAAGACAAACATAAATGGAATTACCTTTATCATTATCAAATAAGGTATCTAATTCCCCATTGCAATCATCATATGATTGGCTCTCTGGGCATACATACCAATAGACTCCCACATGCACTTAGAGCCAATAATACACAAATATTATTCTTGGTGATTTTAACATGTCCATCATCTTTCTACTATGCAAGCGCTTCTATAATAGGTTATCAACATTTGCGTCTAGTTAGTATTTTGCAAGTTTCACATTTCCTCACTATACTTCTCATATGAGATGGAAGTGTCTTAGTATGATATATGAGATTCCCAGTCTACAAAATCGCTCCATTATTGTCACATTATCTCTACTATGTCATCAATCGTTTGGAATCTCCCACAAGTTCATCTATATGAACTTATAGATCCATATAGTATTCATAACAACCAGGTATAGGGCTTTTATTGTAGAACAACTGTCTCTTGCTCATAACTCTTCCAACTTGCTGTTCTATTTTAAGGTCAAATAAAAATTTAGTTTGCGGTCATTAATTTTCTTTGTCATTTTGTAAGCTTGCATCATTGTAAACCCTTACATGTAACTCTTACTTATTTCCATAATCAGGGAATCAATCCTTTAGTTCTTCTCACACACTTACGGATGTTCTTTAGGGCATCCCATTGACTTTCACTGGGATTTGATTGATATCCTCTTGTCATGTCCAATACATACAAGACAATAAGATGAGTACATAATATTATGAATGCAATGTGGCATCTTACTCATGTATTCATATTCTTCACAAGAATTGGGATACTAGGTTCTAGAGAGACTAATTTCACAAAGTTCTCTCATTGGTCCTACATGTTGAACCCTTTCAACATCTTGCCAATGTATGTGCTCTTAGGTCAAGAAGCTATCTACATCTATATCAGTTCCTATCATATAGCATGCTTTTCCTAAACCTTCATAGAAAAGGTATTACCTTGCCATGTTTTAACATTTACAAGATAAGGACGTTATTCCCCATCATTATGTGGAATATAAATATGCTCCCACCAAATTCTTGTAATCACATATTCCATCTTCATTACAACTAAAGTCAAACATTTTGATTGTCATGTAAAATAGAAGATTCCAACTTTGGGATGCTTGCTACAATCCACATATTGACCTTTGTATCTTAAAGACTTTATTTGCAATGTTGGATTTATAAAATCTTCAGGTTGTGCCACATACACATCCTCTCGATTATTCCTTGATAAGGAATGCAATTTCAACATCCAATTTTCTAAATCTTATAGTCATACTAAGTTGTAATGGCAAGCATGATCCTGATGGATTCAACCATGGCAACTGGTGAAAATTTTGTTATGTTCAACATCTTGAACTTGTTTGAAATCTTTGCAACCAATCTACTCTTATAGGTTTGTACACTACCATCCATGTTGATCTTTTTTCAAAAACCTTAAATGCACTCTATGGGTTTTACCCCTTCATGTTGGTTTACATGGAGTCCATCTTTGATCCCATGGCCTCAAGCCATTTCTCAGACTCTGGTCCCTCAATAGATTCTAGGCAGGTTATTGACTCATAATCTTATGATCAACTCACCGCCTTTCTAAGTTATAAGTTATCATAATCTTTCAAACTCAAGGCATGTTTACTACATCTATGAAGTTTTGTGTTACATAAGGAACTTGAGATTCCATAAAAAATGTGATTCTTATTGTTCCTATTGTATCTCTTTAGGTTAAATGTTTTCTTGTTTGTCTCCAAAATTTTGAGTTATACTTTTCTCCCACTAATTCCTTTGGAATGAAATTCCCTCTAGTAATACAGCTATCGTGACAACAAACAATTTTATTGTTGGATTGGAATACAAAAGTAGTATTCAACAAAATAACATTTATGTGATATGTGGACAAAGCTTTTCAGGAAACTATTTTCTTATTAATATTTTAATCTTAATCCTTATAAAAGACATATTGGGACACCTTCCATGCCATATCTCACATGGTGTCTTTTGAACCATTTAGATGATACATAGTTTTAGTGTAAAGCATGTGCCATAAAGGAAATGGAAGATTGCAAGATTTATAGATAATCACATCATGACCAACACAGTGTGATTCCTTCTTTCTGATACATCATAATGTTTCAGGTGGATTTCATCATGACACACACTATCATGATTTCCTAGAAGGTCCTCAAACTCTTAGTTCAAATTATTTCCACATCGATCATATCAAAGTATTCTAATACTTATACCAAGTGGGTTATGTACTTCATTCATAATCTCCTTGAACACTTCAAGAGATTTAGACTTGTATTTCATTAAATACAATCTATCATATTTACTGAGAACATTAGAAAATATAATGAGGTACTAATAACCACCTTTAGCATTTATTCCAAAAGGTCTATATATATCAGTATGTATGAGCCCTAATAGAATAATCTCTCTCCCACCACATCTAGTGAAGATGCTTTTGTCATATTGCCCAACAAATAAGACTTGCATGTCTCTATTGGTTAAATAACCAAAAGAGTCTACATAACCATCATATGGATTCTAGGAATGCATTTCTCATTTATCTTCTTTAGATGACAAAGCTATAGGTATTTATTGTATGAGTCATCGAGCTATTCAATATAATTGTCACTAGAACTATCAAACATAAACTATGAGATATTGGGGCCACTGCCATAACAAATCATATATTTGAAAGAAAAACATAAAATATTTTTCATAATATCTTATCCATACAAGATAGATGATTTTTTCATTAATGGTAGGTACATAATAGCAATTCACTAATTCTATTACATGCCCATTACATGAATGACAGATTCCAACTGTAGTGGCAGCAATTTTTGCTCCACACAATTCTAACTTACTTCTTATCAGGTCCTGAAGTGGAGATATCTATCTCCTTCTTCTTCTTGAGATCCTATACGTAAAGAGGGTAGTTCCTTTTCAAGTTCTAGGCTGGTGGCAGTGGTGACACTTTCATTCCTTATTGGCTCCTCCCTTAGCTTTCAATGTAGAAGATTTTGGTTTCTGTCTAGCTTTAGAAATCTTCTTAGCTTTGCCTTTGCCCTTGGTCTTCCCTCTACTGATCCTCATCACATATTTGGGTTTATCCTTCTTGATCTTCTCTTCAGTTGTCCTCAATGTGCGAAGTAATTCTGACAATAGCTTGTGGTTCATGACAAACTAGTTGTATGACTTTGGCAATGACTGTAGAATCACATTTGTGGTCAACTCTAGACCCAAGGGAAATCCCATTCTAGTAAGATTTTCCAAATACCCAATAAAATTGAGTACATGAAGACCTACTAGATCTCCTTCAACCATATTGTGCTTGAACAATGCCTTTGAGACATTGTATCTCTCTTATCTTGCCTAATATTGGTACATGTTCTTAAGATGTGTTACCATCTTAATAAAAACCATGTTCCTGTGTTGTATATACAACTCATAGTTCATTGAGCATAGAATCAGGCACTTGACATCCTTGACATCTTCATAGTGCTTCTAGTAAGCATCCATGTCAACCTTAGGCACATTGGGAGTAGGTTCATCTAGCTATGTATCTCCAGGACATAGAGCTTGTGCTCTTGAGTGAGAATGATTCTCAAAGTCTAGAACCAATCATGGAAGTTGTTCCCTTTCAACTTGTCCTTCTCAAGGACCAATCACAAAGAAAATGTATTTGTCTTTGCCATTAGATTCTATGAAAGATATTGCAACTTTAGTCAGGAAAATTTGATTAATTTGATTTGATAAGTTTGATGATATTAATTAGGCCTTTAATTAATTATCTCTCCCACTATTTTGTTCAAATGGATAACCTTCACATATCAATTCTGAATATTTAGAGTACAACCTTCTAGTGAGACAAGATCCATATTTCATCAAATCATGAGTTATCTTTGGTTGATTTCCCACAACTTGACTATTTCGGTAGGCAACTTTTGCCAATGGTATCTAAATACAACTCTTGGATACTTGGTGTGACCAAATATTTGTCACAATCCATCTTTACAACTCTAGGTACTTAATCTCATTAAGATCACCTAGTTAAGTCTGACCCAAAAGCCAACACGATATAATATACACCATGCTTTGGAAGATCTGCATATCTACCATCACACATCCATGAGATGGACACCACACCACGCTTTGGCATAACCTACACTTAGTCAATCAAGTTTTTCATGTGTGTTTCTTATGGATAGTATCTAAGACTTAATATTACATTTGAGGGATATATATATATATATATATATATATATATATATATATATATATTCAATCACCACATATTTATAGCATGTATCATATACATTCTATAACTACAAAGAAACATGCAATAATAAGCACAAGCAATGGTTATGGTCATCCTAATGTAATTCCTTGGAGCCACAAGGAATTACTACCACCTAAGGTCCACATAATATGTGGAAACCTTTTGTTTATGATGATCTGTGTTGAACCAATCTAGGACTGTTACAACCCCAAATTTTGGGCTTATATGGTTTGAAATGCTATTTCTCCAATAAGATGTATGATTATGAGTTTGTATGATTTATGTGTAATGAGTGGATTTATTTGATAATATTTCCTTTAAATGTATGATTTCATGGATCCAAATGAGTTAGTGAGTCCAATATGATAAAAAGGAAAGCAAAGTTGAATCAAATCGAATAATGCATAAAACGGAAAAGAAATTAAGATAATGATGAGAAATATATGAAATTCTTTAGAAAGTTGTATGATTGATCATCATGGATTAGATTTCGAATCCACATGGTTTATAATGGTAAAAGGAATCCAAATAAAGGATATAAAAGAGTAAGAGAGAGAAAATATGAATAAAATATGCATTTTTAAGTGATAACTTGTATATGAATAAAAGTCTCTCATACTTTCTAATTTGAGTTCCAAACCAAGTATTTTAAGTCATTATGGACTTTTCCTTAAAATTTGGGATCAAACGGATAAGTGATTTAGGAGATATGATTTTTGAAAGATTTCCTAAAGTGAGAAGGACATCATTTAATGTCACAATTTTGTAGTTTAATTAGAAATGATTTTTCTGGCGTGTGAAATATGGGCCATCTGATCTGAGATCCGACAGTGGTTGCTCATCACCAATCTTGAGGCAAAAGGGAAAACTGAGAACAGTGTTGTCAATTGAATTTCTTGTATTCCTCCCTCTCTAATCTACAAGTAGTTCTGGAAACTCTCTCAATGTCTTTGGGAGATTGAATCAAACCAAAACACCTATGGATTAACACAGTTATGTGAGGAATCAAAGTTTTCCCAAATCCCAACTAGATTGGGAAGTCCATTAATGATAAAGAACACTCCTCTTTCCATATCTCCCTATATAAGGACCAAGGATTTTGACCCTGGATGTCGGGAAGACCCTCTGTGAGGCTAGTTGGAGTCCCTGTAGACCTACAGTAGGACGAGTCATTTGTTGTACCGCCTACGACCCTCTCGATATGCCCCACTCACTGCCAGGGATGACGACCCTATTTTTCTTGTTCCTACCTGCCCGACCAAAGTTGGGATCTCCACTGAGATGATGGAGCTAGGTGGAGAGAGAAGGATAGTAGTTCTTCTTCTTCAGCATCCTTGTAAGCCAATTTGAGGGCAGGAGTGGCCGTCGCCGGGGAGGGGGCAAGGTGCCCTATTTTCCCAATGAAACAGGGGAGCAAACTCCTTGTCTGTGTGAGATAAGCGTGAGGAAGGGGGAGGACTGATCAGATTCAGGTTTTGATCTTAATGGACCCAAACAAGGGATCCACGAGTCAAGGGATCGTTGGAGATAATGAGGGGTTGAAGGCTGACGTGGCATCATTTTATTGGCTCACATGTATATATTTTGGAATAATTGTAATAAATTATTGGTAGCTCTAATCAAGACATATGATATATGAATTTTGATAAGGAAAACTCAAGGAATTCAATAAAAATATAATTGATGCCTTAATTTTCTTACAATTTGAAAAGTAGCTGAAGTTGTCACCTTTAATGCTTTTATGAATAAGAAACCCTAATTTTGATGTTAATGAGATTGAGTAAAGTGTTATGGAAGATTTAAGTTGATAATAGCATGTTGTTAATAAAAGGGATGTTTAAGATATAAAAGGATGGTCTTTGTGCTTAATTGGCTAATTTAGGGTTTCATATGTATAAAGTGCATTAATGGGCTTAGAAACCCTAATCTAGGTGATTATTACTTTTAATGAGTTATATTTCGAAATCCTATGTAAGAAATAGAGCTAGCTTGATCCTAAGCCTAATTGGGGATAAAGAAGCCTTGATATGAATAATTGAGTAATTAAGGCTTTGTACATAGAAATGTTGTTTTAGGGTTTGGTTGACCTAAAAAGGTAAAGTTGAGAAAATAGATCTAAGAAAACCTAAGGAAACCCTAATTCAACCTAGAAACCCTAGAAGGGATTCCCAAGTCAATAAAAGAGTCTACAATGACTATGTAATGATTAGGTAATACATGCTTTTCAGGATTCAAACTGCGTGTGTGATTTACTTGACTTGGTTGGTTGGATTGCCTGACTGGATTGGATAGTTTCTTGTTCTTTGAGATCTTCAAATCAGGTATGTGGTTATTTTATGATTACTCGCTTTAGTTTCACGGTGATTTTTGAGGATTTATTGACTGCTTGAAAATAACTCTTTGGATGACTTTATTTTCTGCAATCTATAAAGTGACTATGATTATCACAATGTAATTATAAATGACTTGCTTGAACCTACATACCATCTCTAGATGTAATCTTTATGAGGACTAAGCCTTGGAGGGAAGGTCATAGGTGGTCAAGCCCCAGAGGGAAGACCACAAGGCACCCATAGAGGTGACCCATAAGGTACTAAGCTCAAGATGGAGAAGGTAGCTTAAAGTCCCTTGTAAGGACTAAACCCTAAGAGAGAGTATCCCACATGATGAGTAAAAAATGTTGGGAAGTCATAATGAAACTATAATCTTGAATTGTTAACAACTATTTGATGTGATTAAGGTTTTATGAAATATGTGCAAGATATTTGTTATCACCACATACCAATATATTCTTTATAGTGTCTGACATTTTGTTTGTCTACGTTTTAGGAATACTTGAAAAAGGACAAATAGTAAATTGATATTTGAAGAATAAAGCTAATTAAAGAAAGGAGGATATAGTTAGATAGAACTCTACATTGGGTAAAGTTCTCCTATTTTTGAAAGGTATGTGAAAAGTAAATTTTTATCCTGCTTGAAGCTTAGTCTTTGGTAGAATTTATTGATTATTTTTTATTATTTGCAAAACCATTGATCTTATTTTGGGATAACGACACCAGCTTCTTAGCCTTCCTTAAATGGGGGTCATTGAGGGGTGGGGTCATTACGATTGGTATCAGAGCATGGTTTTCCATTTAATCTCTAATAATTATTAAAATTTATAAACTCTTTAGAACCCAAGGGAGTTATTAGAGGATTGTCCAAAGATGGAGGTGTCTAGAAAAGGATCACGATCCAGGGGTTGGAAAGATTTTCCTCCACCCCACTAGTCAGACTATGAGGACTCCTGGATTTCGTGTGCCTGCCTAGCCAAAATCGAAGGATTTGACTCGAAATAAAATACCTCTAGGACTCTCTCATCTGTCTTCTTCCCTTCTCAACCCCATTTCATTGTATAACTTTAAGTGATTAGGGTTTATGTCTCTCCACCCCCTCCTAAGTTTGGGGTTAAGAGTATTAAGGATTAAGGAATCATCCCCCAATTAATAAAAAGCATGTAAGTAAGATGTCATGGACATAAGTTTTGATAATTAGAAATGTAGACTAAGTTAATTACATGCTTAGACTGCATGACCTATGTTGTCATGCCCTCAGGAGAACACTAAGGTTAGACCATCTTGTAGGAAGATGAGGAGAGGGATAGCCTTGGAGGAATAAACCTCCAAGAAGAGGAAGAAACCTGACACATCCTCTGAGAATGATGCTCAACCCAAAACCTTAAGCGGTGGATAGAGAAAGAGAAGACATGATGAGTTGGATTTCATAGTTGAACATGCATGTATGTATGTGGATTATACGTACATGCTTTACCTAGAGGCTTTGAGTACGCTTGAGAAACATAGACTATGAGTGGTTGTTTAACCCCTAGTGCCTTTTGGTGACCCGACCTTGGGGTGGGTCGTACCTGATAGGGACAGAGGGATAGCATCCTGATTCAGTAGGTTAGTGGTGACTGTATAGGAACCCTAATGGAGATATATGAGTAGGAAGAGACATGCACCTACATAGAAGTGAGTAACAACAAGGCGGGCTGTAGGTTTTAGACCTAAGCTAGAAGGGTTATGCCTAATAGTTTAAGAGATAGGCATGTAGAGCTTTGGATGATCTTGTCTGGACATAAGTTTTGATAGTACGTTTCACCCATGTAGGGATAGATGTGTATCCTTAAGAGCTTGATCCATCTTCTTAGAGGGAACCTTGAGTGGTAGGACCAACCATAGGGTGAGCTCTAGAGAGAGGGCAAGACCTTGATGAAGAAGGTTGCAGACCTAGACTCCGAGGCATGAGGAATCATGATAAGTTTGGTATGATGTGACCTATAATAGATGACCCTGAGTAGAGGTATGTGGTTTCCTCATTCATGATCTATAGAGGTCAGCGTACCTTAGGTGTCTTTGGAGGAACCAAACCCAAGAAAAGAGAAATAGGCTCCCTAAACAAACGTATAGATGATATGAGAGCCTACCTTTTAGGTGTAGGAAAGAGAATTCCAAAGACCCTAAAGAGTTATGATATGATAACAAGTTGTGAGGCCTCACACTAAGTTGGTTGTCCTTGTGTAAGACTCTAAGGGTTGTTCACATGGAACATGAAGTATATGCCATATCATGTATAAGATTGGTTCATATTTGAGCAACTGAGCATGCGGTTAGATAGTTGATGCATAACAGGTGAACCTAGGGTTCCTGGACCAAAGAGGGAAAGTAGCAGTACCTAGTGCACATAATACTCACGAGGTTGAGTGAGTTCATAAGGAATTAAGCATGACACCCCTATATTAGAACAAAAGGAAATCCCACTTGAACTGAGGTATGTGATTGAGGAATGATGAACGAGTATGATAGACCAAGGAACTTAGAATGGTTTAATAGGTTGTCTACTTGCTATCCATGTGCATAGGTAGCATGATAGAGATAATCATATACATGATGATATAAACCTTGGAGGTAAGAACATTTTGTGCTTGAGTATCAACAAAGGAACCACGAGCTACAATAGAATCTTAAGTCAATACTAAGGTCAAGTAGGAATAAGATTGATGGGAGTAGGAGTTATCTATTCTCTGAATGTACAAGACCATAGGGTCGAGAGGTAACGACTACCTTTGCTCGAGGCCCATGGGTTAGGAGGTTGGCCACCTTCGTGAGTTCATGGGGCCTAAGGGGTAAATGTGAGAGGCACTCCTTAGATGCATAAGGGTAAGATCACCCCAAAAGTACCGAAACCCTAGATACCTTGAGGATACGACTAAGGATTGAACATAAGAGTGACGATTTGACCCAAAGGTGATGGGAAAAGTCTTCCCATGGGCATAGTCACAGAGTTGAGATGTTCATGGTGTAGAGTGAGGAGAAGCATGTTTCAACTTAGATTGGAATGTGTAATGGTGATGTGTGGTACACCATCTCTGGTCTTGGAATCAGATGAATTATGTATTTGGACTACAACCAAATGCTTATTTCATATTGTCATGGGAGTGGGAGACATGACAATACACATCCCATATACTAAGAGTAAAGGTGATATGAGTTGAAACATTTCTATGATTATTGAGGATAGAGGAAATACCACACCATTTCAGAAGTATCTTGGATTGATGGTATGAAAGCATAGATGAACTAAGGTAATCAAAATATGATGACATACTCGTCAAGAACAATTTGGATTTTATGAGTTAAAGTTTGGGTTTGATAATTGAGATGATGAATGCATGAGCTTGAAGTTTACCTGACTCAGATAGACCTAAACCCAAGATAAGGATGACGAGTGGAGTATATGGAAGAGTATGTATTCACCATCACCTAGAACACAAGGAGGCTTATGCGGTAACAAGATATGTTTAGCTGATAACAGCTCAGGTGTACATCTGTCTTGTCTAACCAGTGGAGAGAGATGAAAGAGGTTGATAGGTGGACCCGGTGACCATCAGAAGACTAGACATGTGTGGCTAACATCCAGATACAACCATACCTATTGGTCAAGTTGGTGGTTGCCCAGTTAGCAAACCCAGAGCTTGAGGAGATAAAAGGGTTGTTATAAGAACCTCATATGCACCACTCAGGAAAATTAGGTGGTGAAATCCACTACTAGAGTGCTTTAGAGTTTCCGAGAAATCACCCTGTAAGAATCATGTGGTGCAAAAATCTCATGATTATAAGTACACCACACACCCTAGTACTACCAAGATAATTAAGGTTTGCAGTGGTACCTAGAATGAGGAATAATATAGAGGTGCATGTAGCCAGTGGCCATACATGCCAGAGGGTGAAGGTCGAACACTAGTGACTTAGTGGATTTCTACAGATAAGGAGGAGTCCCCAAGGGGAAATGGGAGCAGATCACCATGAACATTGTGGTGGGTCTCCCCTGGACCAAGGGAGGTCATGATGTAATATGGGTTATGGTAGGTCACCTTACCAAGTCGACACATTCTCTTTTCTAAGAGAGAACTACCAATGTGACAGATCCGGTTGAACCATATATATATATATATATATATATATATATATATATATATATATATATATATATATATATGAGAGAGAGATAGTTCAACTGCACAGTAATCTGAGTTCAAGTATTCTTGATCATGAATTTAAGTTTGCTTCCATGTTGTGGAAGTAGATACATGAAGAACTGGATACTAGATTGAATATTAGTACAACATATCACCCATGAATGATGGGTAGTCAAAAGAGTATGATCCACACTTTAGAAGGTATGATGAGAGCATATGTGCTTGTTTGGGGTGGATCGCGGGAGCAGTAGTTGCCCCTAGTTGAGTTTGTTTGTTATGATAGCTATCACGACCAGTATCGGGATGTATGAAGCTCTTTATGGGAGGATGTTTTGGTCACCACTTCACTAGGATGATGTCAGTGAGAAGACCTTGTAGAGGTCAGAGAAACCATAGTGTATGCAGATGAAGTCACTTTGATCGAGTAATGGCTGAAGAAAGCCCATGATCGACAAGACTCACATACTGATGTGAAGCAGACTGACTCGCAGTTCACTGTGAGAATCTGACCCCTCTGAGCTATAGCTAAGATTAGAGGAAATATGAGCCCCCGATACATGGGCCCGTTTGAGGTTTTGGAATGGATTGGTGGAGTTGCTTTTGTTTGGCCTTACCCCTCAGGATAATATGATGTATGGTGTGTTCCATGTGTCTGATCTAGAGCACTATGTGATGTACCCAAACCATGTACTGATCATTGAATCTATTGAACTCCAAGGGAGTCTAACTTACCCTAAGTCACCTATCAGGATACAAGATACCAAGGTGAGAGAGCTCAGGATTAAAGTATAGAGATGATAAAGGTTCTTTGAAAGCACTATGGAGAGGATGAAGCCACATGGGAGTTGATGATGGACATGGAAAGGTCTTATCCTAAATTGTTTGAATGTTTGGTTGAATTTTTAGCGAAAAATTCCGATAAGAGGGGAAGGATGTTACAACCCCAATTTTTGGGCTTATATGGTTTGAAATGCAATTTCTCCAATAAGATGTATGATTATGAAATTGTATGATTTATGTATAATGAGTGGATTTCTTTGATGATATTTCCTTTAAATATATGATTTTGTGGATCCTAACCAGTTAGTAAGTCCAATATGATAAAAAGGAAAGAAAAAGTTGAATTAAATAAAATAATGCATAAAAAGGAAAAGAAATTAAAATTATGATGAGAAATATGTGGAATTCTTTGGAAAGTTGTATGATTGATCATCATGGATTAGATTTTGAATCCACATGGTTTCTAATGGTAAAAAGAATCCAAATAAATGATATAAAAGAGTAAGAGAGAGAAAATATGAATAAAATATGCCTTTTTAAGTGATAATTTGTATATGAATAAAAGTCTCTCATACTTTCGAATTTGAGTTCCAAACTTGTCACACAAGTATCTTAAGTCATTATGGACTTTTCCTTAAAATTTGGGATCAAACGGATAAGCGATTTAGGAGATATGATTTTTAAAAGATTTCTTAAATTGAGAAGGACAACATTTAATGTCACAATTTTCCAATTAAATTAGAAATGGTTTTCTTGGTGTGTGAAATATGGGTCATCGGATATGAGATCTGACAGTGGCTTCTCATCACCAATCTTGATCTAAAAGGGAAAACTGGGAATAGTGTTGTCAATCTGATTTCTTGTATTCCTCCCTCTCTAATCCATGTGTAGTTTTGGAAACTCTCCCAATGTCTTTGGGAGATTGAATTGAACCCAAACATCTATGGATTAGAATCAGAGTTTTCTCAAATCCTAGCTAGAATGGGAAGTTTAATGGCAGAGAACACTCCTCTTTTCATATCTTCCTATTTAAGGACCAGGGACTTTGGCCCTGGATGTCAGGAAGTCCCTCCGCAAGGTCAATCAGAGTCCCCGTAGGCCAACGGTAGGACGAGTCATTCGCTATTCCGCCTATGACCCTCTAGATATGCCCTACTCACCACCAAGGACAACGACCCTATTTTTCTTATTCCTTCCTGCCCGATCCCGACCAAAGCTAGGATCACCACTGAGGATGATGGAGCCAGGTGGAGAGAGAAGGATAAAAGTTCTTCTTCTTCAGCATCTTCGCGAGCCGATCTGAGGGCGGGAGTGGTCGTCACTAGGGAGGGGGCAATGTGCCTTGTTTTCTTGATGAAACAGGGGAGAAAATGCCCTATCTGTGCAGGAGAAGTGCGAGGAAGGGGGAGGACTGATCAGATCTGGGTTTCAGTCTTAACGGACCCAAACAAGGGCTATGCGAGCCAAGGGATCGCTGGAGATAATGAGGGGTTGAAGGTTGACATGGCATCCTTCTATTAGTTCAAAGGTATATATTTTGGAATGATCGTAATAAATTATTGGTAGCTCTAATCAAGACATATGATATAAAAAATTTGATCAAGAGAACTCAAGGAATTCAATAAATATATAATTGAAGCTTGAATTTGCTTACAATTTGAAAAGTAGCTAAAGTTGTCACCTTTAATGCTTTTTGCTGATTTTGATGTTAATGAGATTGAGTAAAGTGGTATGGATGATTTAAGTTGATATTAACATGTTGTTAATAAAAAGGATGTTTAAGATCTAAAAGGATGATCTTTGTGCTTAATTGGCTAATTTAGGGTTTCATATATATAAAGTGCATTAGTGGGCTTAGAAACCCTAATTTAGGTGATTATGACTTTTAATGAGTTATATTTTGAAATCCTATGTAAGAGACAGAGCTAGCTTGATCCAAAGCCTAATTTGGGATAAATAAGCCTTAATGTAAATAATTGAGTAATTAGGGTTTTGTACATAAAAATGTTGTTTTAGAGTTTGGTTGACCTAAAAATGTAAAGTTGAGAAAATTGATCTAAGAAACCCTAAGGAAACCCTAACTCAACCTAGAAACCCTAGAAGGGATTCCCAAGTCAATAAAAGAGTCTACGATGAGTATGTAATGATTAGGTAATACATGTTTTTTAGGATTCAGACTGCTTGTGTTATTTGCTTGACTTGGTTGAGTGGACTGCCTGATTGGATTGGATAGTTTCTTAATTCTTTGAGATCTCCAAATAAGTTATGTGGTTCTTTTATGATTACTCAATTTAGTTTCACAGAGATTTTCAAGGATTTATTGATTTCTTGAAGATAACTATTTGGGTGACTTTATTTTTTGCAATCTATAAAGTGACTATGAATATAACAATGTAATTATATATGACTTGCCCAAACCAACATACCATTTCTGGATGTAAGATTTACATGGACCAAGCCCTTAAGGGAAGGTTATAGGTGGTCGAGCCCCAGAGGGAAGACCACAAGACACCTAAAGAGGTGACCCATAAGGTACCAAGCTTAGGATGGAGAAGGCAACCTAAAGTCCCTTGCAAGGACTAAACCCTAAGAGAGGGTATCCTAGAGGATGAGTAAAAATGGTTGGGAAGTCATAATGAAAATGTAATCTTGAATTGTTAACAACTATTTTATGTGATTAGGTTGTTATGAAATATGTGCAAGATATTGGTTGTCACCACAAACCAATATATTCTTATACTGATCGACGGTTTGTTTGTCGGCGTTTTACGAATATTAAATAAGGACAAATAGTAAAGTGATATTTGAAGAATAAAGCTAATTAAAGAAAGGAGGATTTAGTTAGGTAGTACTCTACATTGGGTAAAGTTCCAATCTCCTATTTTTGAAAGGTATGTGAAAAGTAAATTTTTATCCTGCTTTAAGCTTAATCTTTTGTAGAATTTATCAATTATTTTTTATTATTTGCAAAACCATTGATGCTATTTTGGGATAACGACACCAAATTCTTAGTCTTCCTTAAATGGGGGTTGCTGAGGGGTGGGGTCGTTACAAGGACAATCAATTCTACACTTGAACTGGTCGACTGGCCTCCTAGTCGGTCGGTTGGTCGAATCGGTCTTATGGCCTCTGGTCCTTGTGACGTCTGGACTCATCCTACCAGTCACTTGGGCGACCACCCGACCAGTGGCTCCTCCTATCATCGCCTCCTTGGTCCTCTAACTAATTGGTTTATCTCTTGAACTAGTCAGTTTGCTGATGAGCCGTTCGGCTTGCTTGGTACAAAATGTCTTCTTTGTCATAACAAGAATTAAAAGTTATCTGAATATTACATTGTAATTTTGAAACCTCAAGTTACATTCAAGGGAAGCATAGGAAGGAAAAATTTAGTACTTTTACATATGGAAAAGAAGAGAGAGGCTCGGTATGCAAACTGAGATATAAAAGGGAACAACAACCATCCACCATGCACAAAAGGTCTAGGGGTATAGGCCTTAACCATACTACCAATCACCATCAAAATGATTTTAAGGCGACACATATAAATTGCATACATACATACATACATACATATATATATATATATATATATATATATATATATATATAGACACACACATATATACATATACATATATATATATATATATACATATACATACATACATACATACATACATACATACATACATATATATATATATATATATATATATATATATATATATATAGAGAGAGAGAGAGAGAGAGAGAGAGAGAGAGAGAGATAGAGAGAGAGAGAGAGAGAGTTAGGCTAGTGTACACTCGAGTGTACTGGAGGCACCGTACACCTCAGTCATTTTTGAAGATGTAGTAAATTTTAAAAAAAATATAAACCATTAATATTCTTAATTATCATAAGAACATCATATATAATAAATTTTAGCTCATTTGGACACTTATAGGTCATGCATCTAAAGGAGGCAAAAATCATGTATTTCAAATTAGTTTTGTGCGTCGATTTTGTTGCCCTTGGATGAGTGACTTACACTCATCCAAATGAGTTCAAATTTTGTATGTGACCTATTATTATTTTAACCATGAAGATCAATGGATTAGATTTTGGAAAAACATGGTCTAGATAGGCAAACACCATTGGGGTGTACGGTGTGATCTGTACACTTAAGTGTATTCTAGCCTGACTCTCTCTCTCTCTCTATATATATACACATATACATATATATACATATATATATAAATATATATATAGATTCAGGCTAGAATACACTCAAGTGTACAGATCACACGAATACATTCAAGTGTGCCTGCATATCAAGACTATTTTTTGCAAAATGTAAACCATTGATCTTCACCATCATACTATAACTAGGCTACATACAAATTTTGAGCCCATTTGGATGAGTGTAAGTCACTCATCCAAGGGAAACAAAATTGACGCGTGAAACTAATTTAAAATGCATAATTTTTGTGGTCTTCATTACATGAGCTATACATATCCAAATGTGCTCAAATTTTGCGTATGAGTTGTTCACAAGATGTTTAAGAAGATAAATGGATTAGATTTTCAAAAAAAAATATTGCATCATGAAAAACTACTTGAGTGTATTCCGCTCCGGATACACTCGAGTGTATTCTAGCCTGACTATATATATATATATATATATATATATATATATATATATATATATATATATATATATATATATATATATATATGAGGTTAGGAAGTGTGTATCGACTAGTACATGTAACTTATGTGTACCTACCATTAAAATGGCATGTGTGGAGTATGCTCATAAAATCCAACCATATGGATTGACTCAAGACTATATATATTAGATGTGTTTAAAAAAGCATCACCATATCTCATATAGATCATGAGATATATCAATATATCATCCAATAGTTTCTATAATTTTCTCAACTTACCATTGATTACTAAATACACATATTCTTTAATAGGATGGTGTATGGATGTCAGATTGTGATGATTTTTTATACACATCTTATCTAAGGGGTATGAATCACATACATAAGGTTATATTGATGAATAAAATTTCACAATTATCATAAATGAAGATGGGTACATGTAAGCTACATGTACTCAGGTAAACAATTCTTTTACCTATATATATACATATATATCCATATATATGTATGTATATATAGGGGATTTATTTAATACCCGCTTGGGTAGCTACCCGCGCACCCTTCCTGATTTTTTTAAATTTCCGCAATTGTAGAGGAGCATTTTATCTAGCTCCCCAAAAAATTTCATCCAAAAATAATATCATTTGCCCCCCCAAATAAAAAAACTCGTCCATATATTTACTGACTGTATAATTTTTGTGCAGTTACTTTTTTGGTCTTAGAGTTAATCTTGTGTACCACATAGTTACTCTGTTGATCTCAGAGTTACTCTTGTGTACCATATAGTTACTCTTTTGGATAGGCGGTTAGCGAAAAATCAGGCTACCTGTGCGGGTATTAAATATGAGCCCATATATATATATATATATGGTAAAACCAAAATCTATTCGTATCGATTAAATCCCAAAACATAGTAAATTGGTGTGGCTTTAATACCACTATTAGGAAATTGGGGCGAAAAATAAGGCAGTGGAAACAAAAATTTAATGAATGATTCCCTCTTCAACAAGATTGTGTCAACAACAATGAGATGGAAAAGAAGGTTGCAAGACATATACCTAATCTTGGAGAAAGTCCAACAACAATATCCTTACAGTAGCATGCTCCTTTCTTCAAGCAGCACTCGAGCAGTCGTCAGTGGTGGCCTCCTGGTGCAACACCACAGACAGAGGTTGACAATGTCCTCCTAGTGATAGGAAACACCCCCGCCTCTGGAGTAGTCCATGCAGACCACCAAGAACTCCACATTGTGCTACCAGAGCCAATAGGAAGGTGTTGTCCCTTCAAACATTAATATGATAGGATTGATTCACTCTCCTAGAATTGTATCTCCCTTGACATCCCTCCCTTTTATGGGTAGGACTTTCTTGGGATCTCTATTGATTACCACAGCCAGAGAGGACAAACATTGTCATAGCATATTGTTGTTTCTAGGAATCCCCCAGTACCCCTCTATTTATTGGAGGGCCAGATTCATGGTTTCTTGTCGGTCTGGGGTCGAAGAGATTGGATTCACAAAATTTCTAGAAACTACAAATGACAAACTGAAAGATCTGGAAGGGGGTGAATAGAGCTTTTGGTACTTTGAAAATTTAATTAAAAATTTAAAGCAAAGAAGGAGGAGGAAATAAGGAATACACTTCGATGTAGAGTGGTTCCAACCTTTGAATCAAAGGTTTTCAATCCACTACCCAATTGTTTCCAATTGGGATTTTGAAAGTGATTTATTTTATTTACGTTGCAAGGATGTTACAACAAAATACAATCATCTTCCACTTGAAGTTGCCTTCACCTTGAAGTAGCATCAACCTCCTTGAAGCATCCTTCTTGAAGTAACCTCAAGCAACCTTGGATAAGCCTTCACCACCTTGAAGTAGATACACCACCTTGATATATCCTTCACCTAGAAGTAGCTCCAACCTCCTTTAAAGTAGCCTTCTTGAAGTAACCTCAAGAAACCTTGGAGCAGACTTCACTTCCTTGAAGTAGCTCCACCACCTTGAGACAACCTTCACCTAGAAGTAGCTCCAACCTCATTTGAAGTAGTCTTCTTGAAGTAACCTCAAGCACACCTTTAAGTCACACTAAGAAACCTCCTTTCAACAGCCTCCAACCCTGGGAGTAGTCAAGGATAACAAAATACAATATAAAAGAAATAGATTGGAAGAAACAAATACTTAACCAATCATGTACAACACTTTGATCCTATATCAAGCATATAGATCTCCTATCCACTTAAGATGGACTTGGATATATGTGGTGGCTTGGAGATTGTAGCTATAGGACACAACCTTAGAGTACAAGGAAGAAGATTGCAAGTGAATCACAACTTTGTTGCTCTCTAAAATGGATTCTCAAGTGCATCTTGTGTGTTTTATGTGTCCTAAGACCTCTCCTATTTATAGGAATGGTTTGCAAGTGTTTAGGGACATTTTAGGGAGTGTCTAGAGTGTTCTTAGTGCTTAACTAGTCGTTAGGTAGAAAGTAGTTGGGTTGTAATGGCTAAAATGTTTGTTAAATGTGAGGTTTCCAAAACTTTTCTCGATCGAAAATGTTGTCGACTGGGGGAATCTCGCTCCACAATATTTTTGACCAGATGACTATCTGGGTTCAGCTAGCTATATGTCTATTTCTCTCTTATTTAAACCTATTGCAACCGCTATATCTTGGTTGACAATATTGTCAACTGAAATTGACTCTGAGAAGGACTTTTTGCAAGCATTTGCAACATATGTGAGGTCCTATTGATGACTCATATGAAACCTATTAACCCTAAAGTCTTCATGTGAGTGTAAGAAAAGGTTTCATGTGGATAGGGAAGATCAAATGCTTTATTTACATGATATCTAAATACTTGTACATTATATACTTGTACAAGTTTTTACATCGAGTACAATCATGAAAATATTAAACATTTAAGCACATTGATATTCAATTATCCACTTAGTATGATCTCCTCATTTTCTTGAACCTTGAAATACTCAAATAGCATGTTAGATCCCTAAGAATTAAATGTTTGTCATCATCAAAACAAAGGGTACGCTAATGTCCAATTTAGCCACCACAAACCAATCGGTTCACATGGCCAATCGATCAATTCATGCATGAACCAATCAGTTCATGCCGTAAATTGGTCAGTTCGTGCATGTTTCCTATTCTTAATCACGTTGGTATTCAATGTACAATTAATGCTCTACATGATGTCATCACTAATCCTTGATCTAGTCAAATTAACCATTGAACTGGGCGATTCATCACATGATCTGTTCGTCTCAGACCTTGAACCAGTCGGTTCATGCCCTGGTTCAACCATTAATTAGTCAATGTTATTTTCAATTGACCAGACACTCCAACTGTTTGGTTCAACACTTGAATCGGTCAGTTTAGATTCTAGACAGTCAATTTTGAACCTTGGTTGCTTAATTGAATTCCTAAACACTTTTAGTAATCAAGTTAAACATCATTTATGAATAAAATCAAATTCCAAGTGCATCCTATATGTGTGAACCTATATGTCCCAAATTGCATTGGCAGTGAATGCTCATAACTAACTTATGACATCACAAGCAATGGGCATTATCTAGCAACACATCATTGCTACCCAAGTAATTTGGAAAGTTGGAGAACAACTTCAACCTACAATCCGTGATCAATGTTACCATGATTGTATATTTCCTTTGTCTCTGATATCCAGATTGAACTCGAAACATGGAATCATCATCCTCTCAATGTTCAATCCATGTTCCTTGAACTAGAGCGGACTATCTGATATGCATGTGAGTTCACATATCATATATTGAATCAATGAGTATGGCCATACATTTCTCAGTCTTGCTTATCAAGTGGCATGGATATCAATCTCTTATAGGAGGGACAAATCCCATATACATCACTCACAGTCAATCCCCATGTGTCATAGAGTACCCAAGCATCACCTTTATGGAAACCCTTATTCAAGGTCATGTTTGATGATGTCAAAGTTTTATGGACAACATGTAATGATTATAGTGACTTCTAAGAGCCACAATTACCACTATCACAATGAGAGTTGACTACCATTCCATGGTTTCCATGTATCACTCTCAAGATGGGCATGTCCCATACATTGTTCTCTAACATGTACATGTGTACCTAACTTGATATCACATATCATGACTAATGAGACTCTGTCATCAGTCAACACACACTCTAGTCTTATGTATTACTTTTGTCTATTTTGCTTCCATAGTAATATCAGACTAGGGATATAACAAGAATGTATGTACTCTTATAATACATACATTGTTCAAGTCTTCAACCTGAAGACATGTGTCATCGAGTAACATCATTCTTTAGACAACTACTTATGTCTTTGTCACCATATCATGATTGATACAAACATAATAGATGGAATTAACTTTATCATTATCAAATCAGGTATCTGGTTCCCCATTGAAATCAACAATTGAGATGTTGGGAGATTTAGATAGTGCCAATAGCCAAGATGGCCCTTAGTTTTGTTTAGGATGTCATGCCCACTAAGAATAAGACCCTAGTGATGTCATTGTTCCTTTTCTAAAAGGGTACACCATAGAAAGACATGGTCTAGCTGACTTAGGGGCTAGCATCAATATTATTCCTCATTCTCTGGTAGTCAAAATAGGATTAACTGATATGGTTCCTTCTTATATGAGAATTTGGACAGTAGTCAATTCTTAGATACGACCAATAGGAGTCGTTGAAGATGTCATGATAAGAATTGGAATTTTCTTTATTCCATGTGATATTTTTATCATCAACACTAAAACAGATCCATGGCATCATATGATTTTTGGGAGATCATTTCTCTATACTACATGAGCTCTAATTGATGTAGTAAGAGGTTTCATTACAATAGGGTCAACAATGAACACATAGACCTTGACATCATGGATCATATGAAGGGCCCATCTCAAATCAAGTCCAATTACTTTGTTGTTTGTTTCAGTCAAATGTGTGCCGAGATTCAGGAACACTATGTGGTTGTGAATCCTTCAATGCATGTTGTTACCATTCTTCGTCTAGTATCATTGATCTAGAATTTGAAGAGATATTAGCTTATCTAGAGGTTTCTAAAGAAGAGGAAGCAAATCAATAAGGAATGATTGAGACATCAATATATATATATATATATATAGAGAGAGAGAGAGAGAGAGAGGATTAAAAGATGAATCTGCATTGAAACATGTACTTAATTAAAACATATACTTGAAGGAATCATATATGAATTTATAGATAATGAAAAGAGAAATCCAGTCATTATATATTTTAAATTTCATGCTGAACAATTGGAGTAACTCCTTATAAATCTCATGCGAAGAAGAAAAACAATTGGCTAGTGCATTGACAATATTGAATGCAATACTCCTACAATATGTATACATCGTATTAATCTTGAAGAAAATTCTAGACTATAATTTTAAGGACAAAGAAAACTTAAATGATAAGATGTGTGAAGTTGTGCATGAAGAAGTCATCAATCTTACAATGTTGGAATCGCCTATTCTATTAGTGATAGTAATTGGGTCATCCCAGTATATGTCATGCCCAAGAAGTAAAGAATGACTATTGTCAAGGGAAGCAATGGCCAAGATCTAGCCACCTGCACATTAGCAGTTGGTGTATGTGTATTGATTATTGACTACTAAATGCCACTACAAAGAAGGATCACTTCTACTTACCTCATAATTGATCAAGTTCTTAAGTGATCAGATCACCATTCTCATTTATGTTGTTTAGATGGTTATTTTAGATTTTACCAAGTTCACATCCATCCTAATGATCAAGAATAGACCACCTTTACATGCTTGTATGAAACCTATTCCTTTAGAAGGATGCCTTTCAGATTATGTAATGCTCCAACTACATTCCAAAGATGCATGTTGGATATATTTGTAGATATTATTGAAGAAATCATGGAGATGTTATGGACAACTTCATAGTGTATGTATCACCTTTTGATGATTTTTTGAGGAATCTTTCTCACGTCATGCAAAGACGTGAATAAGAGCAACTTATTCTAAGCAGGGAAAATGCCACTTTGGTATGTGAAGCCATTGGTCTTGGTCATGAAGTTTCTAAAGAAAGAGTAGAAGTGGATAAGAGCAAGATACAAGTTGTCTCAAAGTTACTGCCACCTTATTTGGTGACGTCTATGTGGAGTTTCCTTGGTCATGTTGTTGATTATAGAAGATTTATCAAAGATTTCTCTTATATTTCAATGTCGTTGTCTAACCTTCTGGTAATGGACACCCCTTTCATTTATCTCAATATTATCTAAAGGCTTTCCATACCCCAGAAGATGAGCTAACATCAGCACCAATAATGCAAGTACCAAATTGGAATCTTCCATTTAATTAAATGTGTGATTCTTGTGATTTGTTGAGGGAGCAGTCCTCTTATAGAAGAATGACAAAAGGCATCATGCCATCTATTAACCAGGAAACCCCTTGATGAGGCCCGAGTGAACTAACCACAACAGAAAAAGAAATGTTTGTAGTCATTTAAACTTTTGCTAAGTTCTGATCTTTTTGTTTGGTGGCAAAGTCACTATCTATATGGATCACAGAGCTATCACATATCCCATGATGAAGAATTAAACTAAGCCCTGCTTTTTGGATGGGCCCCATTTCTGCAAGAATTCCATCATGAAATTGTAGACAAAAAAGGTTTAGAGAATGTTGTTGTTGACCATATTTCAAGAATTCATGTTGAGAATGATGACTCTATGTTGATAAATGAATCATATGGAGATGAGACACTACTCACCATAAGGACAACTAACCATGTGAAACCCTGGTATGCTAGTTTCTATGATTATCTAGCATGGAAACAACTGCCACCTCATATGATATATAATCAAAAGAAAAAGATTAATACGAACCTAAACAAATACTAATGGGATGATTCATTGCTATTTAGAAGGTGTGTGGAAACTTGTACCATAGATGCATTCCTAAAGAAGAAGTACATTCTATCCTAAAGAACTGCCATTCATCTCTGTGTGGAGGGTAACTTGGTGTTGAAAAGATCACATTGAAAGTTTTACATTATGGCTTATATGGTCATAAATCTTCAAAGACTCTCAAGATTTTGTATAGGCATGTGATGCACACTAAAGGGAAGGTAGCATCACTAATAGGAACGAGATGCCTCTTCATATTAGATCAAAGTTGAAATATTTGACATTTTGGGGATATATTATATGGGTCCATGTCTGTCCTTTTTCAAAAATTGCTACATTCTAGTTGTTGTGAATATGTGTCAAAATGGGTTGAAGCTATGGCTTCACCTACCTTTGATTCTAAGATATTTGTGTTTATTTTAAACAAGGTGATATTCCTAAGATTTGGAGTTTTTATAACATAAATCAACGATGGAGGTTCTCATTTTATTGAAAGCAATTTTTGAGGAATTATTGAAATATATGAAATAAAACACAAGCCCTCCATCCCACATCATCCATAGACCCTATAAATGTAGAGGCATCGAATCATAAAATCAAACAGATCCTCAAAAAGACCCTTACGAGTCTTGAAAGATTGGTCAACAAAACTCGATGATGCTCTCTTAGCATATTGAACTGCATAAAAAACTCCCATTATCAACACCATATCGTATGGTATAGAGAAAGTCATGTCATCTTCCTTTAGAATTAAAGCACATATCTTAGCGGGCCACTAAAAATCTCAATATGGACCTAGAATTTTCAAAACAAAAGAGGTTGTTGAAACCACAAGGATTAGAAGAACTTCACCTCCATGCTCACCAAAATACCAAAATTTATAAAGAGAGGACAAAGATCTGGCATGATTCGCATATCAAGAGAAAGGACAAATGTGTAGGGGACAAAGTTTTGTTATTCAACTTTTCTATTGTCTTTTCCTAGATAAATATGGTCTCATTACTCTAGGCCTATCACTTTATCATGTTTTATCTTATTAAAAATATGGACATTCACAAACAAAAAGTTTGGGACCTTTTATATAAATGAACACCACCTGAAGAAATATTATGAGGATGAAGCATTTATAGGGAGAGATGACTTAGAGTTGTTTGAACCACCTACCAACGAGTGGGTGAATTAAAGATTCAAGATAACTAACTATTAAAAAGTGCTCCTTGGAAGAAGGTCCAAGCTTTATTACCTTAGAATTTGCTTTGCATTTCCTTAGTTTTCTTGATTTTCTTTGTACCGATCTTGATAGACATGTGTTGATCGAGCTCTAACTTTTTGTTTCTACCTTGTAGATGATTGACCTTTGGAAGCTCAACCATTCTCAAAATGATGATAGGTCGAGTGCTTCACTAAGAAGCCATCAATTGAATTTTTATCCTCTTTATAACTCGATAGAATAACCAATCAACTTTTTCTATATCAAGCTCACCCATCCACCTATTTAATTAGGCACATGTTAAACCCATAAAACTCTAGAATTTGGAATATATTGCCATATGTGAATTGACCTGAACTGGTCGACCTAAGCCAATTGACATGAGTTGATTGGCCTTCGTGGAGCTCAATAAACACATCTTCATTTCTCATCCTTCCCACCCACTAATAACATTGTCTATAGAAGTAAGGAAGGGATCAATGGTTTTATTGACTTGCTCTCATATTAACATGCAACATTTTTGAATTCTCGCTTAACCTGTTGAACTCTCATTGTAGTTAGTCTATCGACCTCGCTTTTGTACCTTACAATTGACCATCGAGCTTGATAGCATCCAAGATTGATATCCCCTCTCTAGATTTTTAGGTAAACTATTTTTTTCCTAACACATGAACCATAAAGAACTATCGGTCATCCTATCAAAGGTCAATTAGGCTTCTATGTTGATTAGATAATTGATTGCTTTCTTTGAAGTACTTATATAAATAAACAAGCTATCGACCTCTATGTTGATAGACCACTTTGTAATGTTCTTGAAGCTTGATATGTTTTATTATTTTAGCTTGATTTGGATAACAATCGACCTCTTAAGCATCAATTGTGTTACTTTGTAAGTTCTACCAATCGACCTAATACCAATCAGCCTCCTCATTGACCTTAGAGCTTGAGAGCTTCCATGGAACTTTTTTTTATCAGCCTCTTGTTTTTGGAGTCCCGGTAGTTTTTGATCTTGATAGCCTCCTGCTTTGTCTACCCAAAGGCCAAGTTTGGGAGAGTGTAACAACCTTGAGTACTAATATTTTCCAGTAAGCCAAATGTAACACCCTAGCCCACTGCCCCAAGTCTCTAGTAAAGTTTTAGGAATGATGAACGGCCCCACAGACTACCACTAGAATTAATTGTGGGCTTTGTCCTCACTCACGTGCAAGCCAGGATAAATTTTCTGATTGGTCACCTATCCTAGTACTAATATGGGCTTAGAATGCTCAACCATAGAGTTCTTTAGTGATGGGATCCCTGAAAAGGAGGTGTACCTTGGTGATATGGGTAGTCCAATCATTCCTTTTAAGATCATTTTATTTTAGGCCTCAAATCCTGGGATGTTATACCAAACCAAACTACAAGATTGAACTTTGAAACCTATTGACTTTTGAGCTTCATAGTATACATGATTGACCTTGTTAAGAGAGATTGATGGTTTGACACTAAGATATCAATCTGTATACAATAACCTTATATTAATAATATCTTTAGTACGTAAAGTCAAATTCATATTACTATGACTTCTCTTTTATTTCTGACAATTTGCAAATGGCTAGTACAAAGACTATAGTATGCATTACCGAAGTATAAGGTGACATCAAACAAAGGGAGATTGCTTCCTCGAGTGAAATAAACCACTCTTATTATGAGGATAGTGATAATTCTAAAGGGAGTAACAATTAAGTTGCATAATAGATGGGTATGAAAATGTTCTTCATGAGCCCCCCTCCATATACAAAGCTAACACGTGTCCAAGAACTGGGAAACTGGACACTACTATAGCCCAAGTTTATGAAAACCTAACAAGGGAGGAGGTCCTCAATGAAGAGCTTCAATTGGGCACATTCCATTCAAGAGATGGCAGACACAAGGTGGTGTATGCTAGAATGGTTGGAACTTCAAGGTGACATGATTCACTGATAAGCATACACTCCACAAACTGACCATTTCATAATGAGTTTATGACTTTCTTGATGGTTCTATTGAGATATATTAATCTTCAACTATTGTATGGTCTTTATTTCTATTTTCTTGTTACTTAAGTCGATGTAATATGGGCCTAAGTCTATAGTCCCATTAGGATTTTCTATTTGATTCCTTGTTGTGTCCCCCCTATTTATAGGATAGGGCTGTACTCTTTCCCAGATATAGAAATATTGTTGCTTTTGTAATGTTTGGGCCCATTGCCCACAGTTCTAGTAGAGTTTTTAGGAATGATGACTAGCCCCATAAACTACCATGATCCTTAACTACATGCTTTGTCCTCACTCATGCACAAGACAGGATAAACTTCCCAACTATCCACCCATCCTAGTACTGCTCTGGGTTGATCATGCTTAACCACAAAGTTTTTTAATAATGGCCTCACTGAAAAGGAGGTTCGCCTTGGTGATATGGGTAGACCAAACATTCCTTTCAAGGTTATTTTATCTGGGGCCTCAAATCGTGGGACATTACAATCTCCCCCACTTAGACTCTTGATGTCCTCATCAAGGCTCAACTATATGGCCTCATAAAATTTTCTGATTTCAATTCAAAACTAGAATGTCCTATGGACACCCAACTTCTGATCATGGAATATTGACGTAGGGGTGGCTACATCACCATGGACAACCCTTTCCAACCTACTTGGACCGCACGACTCAAGACTGGCATGCTACATCCCCATGTGGGCCCCACCTATTGGAGGAGTTTTGGCTCTAATACCATTTTTAATGCATGGGCCACTGCCCAAGGTTCTAGTAGAGTTTCAGGAATGACAACTGGCCCCACAGACCACCACTAGCCTTAATTGTGCACTCTGTCTTCACTCACGCACAAGCTAGGATAAACTTCTTTATTAGTCACCCATCCCAGTACTGCTCTGGGATGAGAACATTTAACCATAGAGTTTTTTAGTGATGGGATCCCTAAAAAGGACCTTGGTGATATGGGTAGTCCAATCATTCATTTTAAGATCATTTTATTTGAGGCCTCAAATCATGAGATGTTACAACTTTTAGCATAGTATCAAGAGCAGGACATATAGCCACCTCAAGATCCCTTATTTTCCAAGTTGATGTTGTTGTTGTCTCCCCTCCCATATGCACTCACCATCTTCTTTTTCTCCACCTATGTTGATCACACCAGGGGAGATCTAGTCTACTTTCTAGCCCTATCATCTTCCTAAAGATGATCTATGAGAAATGACTATGGCCTTTCTGATAGTCGTATGCTCTTAAAGTCAATTGTTTGGAAAGCCATAAGACATCCTTTTTGTAGTCATCTATGACCATCTTTTCTAGTTCTTTATCTATGTATTATTTTATGTGATTGGATCTTTCCCACATACCTCTATTTGTCTTGGTGATCCATAAGGTTCACTACCTATTTTGTTTTTTTTTGGACTTAGATATGTTGTTTTGCCACCTACATGGTGTGTCTATGTCTTAACACAGTGTGTTGTCATTGTGAATCTATTTATGGGGATTATATTATACTCAGAACAACGTATCCACTTCCAGACACTTCATTTCAGTGACTTTCTAATCCATTTTTTTTCTCTAAATCTACTTTTCTATTATACCTTGTGTTGGTATATTATGGGTTCATCTTCATCCTCTTTGGGATTCTCTAGGAACACTCTAAGTGTCCAATCTATGTGGATTTTAATGGATCCAGCTATATCCTATGGGCACACTCCTTTTATATCTATCCACACTCTTCGAGAAAATTGGAGAATCTCGCAAATCTACCTCCACCATAATAAGACATATCTCATATTGAGAAATATACTGAAGAAGCATACGATAAGATAAAGATAGATTTTAAAAGGTGTTGAATATAACTCTCTGGTCATCTCCTAGATTCTAAATAGTTGTGAATCCCATATCTCTACTAATATACTCTTCACTAACACAACTAATGAGGCATGACATCACCTTTCCCAAGTGTACTCTAGTAAAGAAAATGCATCTCAAATATTTGATATATACAAATGTTTGCATTCTCTTAAACTTGAATGTGACTCAGCCTTTGCTTCACATTTCAAAACTTTTAAAGGGATTTTGGGTGAGCTCAGGCATCATCACCCCTTATCATCTGATCTTTACAAAATGTACAATGGTAAGAGGAAATACAATTATGTCAAATTTTGGCATCTCTACGTTCTAGCTACGGAACTATCCACCAAAAAAATCTTGCAGTTGAACCCTTGCCAGCATTGCATGATGTCTATCTTTGACTGACTCATTATCTACATTCCAACACTACTACAGAGGAGCCCATTACCCTTGTTGTTGCTGGATGAGGGCGTGGTAGTCCTGGTCATGGTCGGGAAAAGGGTCTCGACAATAGTGGGAGACAATCCTCTTCTTCCTCATCCCAATCTTCCTCATTTCATTCACGATTCTACAATTTTTGCAAGTGTACTAATCATTATGAAGACAAATGTTGGCTAAAGCATGGTAAACTAGAATGGCCAATAAAGTGTCAACTATCGATGCTGAGGAGAGTCTACTTTTGTTCCTTGTGATACTAATCCTCAAATGATAACATGGAGTTCTTCTGACCTTGACAAACTGATCAAGGCCGCTTCTACTACTACTGTTACACCTTAAGAAAACATTGCCCTACACTCAGGTGACCCCTCATGTCTTCAAGACTCTTCCTCATCATTAAAGATGATTGGGTTATTAATTCAGGTGATGTAGTACTTATGACATGAAATAACAAAACTTTTTACTTACCTAAGGAAATCTACTTGTAATCATCTTGTGTGTGTAGAAGATGGATCCACTTCTCCAATTACTGGGAGATGATATGTGAATAGAAATCTTCTTAAATTTGTTTTGTATGTGTTGAAATTCCTATTAAACTTGATGTCTATTAGTAAAGCTACCAAACCTTAAACTGCATTGTAACTTTCTTTCCTTACAATGTCTCTATGTAGGATGTCGGGACAAAGAAGATGATTGGTGGGAGATATGAAGGTGGAGATGGTATGTACTACCTATAGACCTTGTCAAACCCCCCTACTACTGCTCTTGTGGCCTAGTCTAGCTCCCTTCATCAATGGAACCTACAACTTGGTCATCCTTTTGCTTCAAAATTGAAGTATTTATTTCCATTTCTTCCTATCAAAATCTATTCATGTCAGTCTTGTTATCTTGGAAAAAACTATCAAATAGTGTTTCCTCCTCGTCATAACAATAAGAGTCCAAGTTTGTTTTATTTAGTTCATTCTAATGTTTGGGGACCACATTGTATTGCTAATCATACCAGTGTATGGTATTTTGTAATCTTTATGGATGATTGGTCATGTTCTACTTGGATCTATTTCTTAAATGATCATTCTAAATTTTTATATATTTCCACTAAATTCATAAATGAAATAAAAACCAATTTTTTGCTACTCCTAAACTTGTCTACATTGATAATGCTTCTGAATATGTGCAACATGGTTTTCAAAACATTTGTATTACTAAGGGGGTTCTTCACCAAACTTATTGTCCCTATAGATCATAAAAAATGAAGTTGTTGAAAGGAGAAACATGCACCTACTTGATCTAACTTGCACTCTCCTAACTGAAATGAAAGTCCTTAACTTTTATTGGGCAGATGCCATCATTTTAGCCAATTATGCCATCAATTAGATGCCCTCTTCTGTACTCCAAAATAATATTCCTTAGAACCTTCTTTATTCCAATGAACCAATCTTTACTTTACCATCAAAAGTTTTTGGTTACCAACGTTTTGTTCATAATTATCAATCTAGGAGTGATAAATCATTGCCTAGTGCTTTCCACTATTGTTTTCTTGGCTACTCTCATTTACATAAAAGGGGTATAAATGTTTAGATCATGTTGCACATTATTTGTATGTCAGTGTGGATGTCACCTTTTTTGAAGATACATCTTTCTATTCTGAACCTAGTAACCAGATGCCATTTCCAACTATGACCATTCCTAACCCCACTATGTCAACATCTCTACCCGAAGGACCCTTACTTTGGCATCTTCTAATACTAATGATCTACCTCAAGATAATGTCAATATTACTGGTTCTATTACAACTTCTGATTATGATATTTCCATTACATTATGGAAGGGCAACAGTTGGGTACAAAATATTTTATCTCTTAGCATGTTTCTACAACTCATTTGAATGCTTTCATTGCTCAATTTACTGCTTTATATGAAATTACTATTTTAAAAAACATTCAGGAGGCACTACTAGACTCAAGGTGGAAATCAGCCATGGATGAGGAGATGGATGCACTTCACTCACGTGGGACATGGGGCGTTGTTGATCATCCTACATGTAGTACACTTATTGGTTGTTGATGGTTTTTGACTATGAAATACTTTCTTGATGAGACAGTTGAACGCTTAAAGGTCAAAATTGTTGCTAAGCGACACACACAACAAGTTGGGATCAATTATTTTGAAACCTTTTCTCTTGTATCTTAGCTTAATTATTTTCATATTCTGATTTCTATTGCTATTCATAAAGGTTGGCACTTACATCAACTGGATGTTAAGGGACTTTCTATATGGTGATTTATAGGAGACTATCTATATGTATCAACCTCCAGGTTATATTATTCATGGGGAGTACTCTGAGAAAGTATGCCTTCTGAAGAAAGCTATTTATGGCCTCAATTAGAGTCCACAAGCATGGTTTGACAAGTTATCCCTTGTAAAGCACAAATTTGGCTTCATGTGGTCTCAATGTGACCATGTTGTGTTTATTAAAACCACTACTACTAGCATACTTTTTCTTATTATTTATGTGGATGACAACATCCTATTTGGTAGTGGTGATGCAGGAATTGTTGATACAAAGAAATATCTTATGAAGCATTTAGTAACCTAAGACCTTGGGCATCTATGATATTTTCTTAGCATTGAAGTAGCACATAAAAAGGATGGAGTATCTTTATATCAAAGAAACTATACTCTAGACTTACTTACTAAAACTAACATGCTTGGTTGCAAACATGTGGTCTCCCCTATGCATCAAACACGTGATATATGGGCAGAATTTACTCATCCCTTAGAAGATCAATTTAGCTATAAGTGCTTGGTTGGAAAACTTTTATATCTTAATGCTACTAGGCTAGACATATCCTTTGTTGTTGTGTTCTTAACCAATTTTTGGATTGTCCTAGGCACTATCACTAGGAAGTTGCATGTCGAGTATTGAGATATTTGAAGAACACACCTAGACAAGGAGTATTTTATAAAAGAAATGGGCATCTATATGTTACATGACATTCTGATGTGGATAATACAGCGTGTAAATCTGATAGGAGATCTACATATTGTTATTGTACATTTGTATGGAGTCACTTGGTTACCCATAGTAGTAAAAAACAAAATGTTGTTTACAAATCTACTGTAAAATTTGATTATCGTGCAAAGGCATGTACTACTTATGAGATATTATGGATCAAAATTATTCTTTCTGACTTTCAGTTTCCTATCATTCATGCTATTCTGATGTGTTGTGTCAATCGTGTTGGTATGTATGCCTAGAGAGCCAATCATATGATGATTGTAATGGCACATCTTGTAAATGATTTGATTAATTATAAAGGCAATCATCCAATTTATTATTTTTTATTCAATTATGAGATAATGATGTAACATAATAAATGTCTAAATAATAATATTACTCAATGACGTATTTCTTTGGGTTGAGGACATGAACAATGAGATCATATGGATGTCAAGAGTATATACATTGTTGTTATGTCCCTAGTCGAATGTTATTATGGAAGGCTAATAGACAACAATAACACATAAGAATAGAGTGTCTGTTGGCTGATGACATAATGTAATTAATCATGATATGTGATATCAAACCAAACACATAGATACTTATTAGAGAATAATGTATTGGATAGACCACCTTGAGAGTGACACATGGAAACCATGGTTGGTAGTCAGAGTCATCTCTCATAGTGATGGTGGAGATGTGGTTCTTAGACCTGGGATCACTACACTCATCACATGTAGATCGATGTACTTTGAAATCATCCACCGTGACCTTTAATAAGGGTATCCATAAAGGTGGTTCTTGGGTGCATTTTGACGCGTGGGGATGACTGTGAGTGATGTAAATGGGAATTGTCCCTCCTACAGGAGTATGATATCCTAGCCACTTGATAAGCAAGATTGAGAAATGCATGGCCATGCTGATGTGAGTCAATATGTGATATTGAGCTTACACATACCTCACACAGTTTGTTCTAGTTCAAGGAACATGGATTGATCATTGAAGAGGATGAGGATTCCATGTCTTGAGTTCAATCTGGATATCAGAGACAAAGGAACTATAAAATCATTGTAACACCAATCACATATTGTAGGTTGAAGTTGTTCTCCAACTATCTGTTTACTTGGGTAGAAATGATATCTTTATAGATACCACTCATTGCTTGTGATTTCATAAATTAGCTATGGGCATTCACTCCCAACATAACTTGGAACCTATAGGGTCACACACATAGGATACACTTAGAATTGGAGTTTATTCATGAATGTAGTTTAAACTTGATTACTAAAGTGTTAGGTATTCAATTTTTTCAACAATGGATGAAATTTGAATGACTCGACTATGTATTGATTGATTCAAGTGTTGAAGTGATCGATTCAAGTGTCAGGTCAATTGAACCAACATTGGCAATCAAAACCATGAGACGACCAGTTCAGCAAGTGAACCAATTTGCTCAGGTATGTGGACTGACTGGTTCAAGTTGTGAACTGACTGGTTGGTTGACCAATTCAATTAGATCAAGGATTGATGATGATGTCATGTTGTAATCAAAATTTAATTGCCAATATAATTACAATTGGGAAACATAGTGCAACAACCGATTCAAGGGTTGAACTGATCGACTCACATATGAACCATCGGTTCAGTAGTGAACCGTTTGGTTCAACGGTCATAGGTTCTAGAAAATTCATGAAATTCTGTCTCTTCAACTCTTGCTCATACTGGAAGCCCTAACCCTAGACCACCTATAAATAGAGGGGTACTGTAAGCCTTCTAGAGACACAATCAATAAGCTCTGACAATTGTTGTCTTCTCACAATTGTGGTAATGTGAGAACTTGAGCAAGCTCTACCTGTCAAAGGGAGGAGCAACAAAGGAGAGACAATTGGGAGAGCAAGTTGGCTCTAGCACGCTGACTAGGAGAGACAACTCCTTCATGTTTGTTCATCTAGAATGACAAGAGTTCCTGGTGGTCTATGTAGACTACTATAGAGGAGATGAGGTTGTTTCCTGTCACTAGGAGGATAAAGTCAACTACCGTCTGTGGTGATCAACCAAGAGGCCACCACTGATGTTGTCCAGGTGCATCTTGAAGAAAGGTGCACTCTACTACAAGGGAAAGTTTTTGGACTTGCTCTAGGACCAGGTATAATCCTTGCAGATCTCTTTTCCATATCATAGTTGTTGACATGATCTCTTGACTAGGAAAATATAGCAAGTAAAATTTTTGTTTCCTCTGCCTGATTTGATGCCATATTTCCTAACATTAGTATCAAATCCACATCAATTTACTAATCTCTGAGATTTAATCGATGTGATTGGATTTCTATTTTATCATTTATTAACAATGTGAATACTTAAAATGAATAAAGTGCATATATATATGTGCCAAAATGCATCCCTTTAAAATCCTTCTTATGGTGATTGGAAGTATGGTTATGGCCTTTTAACCCTATACCTTTTGTGCTTGGTTGGATGGTTATTGTTCCAATTTATATCTTGGTTTGCATACCAAGCCTCTCTCTTATTTTCTGTATGTAAAATATTAATTATTTCCTTCCTATGCTTCCCTCGTATGTAACTCAAGGTTTCCCAATTATAGTATAGTAAGTTAATTGGATTAGGATAGTTTTATTGCATGTTATGGAAAAGAGGGTGTTTTGCACGAAACGGCCCTATCAGTTTAGGAGACAAACTGACTAATTGGAGGACCAAGGAGGCCAATGATAGGAGGGGCTAACCGATTGGCTGGTGGCCAAACTGACCGACTGGAGGAGTCCAGACGTCACAAGGGGTACAGACCAGATGACCAATCTGTGAGATCAATCAACCGACCAGGAGGCTAGCCAATTGGTTCAAGGGTTGAACCGATCAACCCAAACCATTTCTAGCATAGATCATCATTAATAACATATTTCTACATATGATGTGAATCTTAGGTGATAGTAATTCCCCATGGCTCTAAGGAATTACAATAGGATGACCATAACCATTGCTTATATTTATTATTGCATGTTTTCATTGTGGTTGCATCATGTATATGATACATACTATAAGTATGTGGTGATTGGACATGTATAAGTATATAAATATAAAATCCCTTATTATAATATTAAGTCTTAGATGCTTTCCATAAGAAATACACATGAAAAACTTGATCGACTAAGCGTTGATTACCCCAAAGCATGGTGTGTTGTCCATCTCATGGAAGTATGAAGCTAGATATGTAGATTTTCCAAAGTAGGGTGCATATTCTATCGTGTTGGCTTTTAGGTCAGGTTTAACTAGGTGATCTTATTGAGATTAAGTATCTAGAAGCATAAAGATGGGTTTTGATAAAGAGTTGTACACAACATCTATCCAAGAGTTGCATTTAGATGCAATTGGTAAAATTTTCCTACCTAAATAGTCAAGTTGTGGGCGATCAGCCAAAATTGACTCATGATTTGATGAAATATGGATCTGAGCTCACTAGAATATTATATAATGCAATCTTCTAAATTGATAAGTGAGGGTTATCAATTTGAACAAAGATAGTGGGAGATATAAGTAATTAAAGGCCTAATTATATATTGTCAAATTTTATTTTAATCAAATCAAATCAAAAGTTTTTTGACAAACTATGAATTTTCTCTTATAGAATCAAATGATGAAAAATAACACATTTTTCCTTGTGATCGGTCCTTGACAAGGAGAAGTTGAATGAGAATAATTTCCATGACTGGTTTAGGATGTTGAGAGTTGTTATCACATAGGAATGCAAGCTCTATGTCTTGGAAACATCAGAGCCAGATGAACCTTCTCCCACTATGCCTAAGGTTGACAAGGATGCTTACAAGAAGCACTCTAAAGATGTTGTGGATCTTGAGTGCCTGATGTTATTCTCAATGAACTATGAGTCGTAGATACAACAAGAATATTGATGTTATTGAGATGGTTATACATCTTAAGAACATGTACCAAGATAAGGAAAGACATGAGAGATATGATGTCTCCAAGGCATTGTTCAAGTGTAACATGGCAGAAGGAGATCCAGTAGGTCCCTATATGCTCAAGCTTAAGTGGTATGTAGAGAACTTTTCTAGACTGGGATTCCCCTTCGGTCAAGATTTGGCCACTGATATGATTCTACAGTCATTGCTAGAGTCATATAGCTAGTTTGTCATGGATTAAAACATGAACAATTTGACAATCCATTGTCAAAATTGCTTGCATTGTTGAGGACTATTGAAGCACAAAAAAAGAACAAAACCAAATCCGTTATGATGATCAACAAAGGAAAGGGGAAGTCCAAGGGTAAGGGAAAAGCTAATAAGAGTTCTAGATCTGGCTAGAAGTCCAAGTCTTTTACACTCAAAGAAAAGGGAGGGGTGAACAAGGGAGGCAATCATCACAACTGTCACCAACCTAGACATTGGAAGAGGAATTGTCCTCTCTACCTGGAGGAACTGAGGTAGAAGGAGGGGATATAGATCTCTACTTCAGATGTATACATTATTAAGATAAATTTGCCTACTTCTTCATCTTGGGTACTAGATTCCAGATTTGGATCTCACATATGCTTGAATATGCATGATCTCAAGAAGTAAGCCTTTAATAAAGGTCGAGGTTGAACTATGTGTCACAAATGGAGCAAGTGTTGTGATAGTCACTACAGTTGGAACCTATAATTTATCTTTTCCCACAAGTCTTGTAATAGAGTGAAAGAAAATCTATTTTGTACATTTCATAAATATAAGAATTATTTTATGTATCTGATAACACCAAATTTTGTGATGTTTTTGGCCCTTATTTCACTGTCAAATCTCCCCTTTTAAATTGTTTTTCTCTCCTTTTTGTCATGTTTTTGAATAAACAGGCTGTGCCACACTCTGAACTCAATTTTATCATCTTTTGCAGAGTTTTCCTCACTTTTTGACTCATTTATCAGTAAAAAGGCCCGTCCCGACCCATGAACATGTTCTACCTGCATCGGCCCTCCTACCAGTCGGCCGACACACTCACTGCCCGACATATGGTAGCACAATACACTACCGCGCGACACGGGCGTGCCGTGCAAGGAGGATCTGACGAGCGACACACCACTTACCTGACAGGGAGCTGTACTCGCCACGACTACTGAAGCGTGTCGTGCGATACAAGCCACGCACCGGCAGGCGCCCACTCGTCACGACACCTGACACGCTTACAACCTGACACACCGTGACAGACGACACACATATCAGGCACCCCTAAAGCCGCAATGATAGAGCTGATGGAGGACACGTGGCGCCCGGAGAACCACAACTTCTCCCAACTGCTACCTATAAATAGCAGCTATAGGACTCCAATGGGACGGGTCAGAATCTCGCGAAAGCTAACTTGGGAAAGTACCTGGAGATAGCGTGTCGCGTCCCAGAGGTGCACTGGGCGATACTAGGTGAGCACTTCTCCTACCCGAGAGGGCGGGAATGGTTCACTTAGAATCAGCCCTGGTCACTGCAGTAGCCCGATATCAACCAACGAGGACACTTGATATGAGTAACCTGACACCCTAAGCAGTCTCTAGCCCGACACGATAATGAGCCCGATATGACTTACTCGTCATGGTGTGTCGCCCGAGAGGGCGGCATCCCATCATGACCGTATCGAGCAAGAGCGCTTTGGTCGGTACGTTTGCCCGTCGTGGCCTATCGCCCGACAGGGAGTACCGCCCGACACAGGTGTATCGGGCAGAGCTCCAAACCGGTATCAGGCTAAAGAAATCTTAGGGATCTGTTGTTGCATGTCGCTCTTCTAAATCAAGGAGGCGATACTTATCTTTCTTTTTCAGTCATTTACTTTCTTTACTTACACAATGTAATTGAACCCCTTTTTATCATGTTTATGCTAGTGGAATCGGAGGAGCTTTAAATATTTGTTGGCTTTATGTTTGGTTCTTTTTCGTTGGATGATTACTCTGTTTAGCATCCGAACTCTAGCTTGTATGCTTGGATCATGTTTTGACTAGCTATCAAACCGTGTTTCCCATTGCAGCAACCTCGAGAGAGGTGTTGTGGCTCTAGTGTTTGGTCCGATACAGGAGTACGAGAGTACCCAGGATTGGAGTTGCTTTAGTGATCCCTCCACTCTAACCCAAAGTCCAGAAACCTTGAGAGAGGTGTTGGTGCTTTGTTAGAGGTACCTTCTTTGAGAGAAGGGGGTACTGGATGTTCCTGTTGTCGCTTGTTTTACTGAAGTTTCCCCCTTTCATTCCTTACTAAAGCAATAGTGTTATCCTCTCTAGTTCTGTTGCGCAAAACCCCTAAAAGCCGATAAATGCTTAAAAACCTTAATTTTCCTTGTAGCTCCACTTGGAGATAGCTTTCTTTTTTTCTTCTTTTTTATCAATCTTCGCCTATTGTTCCCTTTGGGGACTTTATCCTCACCTTGCTTTTACCGGAGTGTAATATGTTGATTCTGAGTTATTAACACCACCACCCTTGTCCCTGTGGTTCGACCCCGATCACTACTTCGGACCCCGTCATCGTTGTGGGGGCCTAAGAGTCGGGGAATTTAAAAGTCCGACTACTTCAAATCCGCTCCTTTTGGACGCCCGATTTAGGCCGGTCAAATTTTTGGCACCGCTGCCGGGGACAAGGCAAAATGGTACTATTAACGAACCTGAATCCACTAACTACACTCCCGTGCCTCAAGCTTAGTAATAAGCTTGACAACACTACCTTTTGATCTTCTAACCTAAAACGAGTATAGTGTAGTTTGTTTTATTAATACAAGTTTTCTAACTTGATTAGACGTGCTATTCATGTACTCAGGAAAGAAGCCTTTTGCTCAGTAGAGCAACGACACCGCTAATCATGCCACCTCGCATCGAACCACCTCTTTCAGAGGGTGAAAAACACGTGAGAGTTAGACCTCACTCACCTCCGCATAGGAATAATGACCATTATAATGGCGATCAGCAACAGGAAGATCCTAAAACAGAACAATTTGAGGATGATCACCGTCATGAGAGGTGTCGTCATCACCGCAGACACTGAAGAAATAAACATAACCAGGAACAGAATAAGGGAGACAATGATAGTGAAGACTCTAACGAAGAAGAAAAGACCCTCTGGGAGTTAGCTGCCACAAAGGCCAATAATTCAAGATGTCATGTTGTCATCCCAAAGTTCAACGCAACCAACTTTGAGTTGAAACCTTCTGTAATCTCTATGATCCAGAACAAGAGCTTCAGAGGGAATTCAAAGAATAATAACCCTTACCATCATCTAGATGCCTTTAAAAATATATGTGATACCATTAAAATGTGGGGAGTTCCCTAAGAAGTCATATATTGCAAGGGTTTCATCTTTTCTTTAGAGGACAAGGCCCTATCTTGGTACCTCGGGCTGCCACATCAAGCTATGAATGGATGGAATGCGTTGGCGGATGCTTTTTTGAACAAGTTTTACCCTACAGAGAAAACTGTCAGGAATAGACAGCGGATCACGTCTTTCATGCAAAAGCCGAATGAGAATCTACACGAAGCATAGGAAAGATATCAAGAATATCAGAGGGACTGCCCTCATCACAACTACAAGAAGGGTTTTCTGATAACCACCTTCTACAATGGTCTGACCCCTGAGGAAAGGGTTTCGCTGAATGCAGCTGCAGGCAGTGACTTTCTGGGGAAGAAGCCCAGCAGATCCAAAAAGATCATCGAGAACATGACCGAGTTACAAGCTGGCACCGACTGCGACATATCTGATAGAGGATATGCTAAGATGGCGGCTAGTGAAGGAACTTCGGTCGAATCCAAAGCTCTTGAAGCTATCACTACTCAAATCCAGAAGATAGTCACCAATGTCAGATAATTGAAAGAATCAGGTGGAAAAGGGAAGAAACAAGTTGAGAAAGTCATGAAATGTGTCACCTGCAGAGAAGGTGGACACTAGGTTGATAACTGTGTTTACACCCGACCTGACGAGTCAACTGAAAGTGAATCTGAGGCAGAGGAAGCTGAGAAGGTCTCTTTTGTCAACTTGAAGAGACCGAATCACCCTGGTTTTAACTATGGCAACAAGGATGCGTCCGAAAACTCGCATCAGCTAAATAACCCCACCAAGCAACCCCAAGGTTTTGAGAAAAGAGGGGGACAAGGTCAGTTCACAAGAACTACCACTTTCCAATCAAACAAGGAAAACTTACAAGGACAAGGAAAGTACCAAAATCGACAAGCGGCTAACCCTAGTCACAACCAGGGTCAAGCTAAGGAGAAAAGTCAAGACAAGAGCTCAAACCAACCAGATTTGGTGGGTCAATTGTTTGATTTTGTCAAAAGACAAGATACTATCAACAACCAGTTGGCGCAAAGCGCACTGTCAAATTCAGGAGTTCGAAACACGATGCAAGTTCAGATGGCAGACATGCAGACGCACCAACGCAAAATCGATCAGCAGTTGGCCCAGATGGCCGAGTTGATAAAGAATCCCTCGAGTAAGATACCCTCCAACACTGAATCTGGTAAAATGGTGGTACTAAGATCAGGGAAGACAGTAGAACACCCTGAAGAAGCCAGACCCGAGGAACCTGAATCGAGGATTGTGACTGATAATCTCGCCGAAAAAGACAATCAACAAGCTCATGTCAGGGAACCTGAACCAAGATCCATGGAGGAACTATTTGGTAAGAGAAGTCCTTACTTTCTCAAGTTGCCTTTCCCTTACAAACTGATAAAGGCGCATCTTAAAAAGCGTTATGAGAAGTTTATGGAGTCAGTAAAGAAGCTTCACATCGAAGTACCTTTTTTGGATGCTTTAGAGGAAATGCCGACCTACACTAAGTTTTTCAAAGATTTGATCACCAAGAAGAAAAGAGGCGGAAGGATTGAGACCGCGCATCTAGCTAGTATGTCTTCTGCTTTTGTCAAAGTAGATTTACCCAACAAGAAGAAGGATCCAAGGACTTTCACCATTCCTTTTGCCGTTGGAGATAATGTTGAGTGAAAGGGTCTTGCTGATTTAGGGGCTAGCATCAACCTTATGCCCCTAAGCCTAGCACAACGTTTAGGTTTGACTGATATGGTCAAGACCAACATGAGGATTGAATTGGCAGACCATACCTTCAAAAGACCCATAGGAGTTGTGGAGGATGTGTGAATCCTGTTAAATAAATTGGATATTATGATAAATCCCTTTGTTTCGATGATGACAAACATTTCATTCTTATTAATCTAACGAGCTACTTGAGTGTGCAGGATGACAAAGTAGCAAGGAAAAATCCAAGAGCTTACTTAGTTATATTTTCATGCAATGTAATCAATGTTGTAAAACTTGTACAAATATATAATGTACAAGTACTTAGAATTGCATGTAAATCAAGAGTTAGATTTTCCCTAGCCAAACACCATAGTTAGACGTGTCATCCCATTTTATTAGGATCACCTTTGCACACTCACACATATAATTAATGCTTAAATTGAAACCTTGAAACAGGATCATTCTCGGTCGACAAACTCCTCGACCGAGACACTCTCGGTCGACAATCTTCTCGACCGAGAAAGATCCAAAGTAGCCGTTAGACACAACAGACAAGTTAGTTGGTAGTTGAAGAAAGACATTGCAAATCACTTGTTCCAGAGAGCCTGTCGGTCGACAAAAGTTCGACCGAGTAGGTGTCTCGGTCGACCATTTGTCGACCGAGATGGTCTCTGACAGCAACTGCAGAATAAAGTAATTAGCCGTTGTTAAAGCAACAACTTTGTACCTAACAGCTAGTTAAGCACTTAGAAACCCCTAGAAGTTGTCTAGAACGTCCTTAAGCATACTTAGGCCATTCCTATAAATAGGACAAGCCATAGGACACTAGAATTCACTTGTTACACTTGAGAATACACTTGAGCATACTTGAGCAATCTTTTGCAAGCAATTTGAGCACTGTGATCATTGGCCTACATTCTCCTTAGCTCAATCTCGTGTCCTATAGGCTAGATTCTCCTACCCACATCAATCACAAGTTCACATACTTGGCTAGGAGATCTTACGCTTGATCTAGGCATATCAAGCCTCGGGCTTAAAGGATAAGTTGTAATTTCCTTTTCCTTTCTTGTTCCTGTTTATCTTTTGTACTCTCCTTGCTACTCCTAGGGTTGGAGGTTGCGAATTGGAGAGGGTTGACTTCTCAGGTGGAGAAGGGGACTTCAAGCTACTTCAAGAAGGCTATCGCAAGGGAAGCTACTTCAGAAGGCTGGTGCAACGGGAGTTGGTGCATCTACTTCAAGGGAAGGCTGCTTCAAGGTTGGCGATTACTTCTAGGTGAAGGCTGCTTGAAGGGTTTAGGAAAAGAGATTGTATTTTATGTAAATTACTTGAAGAGGTAATAAAATAAATTTCTTTTCAAATCTCGGTTGGGTAAGCAACCGGGTAGTGGATTGACGGCTATAGTATTTGCTATAGTTGGAACCACTCTAAACCTTGTGTCTCCTTGTCCAATATTTTCATTGTGGTTGTTTGAGTTCAATAATTGTTAAATTATCTATAAAACTCTATTCACCCCCCTCTAGTAGTTTTCAATTGGTATCAGAGCGGGCTTCAAGGAACCCTAACCAGGTCTTGAAGAATGGAGGGAAATGGTGAAAAGTGCTTGGACGAAACCACTACATGCTGCAATTGGTGTTTAGGAACAAACCACAAAACAACCGGATGCCCATGGAGATCAAAGGAAGAGGATAAGCACAAAGAATGCTTTATTGCTACAACTAGTGAAGAAGAAGAAGAAGAGGTAAGTCTTTTTGATTTATCTAAAGAAGAACTAGTTGCTATTATTGAAGAAACACATAATAAATATGTTGAGTGCAAAAAGAAATTAAAGAAATCAAATAAGGAAAATGATGATCTAAATGTTAAACTTCTTGCTCTGGCATCTGAAAATGAGGATCTTAAAGAGGGAAATAAATTTTCTAATCTTAAGTTAAAATCTATGGAAGCCGATTGCAAGCTCCTTTCTGTTGAAAATTCAAACTTACAGACTCAAGTAAACGATCTTCAAAAACAACCATTATTATGCACCCATATAGATTATGACACTATTGTTAAAGAAAGAAATTTATTGTCATCCAATCTAGACCAAGCAAAAATAGACATTAAGAAAAGAATGGATGAGATTGCCAAGCTACAACAACAAGTCCGTAGTTTGAATAACCATGGCATTCTTGATCAAATTCTAGATAATCCCTATCAACAAATTGGGAGAAGGGGACTAGGTTACAAGCCTAAAGGAAAATCTCATCAACAACCTAGTCAGAGAAAGTCGCAAACCCAATCTATATATGTACCTAAAAGGACATCCTCACCCAATGACAACATAGGACACAACCATAGAAAAAGATATGAAGTTGACTCAATATGTTGTCATTACTGTTTGCGCCTTGGTCACTATTCATTTTCATGTCCTTATAAGAGAAAAGATGTAGAGTTAGTTTGGGTTCCAAAACCTCCAAACTAAATGAACAAAATCAAAGTTGAGATATGACCAATGACATTAGTTGCATATTTCTATGTCTATCTCAACTCTACATAATTACAAATATAAATGAAATTAATATTAGTTTGTTCCCTAGATGATTTAAAGTCTAAGTCAAATGAAAAAGAAAATTCCTATTTTCATATAATTTTTCGTAAAAATATTTTCTGGTCTATTCATATACTAATTATAATGGAATTATCATTGTATGCTTTATACCATGCTTTCATCATTGGGTGCGCATAGAAAATTGTATGCAAACAAGCAAAATAACTTATTAGTCATATGTTATTGCTTGCAACAAAATCTCTAACTCAGTATCTTTGAAATAATTAAATTGTGTCTCCAATTAAGTAGTATGCTTCAACTTGATATTTAAATTTTATGCAGATATTAGACTCAATATATTCAATCTGAAAAATCTGCAAAATTTGCCTCTTGGTCAAAATAAAACTTGACTAAGGGGCGCTATGGTCATAGTCAAGGGCGACCTAAAATAAGCTTCGACAAAAATTGCTTATTTGGATATTATTTTATTGTAATTAATCTTAGAAGCTTTAAATTATTTCAAAAATAAGAAAACAATATTACTCCCTTAGAATATCCATATATATGCTCTACAAAAATGATCTACCATTTGCATTTAAAAATCAGCTTTAAAAGATGTACTCAGTAAGTCTGTCGGTCGACGAATTCGTCGACCGAGAACCTCTCGGTCAGCCCATCCCTCTCGACCGACAAATACTAAACAGACTCAATATCGGACGAACTGTCGGTCGACAAATGCTCGACCGAGACAACGTCGGTCGACAAGTGCTCGACCGAGAAATAGCCGTTGGATACGACCGTTGTAAACCGACCGTTATGACCGTTTTTGACCGTTGGGGAACCAAGTGGCGCGTCTGCAACTCGACCGTTGCGGACGCTCGGTCGACGAATCGTCGACCGACCAGGTCGCTGGAATGCTATAAATAGGAGCAAAAACGAGTCACTTACTCACACTTGCATTTCCTTGCCTCCATAGTCCATCTCTAGTGTATTTTCGTGCAACCCTTCAGCATTCTTATCCTCCAATCTTCCTTGCTTCTTCTCCACACTCAAGAAACACAAATGGCCTCATCCTCAGCTGTCCGTGGGAAGAAGAAAGTTGCCGAAAGAAAAAGAAGAGAAGATCGGGAAGCCACTCCGCCACTGACGATCATCAACGACATCGCCTTCGTCGACGGAGATGCTGGAGATCGATATCTACGGCTTTCCTCTAAAGCTCCTCTTCCCCGACGCCCGGTCGAAGCTATGGACTTCATCAACATAGTCGATTTGGAGAATCTCTTTGGAGTGCAAAAGTTGAAGGACTTCATCAATCCTTCTTTTCCTTTCTATTCCACTAAGGTAGTCAACAAATTCTATGCCAATCTCTTATCCCACACCGAAAATGAAACCACATTCTTTTACACCATGGTCAATGGGCATAGTTTTAAATTTACCGAAGGGGATATTCTTGATATGCTAGAAATTGATATAGATGAATACCAAGATTTCCTTGACCTTACCACCGGCAACCCACTAAATTTATTATCCCATGATGACCACTCCACTAGCCTTAGTGATATAAAAAGAGTCATATTTCAAACCAATACCACTTGTCATGAAGATAGGGGAACCTATTATGCAATAAACCTGAAACCGGCATGTAGGATAGTAAACCTCATTGTTTCCACAAACATACATCCAAGAGCCAATAAATCTGAGGTCCCTATTTTCCGCATGTGTCTAATTTATGCTATCATAAAAGAAATTCCTATAAACTTCATTCGCATAATACTTAAAAACATGCTTGAGTTTTTTGGCAATCCACCGTATGCCGATTTTGTATGCCAGATCACTCAACATTGTCTTAAGTTACAAATTGAAGATATGGGGTATACATGGGAGCGTAGACCACCAAAGATAAGTAAGAACACCGTAGAGAAGATGGGGATTGACTTTGGTCATAAAAGGGCAAGAGTAGAAGGAGAATCATCACATCAAGATATACCACCACCCCCTCCTCCTACTAATCTTTCTGTTGATCCCATTCAAAATACTCTCACTTATCTTGTCGGCTCCCAATATCATCTTAGTAACCAACTCAACTATACCCACCATGCCATGACATACTTAAATCAAAGAATGCAAAATCTTTCTCCGAGTCAAACAGATGAATATCCGCATTCCTTAAATCCTGGCATGCTCAACCCATTTAACCCTTCATACAACTACTATCAAACTCCACCTCCACCATCAATGGATCTTGCACATACTCAATTTTCCTCCATGCAATTGCAAGATATAGCTGCTCACTTCTGATTTGACTGAGTTCCCACATTTCTGGAAGCATATGCGTTAACTACGACAGGTGCTTTGGATTGGCAAACTCTGGTCAAATATTATGGAGCCGAGCCATTCCTTGGGAAAGATCCGGACATCGATGTAATTCTTAAATCTTTCCAGTGAAGTGTTGAAGTTGTACTAGTTGTAATGACAATGATTGTAATAAATTGGTCATTTCTATATGATTGTAATATTTTCCATGCTATTGAATGAAGTTTGCCATCTTTGCTTGATTCAAATGATTATTTTTTTGCATATGAGACATCTTCAAAAATATGGATTATAAGTTCGTTATTGTAGCGCATAACAAATAAGGGGAGTAATAATTAAAACATGAAACTATTAAAATTGTGGCTAAATTGACAAATGACAAAACAGCTCTCCAGAAACATCCTCGGTCGAGCAACTAGTCGACCGAGAACACTGTCGGTCGAGCAATTGTCGACCGACCGGGTTTCTGTTTTCCAGACTGACATAAATTGCATACATCTTTGTTAAAACATCTACAACATTTTATATATTTGCTTAGTACTCAAACTTTCATTTGAGATATCTATCTAAGGGGGAGCAAAGCATAAGACTTCGAGGGAGATCTTAAAAACAACTTTGACCATTTGATTGAAGACGCTTACAAAAACATTGTAACCACCATGTGTAGCTGGACATTTTCCTTGATTATAAAGCAATTTATGAATTTATTCAAAATAGTATCTTGTACTTGAAGGAACTCTCTACCCAAAACAGGGCTTAATATCCCTTGCATTTGGATGGAGACATTTTTATGTACTCTAAGCTTAGAGGATTCTCATTTAATTTAGGGCTTAACATCCTTTGATAAATGAGAAATCAATATATATTCATCATACGCTCAAGGGAATCTCATATCATTTCAAGGCTTAACATCCTTTGCAAATGATTGAGAAACAAATTGTGGATAAATTAGACAAAAATCCATGTTTCTAATAGGATATCTATTTAAGGGGGAGCATAATATTAAGGGGGAGAAGAAAAATAAAATATTCAACTTGGATATCTTTTTGAAATGACAAAGGGGGAGAAAGAATATAAAAATCAAAAATATAAATGAGTTTTCATCACATCTTGGCCAGCACTCACTTGCAAAACATAAATGGATACAAAAGGTAATTTGCAGGTATGAAACTCACATGAGTTATATTTCCTTATTTCATATTTAGGAAATGTTTGTCATCTTCAAAAAGGGGGAGATTGTTGGATAAATTGGATATTATGATAAATCCCTTTGTTTCGATGATGACAAACATTTCATTCTTATTAATCTAACGAGCTACTTGAGTGTGCAGGATGACAAAGTAGCAAGGAAAAATCCAAGAGCTTACTTAGTTATATTTTCATGCAATGTAATCAATGTTGTAAAACTTGTACAAATATATAATGTACAAGTACTTAGAATTGCATGTAAATCAAGCGTTAGATTTTCCCTAGCCAAACACCATAGTTAGACATGTCATCCCATTTTATTAGGATCACCTTTTCACACTCACACATATAATTAATGCTTAAATTGAAACCTTGAAACATGATCATTCTCGGTCGACAAACTCCTCGACCGAGACACTCTCGGTCGACAATCTTCTCGACCGAGAAAGATCCAAAGTAGTCGTTAGACACAACAGACAAGTTAGTTGGTAGTTGAAGAAAGACGTTGCAAATCACTTGTTCCAGAGAGCCTGTCGGTCGACAAAAGTTCGACCGAGTAGGTGTCTCGGTCGACCATTTGTCGACTGAGATGGTCTCTGACAGCAACTGCAGAATAAAGTAATTAGCCATTGTTAAAGCAACAACTTTGTACCTAACGGCTAGTTAAGCACTTAGAAACCCCTAGAAGTTGTCTAGAACGTCCTTAAGCATACTTAGGCCATTCCTATAAATAGGACAAGCCATAGGACACTAGAATTCACTTGTTACACTTGAGAATACACTTGAGCATACTTGAGCAATCTTTTGCAAGCAATTTGAGCACTGTGATCATTGGCCTACATTCTCCTTAGCTCAATCTCGTGTCCTATAGGCTAGATTCTCCTACCCACAGCAATCACAAGTTCACATACTTGGCTAGGAGATCTTACGCTTGATCTAGGCATATCAAGCCTCGAGCTTAAAGGATAAGTTGTAATTTCCTTTTCCTTTCTTGTTCCTGTTTATCTTTTGTACTCTCCTTGCTACTCCTAGGGTTGGAGGCTGCGAATTGGAGAGGGTTGACTTCTCAGGTGGAGAAGGGGACTTCAAGCTACTTCAAGAAGGCTATCGCAAGGGAAGCTACTTCAGAAGGCTGGTGCAATGGGAGTTGGTGCATCTACTTCAAGGGAAGGCTGCTTCAAGGTTGGCGATTACTTCTAGGTGACGGCTGCTTGAAGGGTTTAGGAAAAGAGATTGTATTTTATGTAAATTCCTTGAAGAGGTAATAAAATAAATTTCTTTTCAAATCCCGGTTGGGTAAGCAACTGGGTAGTGGATTGACGGCTATAGTATTTGCTATAGTTGGAACCACTCTAAACCTTGTGTCTCCTTGTCCAATATTTTCATTGTGGTTGTTTGAGTTCAATAATTGTTAAATTATCTATAAAACTCTATTCACCCCCCCTCTAGTAGTTTTCAAATCCGTGTCGGAAGTTTCTTCATTCCTTGCGACATTGTGGTCATTGACACTGTGGAGGACCCTAGCTGTCCTATCATCTTTGGATGCCCCTTCTTGGCAACAGGAAGAGCGTTGATTGATGTTACTGAGGGAATAATCACTCTAAGGGTCTGAAACAATCACTTAGACTTCAAAGTAAAGGATGCAATGAAAGGGCCATCCCTGTTAGAGTCCGCTTACTTTGTAGAAAGCTACAACCAGTTTTGTGAAGAGGTGGAAGAAGATATCCTAATGGTAGACCCCCTTGTAAGAGTGATAAGCAATCAAGACTCTGATTCTGAAAATCCAGAAGTTGCCGAGTTTCTCAACTATCTTAATCAGTCTGATGAAGATCTGAGTGATGAGGAAGAGGTAATAGAAACAATTAAGTTTTCCTCTCTAGAGGAGGTACCAGAAGAAAAGGCACCCAAGGCTAAACCTGAGTTGAAGCAGCTACCTGAAGGGTTAAGGTATGAATTTTTCTAGATCAAGAGGGGAGAAATCCTGTCATCGTTAATGCCCATCTTACGAAGGATCAAATGGAAAAACTTCTTGAGGAGTTGAGACTCCACAGGCAAGCCATAGGATACTCAGTAGAGGATATCAAAGGCCTTAGCCCTACGTTATGTATGCATCGCATTAACTTGGAAGAATCTGCTAAACCTCTGGCTCAACCCCAGAGAAAATTGAACTAGATGCTAAAAGAAGTAGTGAAGAAAGAAGTAATCAAACTGAGGGATGCTGGGATCATTTACCCGATCAGTGATAGTAACTGGGTGAGCCCGATCCACGTAGTACCAAAGAAAGGAGGTATAACAGTAGTTAAAGGAGATAAAGGTGATGGAGTGGCGGTTCGGACCATCACGGGATGGAGGATGTGTATTGACTACCAAAAATTGAACCAAGCCACGAAAAAAGATCATTATCCGCTTCCTTTCATTGATCAAGTTCTTGAAAGATTAGCACATCATGACTATTTCTGTTTCTTGGACAGTTTTTTAGGGTTTTATCAAGTTCCATCTTGCCAGACGACCAGGAGAAAACTACTTTTACCTATCTCTTTGGCACCTATGCCTTCAGAAGGATGCCTTTCATCCTGTGCAATGCTCCCGCAATGTTTCAGCATTGCATGATATCGATATTTTCAGATTTTCTGGAAGACATCGTGGAAGTTTTCATGGATGACTTTTCTATCTATGGAAAAGACTTCGATGCCTGCCTGAAAAACATGTCTTTGGTCTTGTAACACTGTGAGGAAAAGAGTTTGGTCTTGAACTGGGAGAAGTGCCACTTTATGGTACGCGAAGGCATCGTGCTAGGGCATAAGGTTTCGAGGCGTGGCATCGAGGTAGACATTAGCAAGGTTGAAGCCATATCCAAACTACCTACACCGAAGTCTATAACGGGAGTGAGGAGTTTCCCCGGGCACACTGGCTACTACCAAAGATTTATAAAAGACTTCTCAAAGATCTCGAAACCATTATCCAACCTTCTGGTAAAGGATGTTGAATTCAATTTCTCTGACGATTGTCTAAATGCTTTTCAGGCCTTAAAGGATGCCCTTGTCTCACCGCCTATCCTTCAAGCTCTAGACTGGGATCTACCTTTCGATCTTATGTGTGACGCCAGTGACTATGCTGTAGGAGCAGTCCTGGGACAAAAAAAGGACAAAAAGCACCACGTCATTTGCTATGCTAGTCGTACTCTGGATGAAGCTCAGGTGAATTATATGACAATAGAAAAGGTGATGCTCACGATAGTCTTTGCTTTCGACAAGTTCAAATCTTACCTCATCGGAACGAAGGTTAAAGTCTACACAGACCATGGGGCAATAAGATATCTCATGCAGAAGAAGGATACCAAGCCCAGGCTGTTGAGGTGGACTTTGTTACTACAAGAGTTTGACCACGAGTTTGTTGATAAGAAGGGTGCGGAGAATGTGGTCGCCGACCACTTGTCAAGGATCACAGTGGAAAGGTAGAAAGAACCACCTATTAATGACAACTATGATGACGAAGCCTTGCTGATGGTTGAAACCAAAGATGAGAATTTACCTTGGTTTGTAGATATTTGTAATTATCTTTCCTGCGGAGAGTTGCCTCCTGATATAACCTATAATCAAAAGAAGAAGCTCTTTTCAGATGTAAAGAACTACTACTGGGACGATCCTCTCCTTATCAGAAGATGCACAGATAACCTGTACAGAAGATGTATCCCCGAAGAAGAGGTCCCGAACATTTTGAAAGAACGCCATGCCTCTTTGTATGGAGGACACCTGGGGAGTGAAAGGATCGCCGCCAAGGTTCTGCAATCGGGATTTTACTGGCCCTCTTTGTTCAAGGACGCTGCAAATCATGTAAAGGTTTGTAAAGAATGCCAATCGACAGGAAACATTGGAAGAAGAAATGAGATGCCTATGGCCAATTGGGTTGAAGTTGAGATCTTTGATGTATGGGGAATTGACTACATGGGTCCATTTCCCCCATCAAAAGGATATCAATACATTCTAGTCATAGTGGATTATGTGTCTAAATCGGTGGAAGTTGTTGCCACCCAAACGTGCGACTCCAAATCAGTGATCAAGTTGTTTGAAAAGAATATATTCCCTGGTTTCAGAGTACCTCGTACTGTAATAAGCGACGGTGGGTCACATTTTAGAGAAAAATAGTTTGAAGCGCTCCTGCAATAGTATGGAGTTAAACACAAGGTCGCTACGCCCTACCACCCACAAACTTCTGGGCAGGTGGAGGTTTTGAATAGACAGATCAAGCAGATTTTAGAGAAGACTGTCAACCGCACGAGGAAAGATTGATCAATGAAGCTTGATGATGCCCTTTGGGTCTACAGAACAGCATATAAAGAACCCATTGGAACCACCCCTTACAAGTTGATTTATGGGAAATCATGTCATCTACCCTTAGAGCTTGAACACAAGGCTCTTTGGGCTATTAAGTTCTTGAATATGGATCTGGAGAAGGAAGGAGAGAAGAGATACCTGCAATTATAGGAACTCGAAGAATTGAGAATGCATGCCTACGAGAATGCAAGGATCTATAAGCAGAGGACCTAGGTGTGGCATGATGCCCACCTGAGGAAGAAGGATGTAAGTGAAGGTGACAAAGTTCTATTATTTAAATCCTCCATTCGTGTTTTTCCAGGTAAGATGCAAACAAGGTGGTCTGGACCATTCACCGTAGCAAAGATATACCCGTCCGGAATGATGGAGTTGTATGATAAAGAAGATCCATCCAAAGTTTTCCCAGTGAACGGGCACAACGTAAAAAGATTCTATGAAGATGAAGTGTTTGTGAGGAGGTTGGAGATAAGTTTGCAAGATGCAGAAATAGCTGAAGGTGAAAAATGAAGGATCTGGAGCTATCGAGCTGATGACGCTAACTACATCGCTCCTCAGGAGGTAGCCCGAGATTTACTTTTCTTAAAATAGGACATTATTTCCTTTCCTGCAAGAAAAACACTATGAATATTATGATTGTAATAAGGCTCGAGTCAGTGCATGCGTCCCATGCCCTGAATCTTCTATTTTATGGGCCACCACTCTGTTCTATGAGTATTGATGAGTAATGCCATCTGAGGCCAGGAACTTCACCCTAGGCCCATGATGTTTTACCCACCAATTGCTTTCTCCTTCACTTTGATTTTAGTTTTTCATCAAGAATCTTATTCAAAAGCTTTGTATCGGGCAAGGATACCATGTTCCCTGACTGTATCAGGCAAAAAGGCTCAGGCGGCACGCAAGACACACCCTTATCAGCTAGGCACTTTAGCCATGAACCGTGTCGGATGATACGCCCGAGCGATGAGCACCCATGTCGGGCAGCATGAGTAATAACCCTTGATTAGACAGATGGGACTGCTCGTCTCAGGAATGATTTGTCTCATCGACCGACACACACCCCTATTTACCCATTTTACCCCCGACTAGGATTGTTATATATAGTATGGAGGTTTAACTGTGTTGGGCTACTGCATTTACTTTTCACCTACTCCCGTATCGTGCTGTAACTTCTCCCATTGCTCTCGTGTTGCGCATCCTAGCTTCTGCTCTCGTGTCATGCAAGATAAACTTCCGATAGCAAAGGTATAGCCCGAAAGCCATATCATTTTGCTTGCCCGACACGACCCTCATGTCGCACACCATCGTATCGGACTTACGACTTTAGTTGATTTCCTTGTATCGCCTGACACCTGTGTCGCGCGACACATCTTAAACGTGCTCTTTCCCGATACCATATATCGGGTAATGCCCGTGTTGCCCAGCCTAATATCGCTTCGTTTGGCTCTGATGTCGGGCAACACGATTTCTGTCAGAATGATCCTATCAGGCACTTCTCACCACGTGGCTGTGTCACCCGGCACGCCTTGAACATGAAGCGTATCGGGTACTGGCTATGTCGTTTAGATTTTTCCCGTGTCGCCCAGTTTTGTATCGCCCAGTGACGAGCGACACCTTCTTAAGGACGATCGTATCGGGCATGAGCCTACGGTGATTTTTGAACCAAGCTTCGTATCGCCCGACACAGGCAAGCATGATATCGCTCAGCGGGTGTGTCGAGTAGCTTTTGTATCGGGCCAAACTTTTCTTAACGTGCAATCAGTTTTCTTTTAAACACCGATATCGACTTTAAGTTTTTACCTACCTAATATCGAAACATTTAGACGCTTAATGAACTTGTCTTATGATGACAGAAATGGCCCGTACAAAGCAAATCGTCGTTCAAGTCGACGAACACGGTCGGAGGATCAACACTGAGGCCGCAACTGAAGCTACGGCAGTCGGGCAGAAATACCTAAATCTCGAGGCAGATGAGCCATCTATAGCTGAGAAGAGAGCAAGGACAGAAGAAGTAATGACCCCAACAATAGTTTCAACCGCGACAGTAAAACCTCTGGATTACACACCAGGCAGGTTCGTGCCCATAGATAATGAGCATGGGCGTCGATACTCAGAACTGGCAACAAAATTCTACAGGTTGAGCAGGTTCTGCCACTAGTCGTTCTTCCTTTAGCTAGGCATATTCGACAGACTCGAAAATGTCCTAGCTGCAGCAGGACTGTGGAAGATCTGCTTCAGCCACTCCGCCTCCTACACTGAACTCACCAGGGAGTTCATGTCATCTCTCCGTCGGGTGTAGAATAGACCCGAAGAAATCGAAGAATACAGCGGAGCAGATAGACTTCAGGGGTGGCTATACAACTCCGAGCACGTCATCTCCGAGAAGCTGCTCAATGAGATCTTCTCTTCCAGCGAGGAGGAGAAGGAACAACTTAAAAATGGTGCAAGGATCACTGAAGGAGACAGGTTCAACCCCGTGGAGCTTTGGAGGAAGCTGACCGGCGAGTCATCGTTCAAGTCGAGAAGCAAAGGTGGCGGCGGTGCACTCCTACTTCTGGAGAATAATGCACAAGCTTGTGGCATGCCTGCTCTTCAGTAAGAACAAATCAAGCAACATCTACACCGAAGAACTCCATCTCATGTGTCATGTGATGGAGGGTAACATGATCAACCTGAGATGTTTTTTGCTGAATAGGCTACACCCAATAAAGGATGCCACCAAAGAATACTGCATTGGTGGCATCATCAATCTTATTGCGGTCGGGTTAGGGTACCCACGGGAGCCACATAGTCTCTCAAGGACAAGGGGCAATGAGAAGGTCGACCTCAAGTTCCTCATGAGATCCAGCATCATCAAGAAGGAGGGGCAAAGCTACTTCTACAAATTTGTGAGAACAAGCACCCTCCTTCCGCTTCCTAGCTGTACCAACTACGACGTAGAAAAGTTGGTCTTCCCAGTGTAGAGATCGAAGTGGTGGCAGTCGAAGCCGCTTACACCGCCACCACCAGTATACAAAAGAGGGCGGCCGCAAGAGGAGAACCAATTCCTCTTGACACTCGGCAGGACAAATCTTCCACAACTCCTGCCGAGCCGTCCACTACTCCAGAGCCACCGACGACAGCTATTGATAGAGCTGTTGCCGCTCCTACCATCCCAGCCACGATCACGACAATATCTGTCGGGGCTGAAGAAGTACCGGTGATCGTGGAGGTCGCCGAGGAAACCGGGGCTGAGACAACCGCCCTAATCCCGACGGAAGCTGTCGCAGAAGAGAGAGCCGCAACTCCTGAAACTTCTATGGTGCCCTTAGTGGCAGAAGAAGAAGCACAACTAGACGCTAGTAATGAGGTGTTCGCCGAGATCCTTGAGATGGAGCTTGGAGCTGCACACCTTATGCCAACAGCACCGCCAGTGTCTCCTGTGGCAGCTGTAGAGGAGATCGACGACAATGCAGAGGTGGAGCAGCAGCCACCAACACCACGACCTTCTCCACCACACCAAGAGGGCAAGGTAGAGGCAGCCAAGAAAGAGCTTACGCCTCACCCAGAAACACCTACCTCGCAAACAATCGAGATAGATTCTACCTCATTGGGTAGACCCTCGCACGAGAGGGAGATCTGTAGGAGCCCCTCCGTCACTCGGGAAGATGCTGGGGCACAAACTCGATCACTTGCGGGAGGTAACAGAAAGCCACTCGGCTACATTTACTTCACTAACCTACAAGTTTTCTATTTTTTAGTAGAGGTTGAACAGCCAGGAGCGGCAACTGCTGACTCTAGTTGGTCTTCCCGGACAACTAGAGGCACTCAACGCCACACTTCAGCAGGCCCTCAAGCGCCTCGACGAGATCGAGGAGAGGATGAATAGGAGGGATGATCACCCGCGTCCAAGGCAGTCGAGGAGATCTACATCACCTCCCGGATCAGGTTCTCAACCCTCCTCGTCAGCATCGTCGCCAAGATCGTCGTCCACTTCCTCCTCTAGTGGGCCATCCCCAACGCCTGAGAAAGGGATGCCACAAAGATCAGCCAACGAAGCTCCAGTAGGACAGGCGAGCTCCCGCGGTCTGGAAGAAGTAGCTCCCTCAGTCCCCCTGGATGAAGCTGAGGATGACAACAAACACGTCAGCTTCGGGGAGGACTCTTCTGATGAATCCGAGGGAGTGGGGACATTCGTGCTGCCAATGAAAGACACCCCCCAGAGGAAGAAGCTCGATGGCAGATGAATTCTCTACGTCATCAGAGATACCTTCCTTCGAGATGGCTGACTTCGACAAAAGGGTCATCGGCTACCTATTGATTAGGGACCAGAAGCTGCTGAACAAGGTCCTGAGGTCACAGACTGATGAAGAAGACGTCGTCTAGAGCGACAGCTACTTCTCCGTACGACGGGGAGCACTAAGAAGCATATTCCGCTCACCATCCGTCGTCGGAAAGAAGTTGTTCAGGGTCCTAGAAGATGCAATAATAGAGAATATCAGCACTAGTATAGGTCGGAGAACAATATACAACACCACCCTAACCTTGGCAAGAAGATTGATGATGGGGGTACCAAAGTCCATCGCAGTGGCCAACATGTTGCGACACATTGAAGAGCACAACATGAACATCGTGTTGGCCCCGTACAAGCACCGCAACATATGGTTCCTGTGTGTGGCAGTCCTCCGGAACCATGACGTCTAGCTCCTCAGCTGCTGCAACAAGGAGGTGCCACGCTCAGGACTCATTTTCAGTCGTCCGGAGGACAAACATCTCAGGCTTCTACCGCTGCATCTTCTCTGAGCCATCAAGCAAGGAGTCCAACGTCATAGCGGCATTTGGAACTTCTTCTGTATCGGAGACTTTCCCATCCAAGCAGAAGAGGGAAGTGGAAACATCGCCTTTATCATCTTACACGCCATGGAGCTGCTCAACATATCCAGATACATAAGGCATCTCCAGGGCCAAAACTTCTACCAGCTCAGAAGCATATATGCACTGTTTCTGATCAAAGACAGGCGCTACTTCCAAGATGCAGGGATACCAGAGAGGTTGTTGGACAGTGATCAAGCAGACGAATCTTCGCAACCCAGCAGCACTCCAGAGAAATAAGCTGAGAAAGAAGCAAACATCTATGGGGTAGGCAAGCGATTAGAGATTTTGCGGGAAGTACACAGAATCGAAGACGCCATTTTTCCTGAAACATCAGAAGAAATGATCAACAACTTCGACCGTTTCTCGTGCTCTACACTCACACATGAGTAAGTCAATGAAGTTCTTCTGAAGTTAGCTGACTCTACCCCGGAAGATGTCATCTACGAGGCAGGCAATGTCATAGTCTCAGTTTACGACTTGAGAGACATGGTAAAAGAAGGAGGATGTTTGGCGATATCTGTGGCGGCCGCCTACATCCAGACACTACAGAAGAAGTTTGAACACGCATACATAGCTCATCCAATGTTGTTCAATGACATCTACCTTGCCGATGAGTCAGGAGCAAAGCAGTCCTTTCTGGAAGAGTTGCAGTGCAGAGTTCCACACACAATCTTCCTACCCCTCCTGCACTACAACCACTGGACGCTCTTGACGATGTACACTCGCCAACGAGCAGGAATCTTCTACAACAGCTCAGACAGCAACAAAGATCATCCAGTGCAGTGTACATTGACAATGTTGACCTCCCTCGAGCGCTTAGTACGAAAATACTACGACGAGGTGGCGGCACTGATACAACCATTCCTGGAGATGAGAACGAGTAAATGGCATGAGCTCTAGTTCTTCCACCGTAGTCCACAACAAATTCCTTTATCCAACGACTGTAGCATCTTCGTGCTGGAATGGATATCAAATGAAGAGACACCTAACCAGCTCCACCACATCGACTATCACAGTAAATGAGAAGAATATGTGTGGGAGCTTCTATCGGGAAAAGGCGTGCTCACCAGCTAACCCTCACTGAGTTAACATTACCCTACCTTATCTACTTCACAACTCTGGGATAGAGTGTGGAGTAAGTTTGGGGGAGGGGGTACTATGTACCAGTGAGGGAGGTACTAAAAGCACTTCAAACTTCAGCTCTTTTGTTCTTTTTGTTCTTTTTCTATAACTTGTGTGCATATACATATACATGCTCATACAAAAATTTTGCTAAAATTTTTGCTTATTTTGTCTCCATACATATGTACAAAGACACTGTATAGTAAAAACATGATACGACTTCTTGCCAGTTTGTTTTCAATGTGTCCAAAGAGGTACATGTTTTGTTATGTCTTTTTGAAAATGCAGCCTCAAACAACAAAAGACTACGACTTTCCATGCCAAAAATTTCGAAAAATAATCTCGTGACAGCTAAGAGACGTGTATACGGAAGGAAAAAGATGCCCAAACAGCAAAAAAATTCTCTTATTTTCCCTTACCCAACAAAATCCCAAAAAGAGAGAATAGCCTTATGAGAGTGAATAAAAGCATGAGAGTTGTGCCAAATGAAAAAAAAGTACACACTTGTTTTCCAAAAGTACCCATCTTTAAGCATGGTAGATATGGGGCAGTGGTACGTAGGATGTGAAATCACTGCTCTAAATCCAACTGGCTTGGATTGCAGGGACCACTCGCCCACTAATGGACCCATACCTGGATGGACTGATGGGAAACAAGAAAAACCCAAAAAGCCTTAAACCTACCCAAACATACAAATTTCTGTTATCAAAAGTTGTTTGGTGTGAAAGCTAACTTCGAAATCATGCACCCAAGTCTCGCCGAAGCTATGGAGAAATTTTTGCTTAAATAAGGCGGGAAACGTAAAGTCTGTTGTTCGTGATCGGGCAATATTCGCTGTAAGACATATCAATACTCGCTCAAACCCTTTGTCTGAAAACTATACCGGTTGAGAAGAAGCATCACAAAACAAAGTGTAAAGATTGATTGAGGACAATCAGAATGCTAAGTTTGGGGGAGTTGATAACACCAAATTTTGTGATGTTTTTGGCCCTTATTTCGCTGTCAAATCTCCCCTTTTAAATTGTTTTTCTCTCCTTTTTGTCATGTTTTTGAATAAACAGGCCGCCCCACACTCTTAACTCAATTTTATCATCTTTTGCAGAGTTTTCCTCACTTTTCGACTCATTTATCAGCAAAAAGGCCCGTCCCAGCCCATGAACGTGTTCTACCTACATCAGCCCTCCTACCAGTCGGCTGACACACTCACTGCCCGACATATGGCAGCAAGATACACTACCGTGTGACACGGGCGTGCCGCGCAAGGAGGATCTGACGGGCGACACGCCACTTACCCGACATGGAGCTGTACTCGCTACAACTACAGAAGTGTGTCGTGCGATACAAGCCACCCACCGGCAGGCACCCACTCATCACGACACCCAACACGCTTACAGCCCGACACACCGTGACGGGCAACACGCATATCGGGCACCCCTAAAGCCACAATGATAGAGCTGATGGAGGACACGTGGCGCCCGGAGAACCACAACTTCTCCCAACCGCTGCCTATAAATAGCAGCTACAGAACTCTGATGAGACGGGTCAGAATCTCACGAAAGCTAACTTGGGAAAGTACCTAGAGCTAGCGTGTCGCGTCCCTGAGGTGCACCGGGTGATACTAGGTGAGCACTTCTCCGATCCGAGAGGGCGGGAATGGTTCACTTAGAATTTGCCCCGGTCACCGCAGCAGCCCGATATCAACCAACGAGGACACCCAATATGAGTAACCTGACACTCTAAGCAGTCTCTAGCCCGACACGATACCGAGCCCAATACGACTTGCCCGTCACGGTGTGTCGCCCGAGAGGGTGGCATCCCGTCACGACCGTATCACGCGAGAGCGCTTTGGTCGGTACATTTTCCCGTCGTGGCCTATTGCCCGACAGGGAGTGTCGCCCGACACAGGCGTATCGGGCAGAGCTCCAAACCGGCATTGGGCTAGAGAAATCTTAGGGATCTTCTACTGTATGTTGCTCTTCTAAATCAAGGAGGCGATACTTATCTTTCTTTTTCAGTCATTTATTTTCTTTACTTACACAATGTAACCAGACCCCTTTTTATAATGTTTATGCTAGTGGAATCATAGGAGCTTTAAATATCTGTTGGCTTTATGTTTGGTTCTTTTTCGTTGGATGATTACTCTATTTAGCATCTGAACTCTAATTTGTATGCTTGGATCATGTTTTGACTAGCTATCAAATCGTGTTTCCCGTTGCAGCAACCTCGAGAGAGGTGTTGTGCCTCTAGTGTTTGGTCCGATACGGGAGTGTGAGAGTACCCATGATCGGAGTTGCTTTAGTGATCCCTGACCGGCCTAAATCGCTCGTCCAAAAGTGGAGGCAGATTTGAGGTAGTCGAGCTTTTATATTTATAAACCCGAATCCTTCTAGGCCCCCGCAACTTTGTTTACGGGGTCGATGTAGATATACGGGGTCGAACACAGGGACAAGGGGGGTAGTGTTGAGAACCCAGAATCGACACGCTACACTCCGACAGGTATAAAGAGATAATAAATTCTCCAAAAGGGAAACAACAAGACGTCACAAATAAAACAAGAAAACTATCTCCAACTGGAGTTACTAGAAAAATAATTAAGGGTTTTGAACATTTATCAATTTTTAGGGTTTTTCATGCAACAGAAACAGAAAGACAAAAACTAAAGCCAGAGCAAGGTACGAAGGATAAGACTACAGTAAAACAAGCAGCAGGAGTAACACCCTACACCCCTCCTCTCAGAGCGGGTACCTCTAACCAAGTGTCGACACCCCTCTCGAGGTTGTCAGACTTAAGTTAGAGTGGAATGTTACTAAAACAACTCCGTTCCAGGCACTCTCATACTCTAGAATCAGACCAAACACTAGAGTCACAACACAACTCTCGAAGTTGTTGTGATGGGAAAACACGGTTCGGTAGGTAAGCGAAACACGATCCGAACATGCAAGCTAGCGTTCAGATATTAAACATGGCAGTTCATCCAACAATTGCACCAAGCATAGAGCAACAAGTAATTAAGCTTTTCTATTTCCATAAACATTAATGGTCTTAATTACAATGTGTAAATAAAGAATTAAATAATAGAATTAAATATAGATGTCGCCTTTTGATGTAGAAGGTCGACATGCTACTGCGGCTCTCTAGCCCAATATCGGTCAGGAGCCTAGCCCGATACAGTAGTGTCGGGCGGCACACCCTCTTGGGCGGTACGCTTGACGGCCGACTGTATCGCTCAAGGACCCTGGCCGATACGCTCATGTCGGGCGGCACACCCTCTCGAGAGGAACGCATGATGGGCGAAGCGTATCAGGTTCGATATCTTGTCGGGCATGGAGCGACACGTTCTACTGTCGGGCACTTGTGTCACCTATCAACGTTGGCCGATATCGGCCCACAGTGTCGCCCGAGACGGTCCTAAGTGAACCATCCCCTCCCTCTCGGGATGAGGAAGTGCTCACCTAGAGTTGCTCGGCACGAGCACTGGGGCACATTACTCTCACAGTTCTCCCTCGAAGATCGCTCAAAGTTCCCAACTGTCTGAACCTCTCTTTTCGACTTCTTGTAGTTGCTATTTATAGGCAGGGGTTGGGGGAAGTTATGGTGCTCGAAGCGTCACATGTCCTCCTTATTCGTGGGTCGGCGGACTGTCGATACGGGTATCGCTCGGCGTAGGGGTATCGACTATCGGTCACATGACGGGCGGCGTGCCTGTCGGTGGGTGGTTGTGTTGCCCGACAAGCTGGGTTGTCGTGGCGAGCTTGACTCCCGGTCGGGTAGAAGACATGTCGTCCGTCAGCTTCTTCTTGCGCGGCATCCCTTTGTCGTGTGTTATTGTGTCTCTCGACCCTGTCGGGCAGAGGTTGTATCAGACGTTTAGGTCAGGAAGGCCGAAACAAACTTGGACTTATTTGTGGGCCAGGACGGGATGACCTTATTGTACCAAAATGAGGGAAAACTCTGCAAAAGATGGAAAAATTGGATTAAGAGCATTGCTTGGCCAATTATTGCGAAAGTTCTAATGAAAGAGAGGAAAATAGCAGAAAAGGGCAATTTCTATAATAGAATAAAGGGCAAAAACATCACAAAAATAGGTGTTATCAACTCCCCCAAACTTAGCATTTTAATTGTCCTCAATCAATATTTAAACTATATTTAGTGATGCTTCTTCTGCTCGGATAGCTCTCTGTTCAAAAGGTGAGACAAGAATCGTAATGCCTTAAAGATAATGCTGTCTCATTACGAACAAAAGACTTAATTTTTCCTGCCTTATTGTTTAAGTAAGATTCTTCTCTACAACTTCGGCGAGACTTTGTTGTATGATTCCGAAGTTAGCTTACACACCAAACAGCTTTATTTTTGGGGCAGAAAGTTTTGTATCGGGTAGGCTAAGGCTTTTTGGGGTTTTTCCTTGTTTCCCATAGGTCTATCCAGGCAAGGGTCCGTTAGCGGGCAAGTGGTCTCTGCAGTCCAAGCCAGTTGGCTTTAGAGCAGTGATTTCACATCCTACGTACCACTGCCCCAGATCTATCATGCCTAAAGATGGGTACTTTTGGAAAACAAGTGTGTATATATATTATTTTTTTTTCTTTTATTGGGCACAACTCTCATGCTTTTATTCACACTCATAAGGATTCTCTCTCTTTTTGGGATTTTTGTTGGGTGAGGGGAAACAAAGAGATTTTTGTTGTTTGGACAACTTTTTCCTTCTCCATACTCGTCTCTTAGCTGTTTGCGAGATTATTATATTTTTCGAAATTTTGACATGGCAAAACATACTCTTTTGTTCGTTTGAGGCAGCATTATCAAAAAGATATAACAGAACTTGCATCTCGTTAAGCGCAAAGAAAACTAACTTTGCAAAAAGTCGCAATAGGTTTTCACTATTATAGCAACTTTGTACATAAGCATGGAAATAAAAGCAAAATTTTTCAAAATTTTGGTATGCAGATAAATATGTACACAAAAGAATAACGAATAAGGGGCAAAAGAATGAAGAAATTTCAAAAATTTGTACCTCCCTCACTGGTACATGGTACCCCCCAAACTTACTCCACACTCTGTCCCAGAATTGTGAAGTAGATAAGGTGAGGTAATGTTTATTCCAGTGAGGTTACGCCTGCGTCAGATAGAAGCTCCCACACATATTCTCCCCTTTTGATGTGATAGATGGTGTGGTGGAGTTGGTCAGAATTTTCTTTGTTTGCTATCCATTCCAGGACATAGATGCCACAGTCGTTGGATAAAGGAAGCTACTGCGGACTGCGATGGCAGAACTAGAATTCGTGCCACTTGCTTGCTTGCGTATCCAGGAATGGTTGGATCATCTTTTCCACCTCGTCGTAGTATTTTCAGACCAAGCGCTCAACGGATGACAAACGTTCAGAAGTACACGGCACAGGATGGTTCTTGTTGCCGTCTGAGCTGTTGTAGAAAATTCCTGCTCGTTCCCAGGTGTAAACTGCTAGGAGCGTCCAGTGGTGGTAATGTAGAACTGGGAGGAAGATCTCGCGGGAACTCCGCTCGCCAACTTCTATAGAAATGCTTTCTTTGCTCATGTTTCATCGGCGAGGCATATGTCGTTGAACAGCATAGGATGGGCAATGTATGCTTGTTCTAGCTTTGGCTGTATGTACTGGATGTAAGCGGTTGCAACTGTTACAGCCAAGCACCCTCCTTCCTTCACCATGTCCCTTAGATCATCAACCGGGACTACGACATCGCCTGCCTGAAAGGCAACAACCGATGGGGTTGAATCAGCCAACTTCTTCTGGATAATGCTGACCTGCTCCTGTGTGAGAGTTGCACACGAGAAGCGGTCGAAATTTGTGATCAGCCCTTCTGAAGCTTCAGGCAAAGTAGTGTCCTTCGTCCCGTGCACTTTCTTCAGGACTGCCAACTGCTTGCCTGCCCCATGTGTGACGGTCACCACTTCCTCTTCTTTTTCTGAGGAGCTGTTGGACTGAGAAGAGCTTTCTTCCAAGTCACTATTCAACAACTGCTCTGGTACCCCTACGTCCCGGAAATAGCGCTTGTCCTTAATTAGCAACATGGCGTAAATGCTCCGGCGTTGATAGAAGGACGTGCCTTTGAGGACTCCCAAGTTTCCAAATGTGTTGAGTGCCTCAATTGCACCCAGGATGGCGATAACGTTGTTTCCACTCCCCTCTTTTATCTGTGCGGGGAGGTCTCGAATAGTGAAGAAGTTCCAAGGTCCTTGGTGACGTTGGTTTCCACACTTTACGGCTTGTAGCAGACGTAGCGGCAAGAGTCTCAGCTTCGCGTCCTCCAGGCGGCAGAAAACACCCCCGGAGCGTGGCACTTCGGCATTGCTGCAGCACAACAACCAGACGTCGCGGTTTCTGAGGTCTACTATGCATAGAAACCACACGTTTTGGTGCTTGTATGGGGCCAAAACTAGGTTCGACCTATGCTCTTCAATGTGATGCAGCATGTCGGCCACCACACAGGAGTCTTGATCTCCCTTCATCAACCTTCTTGCCAAGGTCGGGGTGGCTATGTATACTGCTCTCCGACCTGTCCTGCTGCTGATACTCTCTATTAGTGCATTCTCCAGGACCCTGAATAGTCTTTTACCGACCACGGCCGGCGTGCGGAACATGCCGCGAAGAACCTTCCGCCACACCGAATGGTAGCTGTCAGTCCAGATGACGTCATCTTCATCTGCCTACGATCGTAAGACCTTATTCAGCAGCTTCTAGTCTCTGATCGTCATGCATCTGATGGCTTGTCTGTCAAAATCGACCATCTCGAAGGAGGGTATCTCGGATGGCTCACGAAATCTGTCCCAATCGAGCGCCTCCCTCAGGGTAGATGTCTTTTATTGACTATGTAGACATTCCCTTTTTCTCCTTCAGACTCTTCGGAAGAGTCTCCCTCGATGCTGATATCTACGCTTTCGTCCTCGACTTCATCCAGGGGGACGGAGATGTTTGCATTTCCCAATCCTAAGGAGCTCTCTTATCCGCTAGGAGTTCCTTCGACCGATCCTTGGGCATTGAGGATCGTCTGCTGGAGGAGGAGGACGACGATGTTCCCGAGGGGAACCTGATGAAGAGGGATGAGAGCCCTGGCTGGGAGGTGACGGCGACCGTCTCGGCTGCCTTCAGTGCGGATGGTCGTCACTTCTGTCCATTCTCTGCTCGAGCATGTCTAGTCGTTGGAGAACTTGCTACATTGTTGCATTCAAGGCCTCTAGTCTGCCAGGCAGGCTGGCTAGAGTCAGGAACTCTCTTTCTTGGCTATCCAGCCTATTTTGGAAAGACGCAAATTTGTGGGTTAGGGAAATACAAACGTCAGAGTTGATATCTGTTACCTCCCGCAAATTATCGAGCTCGTGCCCGAGCATCTTTCCGAGCGATGGAGGAGCTTGGGTGGGTCTCCCTTCCGTCCTCGCGACATCTTGTTCGCGCAATGGTCTACCAGGAGAGGTAGAATCTATAAAAATCGTACGTGATCCAGACATCCCCAGGTGGGGTGTCAGTGCTTTTTCAGGAGCCTCCGCCTTGCCTTCTCGTCTGGGTGGAGATGACCGTGGTGAGGGCGGACTCTGTTCAACCTCTGCACTGTCGGCGATCTCCTCGACTGCTGCAGGCGGGGACTTCGGCGGCGGTGTTGATGTTCTTTCGAGTTCTCTCATGATCTTGTCGAACATCCCGTTGCTGTTGCCCTGCTGAAATTCCCCTTCCGCCTCTGTAGGTCTCGATACAGTGTCGGGAACTGCGGCCGTCTCTTCCGCGGCAGATCCCGTAGTTTCTGTCCCGGTGACCTCAGCGATCACCGGTGCTTTCTCAACAGCCACCGTCCATGCTGTAGCGGTGGCTGGTATGGTTGGAGCGGTGAAAACTCTATCAGCGGTTGTCGTCGGTAACTCTGGGGCGGGCTTCTCTGGGGCCCTGGTCGATGTGGTGAAGTTGTGTTATTTGCTATAGCTTCAATCTCGGCCGTGGTGAAGATCAGTTTCTCTGCGTCGTAGTCGGCACAGCGAGGGAGGGGGAGGAGTATATCTGTCCTTGAAAACTTGTAGAAGAAGTTCCTCCCCTCCCTCTTGACGATGTTGGTCCTCATCAAGTACTTGGTGTCAAACACCTCGTCACCTTGCGTCCTCGAATGGCTGCGCGGTTCACTTGGGTACCCGAGTCCTACTGCGATGAGATTGACGATGCCGCCCATGCAGTACTCCTTGGTGGCTTCCTTCATTGGGTGCAGCCTATTCAGCAAAAACCGACCGAGGTTGATCACTCGGCCCTCCATTATGTGCCGCATTATGTGGAGCTCTTCTGTGTAGATGTTATTGGATTTGTTCTTGCTAAATAGCAAGCATGCCACCAGCTTGTGCACTATCCTCCAGAAGCAGGAGTGCACTGCCACGACCTTTTTTTCCGGCTTGAACGAAGATTCGCCGGTAAGCTTTCCCCAAAGCTGCACGGGATTGAACCCGTCTCCCTCGGTGATCCTCTCACCGTTATCCATCAGGTTCTTTTCCTCCTCGTTGGAGGAGAAGATCTTGTTCAAGATCTTCTCGGAGATGGTGTACTCCGAATTGTAGAGCCATGCCTGGACTCTGTATGGCCTGCCAAATTCTTATCTCTCCACCACAGAGTTCTTCATCCGGTGGAGAGAAGACATAAACTCCATCGTCATCTTATTATACGAAGAAGACCGGCTGAAACAGATCTTCTTCAGCCCTGCCGCAGCTAGTACGCCCTTCAGCCTCTTCACGATTCCTAGCTCAGCAAACGAGGCTATATGGCAGAACCTGCTCGATCGGTAGAGCTTGGTCACCAGCTCAGCATATCGGTGAGCGTGCTCATCATCTCTTGGTTCGAAACTCCATGACAAGAATTCTGGGAGTTCCGCTGCTGCTAGAGGTGTAGGTGTTGGGATTGGAGTCGCCGCCTCTCCAACCCTAGCCCTCTTCCCTACTGCCGACGTCCCAGCTGGTCCTGAGTGCGGGCGCTTAGGCCTGGCAGACTGCCCTTCAGCAGCAGTCTTTGGGTAGACCCTCCTGCCTTGTGCGTCAACTGGGACAACGGTTGTCTTGATGCGGGTCATCTCTGTAAGGATTTCTCTTTGGGTAGACCCAGAATTTCTCTGTACAAAAACTGTCCGGAACCCCCGTATCAGGCGACACATTAGTTTCAGAAGCGAAGCCTTATGCCCAATATAAGAGGTGGGTATCGCCCAAATTCATCAAAAGATCGAGCACGCGATAATGATAGGGCGGTAAGGCGATGAACGCGTGTTAGGTCTATCGCTCAAAACGGGCATGTCGGGCGATACGATGGCGATAGGATAAGATGCCCGATACGGTCCTCTTGAAAGAAAAGCAGTGTGTCCCTCGATAGAAAAAACATGCGAGGTGATGCAAAAATAGGCGACACGGTTATCGCCCGACACGGTGTACCTGGCATAGGTATGTTGCGCGACATCCATATCGGGCGATATAAAACTGCTCAGCATAGAAACCGTAAGGCCGATAGGCTACTTGCTTAAAGAAAGAAACGTGTCGGGCGACACGGTCTGTCGGGCGATACCTTGATGTGATCTGAACTACCGCACGATACGAGAGAATTGCAGTCTTGCGCAACACGGGAGCAGAAGCACAAGTTCTTTAGCACGATACGGGAGTGTGGAAAACAGTAAGGCAAGGAGCCCGACATGGTAAAAACTCGCCTCTTTATATAACAAACTCAATAGTAAAACCAGGGCGTGCATCAGTCGTTAAGGCAACATGTAAGTCGGAAAGTCCAACCGTCGGCTCGACCGTTGCGCTCCACAAAGTCCCACCGCCCGATATGGGTGTTCACATAGTGCCGGTTGGGTTGCCTCCCGCTTCAACATGAAAACAAAACGGTTTAAACTGTGGCTGACGGGTAAAACATCATTGGCCTAAGACTAAGCTCCCGGCCTCAGATGGTATTACCCATCTCGGCTAATAAAACTAGGGCGGTGGCCCATAAAATACAAGAGTCAGTGTATGTGGCGCATGCACTGACTCAGGCCTTATTACAGTCCAAATGTTTGTAATGTTTGTTTTGCAGGAAAGTAAATTGCATGCTATTCTAGGAAAGAAAAACGAGCTCGGGTTGCCTCCTGAGAAGCGTTGTAGTTTTCATCTCCAGCTTGATGACTCCAGCCTTTTCACTCCTTATCCGCTAACATCATCCATCCATCCATCTCTTGCAACTCGATCTCCACCTTCTCTCAATCACATCCCTGCCTTCTTTGCAGTTTCGGTGTTGGACGGTATTTTGCCTGAGGGATTCTTCATTAATTCGGCAATTTGAGCTGATTGCTGATCCATCTGGCATTGGTGTGTCTGCATATCCGCCATTTGAACCTACAATGAGTTCAAAACACCTAAACTTGATAACGCGCTCTGCGCCAACTGGTTGTTAATTGTGTCCTGCCTTTTCACAAAATCAAACAACTGTCGCACCACATCTGCTTGGTTCGAAGCCTTGTCCTGTCCTTGGTCTCTGGCTGATCCTTGATGCTTAGCTTGCCCCTGGAAACCTCCTTTGTTCGACTGGAAGGGGGTGTTTTTGATGTATTGACTTGGCCCTCCCCTCTTCTCAAAAGCTTGAGGCACCCTAGTGGAGTTATGCAGTTGATGAGAATTCTCAGCTGCCTCCTTGTTGCCATAGCTGAAACCAGGGTGGTCTGGTCTTTTGAAATTTACGAAAGAGACTTTTTCAATCTCTTCAACCTCAGACTCGGTGTTGCTTGATGCTTCTGGTCGGGTGTAGATGCAATTATCTACCCCATGGCTGCCTTCTCCACATGTTACACATTTCATTACTTTTTCCACCTGCTTCTTCCCTTTCGCGTCGGATTCCCTCAGCTGCTTTACATTCGTGGCTATTTTCTGAATTTGAGAAGTGATGGTCTCTAGAGCCTTGGACTCAAGAGAGGACCCTTCACCGACCTTTTTCACCTATCCTCTGTCAGATCTATCATATTCAGCGCCAGCTTGCAGCTCGACCATATTTTTGATGATCCTTTCAGACTTGCTCGACTTTTTCCCTAAGAAGTCACTTCCTGCTGCTGCATTCAGTGACAACCGTTCATCGAGAGTCAGGCCATTGTAGAAGGTGGTGACAAGGAAGCCCTTCTTGTAATTATGATGGGGGCAATCCCTCAGGTACTCTTGGAACCGCTCCCAGGCATCGTGGAGGCTTTCGTTTGACTTTTACATGAAGGAGGTTATTTTCTGCCGGGTTCTGACCGTCCTCTCGGTGGGGTAAAACTTATTTACAAATGCTTCAGCTAACGCCCCCCATCCGTTCAAGGACCGGTGGGGTAACCCGAGGTACCAAGACAGTGCTTTGTCCTCCAGTGAAAAGATGAAGCCTTTGTAATATATAACCTCCTGGGGGACCCCCCACATCTTTATTGTGTCGCAGATGTTCTTGAAGGCATCGAGGTGATGGTAGGGGTTGTCATTTTTCAAATTTCCCCTGAAGCTTTTGTTCTGGATCATAGAGATCACAGAAGGCTTAAGCTCAAAATTGGCTGTGTTGAATCACGGGGTGATGACGGGACATCTGGAGTTGTTGGCTTTTGTTGATGCCAACTCTCTCAGCGTCTTTTCTTCCTCATCGGAGTCATCACTGTCGTCGTCTCGTTGGTTATGTCCCTGATCTTGATTTCTCCGGTTTCGGTGGCGGTGGCGATGCCTAGCTCGAGGGTGTTCTTCCTCAGAGTGTTCTGATTCCTGATCTTCGAGATGGTTATTGCCGTCATAGCGGTCGTTGCCATCTGGTGGAGGTGATTCATGCCCAGATCTTCCTTGCCGTTCCCCTTCAGAGTGTTGTGGGTTGGCTCGGGGAGGCATAGTGTTGATGACTGTGCTTGATTGGACCGTTGAGTGGCTTAGAAACTTGGGGAAACAGACTACTATTCTTCAGGGTTCCTAAAATGGCACGAAAAATCAAGTTTAGGAAATTGAATTTTTACTTTTAAAAGAATAACAATAAGAAGAAAAAGAAAAAGAGTGTTGTCAAACTCATTTCTGAGCTTGAGGCACAGGAGTGTAGTTAGTGGATTCAGATTCGTCTATAGTACCATTTTTGCCTTGTCCCCGACAACGGCGCCAAAAAGTTGACCGGCCTAAATTGTGCGTCCAAAAGTGGAGGCGGATTTGAGGTAGTCGAGCTTTTACATTTATAAACCTGAATCCTTCTAGGCCCCAGCAACTTTGTTTATGGGGTCGATGTAGATATACGGGGTCGAACACAGGGACAAGGGGGTAGTGTTGAGAACCCAGAATCGACACGCTACACTCCGACAGGTATAAAGAGATAATAAATTCCCCAAAAGGGAAACAACAAGACGTCACAAACAAAACAAGAAAACTATCTCCAACTGGAGCTACTAGAAAAATAATTAAGGGTTTTGAGCATTTATCAATTTTTAGGGGTTTTCATGCAACAGAAACAGAAAGATAAAAACTAAAGCCAGAGCAAGGTACGAAGGATAATACTACAGTAAAACAAGCGGCAGTAGTAACACCCTGCACCCCTCCTCTCAGAGCGGGTACCTCTAACCAAGCGTCGACACCCCTCTCGGGGTTGTCAAACTTAAGTTAGAGTGGAATGCTAATGAAACAACTCCGTTCCAGGCACTCTCGTACTCCAGAATCAGACCAAACACTAGAGCCACAACACAACTCTCGAAGTTGTTGCGATGGGAAAACACGGTTTGGTAGCTAAGCGAAACGCGATCCAAACATGCAAGCTAGCATTCAGATATTAAACATGGCAGTTCATCCAACAATTGCACCAAGCATAGAGCAACAAGTAATTAAGATTTTCTATTTCTATAAACATTAAAGGTCTTAATTACAATGCGTAAATAAAGAATTAAATAACAGAATTAAAGATAGATGTCGCCTTCTTGATGTAGAAGGTCGACATGCTACTGCGGCTCTCCAGCCCGATATCGGTCAGGAGCCTAGCCCGATATAGTAGTGTCGGGCGGCACACCCTCTCGGGAGGTACGCTTGACGGCCGACTGTATCGCTCAAGGACCCTGTCCGATACGCTCATGTCGGGCGATGCACCCTCTCGGGCGGCACGCATGACGGGTGAAGCGTATCGGGTTCGATATCTTTTCGGGCATGGAGCGACGCGTTCTACTGTCGGGCACTTGTGTCGGGTACTTGTGTCGCTTATCAACGTTGGCCGATATCGGCCCGCAGTGTCGCTCCAGACGGCCCTAAGTGAACCATCCCCTCCCTCTCGGGATGAGGAAGTGCTCACCTAGAGTTGCTCGACACGAGCACTGGGGCACAATACTCTCACAGTTCTCCCTCGAAGATCGCTCAAAGTTACCAACTATCCGAACCTCTCTTTTCAACTTCTTGTAGCTGCTATTTATAGGTAGCGGTTGGAGGAAGTTATGGTGCTCGAAGCGTCACATGTCCTCCTTATTCACGGGTCGGAAGACGTCCGATACAGGTATCGCTCGGCGTAGGGGTATCGGCTATCGGTCACGTGACGGGCGGCGTGCCTGCCGGTGGGTGGCTGTGTCGCCCGACAAGCTGGGTTGTCGTGGTGAGCTTGGCTCCCTGTCGGGTAGAATGCGTGTCGTCCGTCGGCTTCTTCTTGCGCAACATCCCTTTGTCGTGCGTCATTGTGTCTCTCCACCCTGTCAGGCAGAGGTTGTATCGAGCATTTAGGTCAGGAAGGCTGAAACAGACTTGGACTTATTTGTGGGCCGGGACGGGACGACCTTATTGTACCAAAATGAGGGAAAACTCTGCAAAAGATGGAAAAATTGGATTAAGAGCATTGCTTGGCCAATTATTGTGAAAGTGCTAATGAAAGAGAGGAAAATAGCAAAAAAGGGCAGTTTCGATAACAGAATAAAGGGCAAAAACATCACAAAAATAGGTGTTATCAATCCCTCCACTCTAACCCAAGTCCAGCAACCTTGAGAGAGGTGTTGGTGCTTAGTTAGAGGTACCATCTTTGAGAGAAGGGGGTACTGGATGTTCCTGTTGCCGCTTGTTTTACCGAAGTTTTTGCCCTTTCATTCCTTACTAAAGCAATAGTGTTATCCTCTCTGGTTCTGTTGCGTAAAACCCCTATAAACCGATAAACGCTTAAAAACCTTAATTTTCCTTATAGATCCAGTTGGAGATAGTTTTCTTTTTTTTCTTGTTTTTATCGATCTTCTCCTGTTGTTCCCTTTGGGGACTTTATCCTCACCTTGCTTTTACTGGAGTGTAATGTGTTGATTCTGAGTTCTTAACACCACCACCCTTGTCCCTGTGGTTCGATCCCAATCGCTACTTCAGACCCCGTCATCGTTGCGGGGGCCTAAGAGTCGGGTAAATTAAAAGTCCGACTACTTCAAATCCGCTCCTTTTGGACACACGATTTAGGCCGGTCAGTATCTTGTATGGACAAGGATGGATATGAATTTTGTATTAAGAATGGTAAATGTTCTATTTCAAAAGATGAGATCTTTTATGGAAGTGCCACGATGTCTTATGGTCTTTATTTACTGGATCTAAAGACAAATGTTTAAATTTTTATAATGTTAATACCAAAAGATTAAAACTCATTAACTCAAACAAAACACATCTTTGACATTTTCGTCTAGGTCACATCAATGATAATCACATATCTAGACTCCATAAAGATGGTTATCTAGACTCTTTTGATTTTGAATCAACATAGACATGTGAGTCTTATTTGTTTGGCTAGATGACCATGATTCACTTCACTAGTAACTGTGAGAGGGCTAGTGATCTATTAGGACTCATACATACTGATTTATGTGTCCCTTTTAGAACACATGCTAGAGGTATGTACTTGATGAAACATAAATTAGAAACTATTGAAAAGTTAAAGGATTTCATGAATGAAGTATATAATGAACTTGGTAAAAGTATTAAGGCACTTCATCCTGATTGAGGTGGAGAATACTTAAGCCAAGAGTTGAGGACTTTCTACGAGACTGTGGTATTGTATCACAATGGACTCCACCTGGAATCCCACAACATAATGGTGTATCAGAAAGAAAGAATTGCACATTTCTAGATATGGTGTGATCAATTATGAGTTTTCCCAAAATTTTGACCGTCTTTTGGTTTTATTCTCTGTAAACCAAAGTGTTTACACTTAATCATGTACCATCTAAATCACTTTAAAAGAAACCATATGAGATATGGATTGGGAAGCCTCCCAAAATGTCTTTTATGAGGTTTGAGAGATATGAAGCTTGTTAAGAAAATGTTTCCTCAAAATCTTGGCCCTAGATTAGATAAATGTTACTTTGTTGGTTACCCCAAAGAAACTAAGGGATACTGCTTGTATAACCAACTGACAATAAAGTGTTTGTTTCTAGAGATGTTGCAATCCTAGAAAAGGAATTCATTTCCAAAGGAATCGGTGGGAGGAAAGTACAACTCAAAGAGGTTTGAGACCAACAATAAAGCATTGAAACTATAGAGGTACAAGAGTAACATAGAGAGTCACAAACAATTATGGAATCTCAAACTATGCATGTGACACAGGAACCTTGCAGATCTAGTAGGACATGCCTTGAGCCAGATAAATTTGTCTATCTACTGACTCAAGAAGGTGATAAGTCGGTCATTGATGATGAGCTAACTACCTACCTAGAAATTGTTAAGGGTCTAGGGTCTGAGAAATGGCTTGAGTCCATGAGATTTGGGATGGAATCCATCACGAACAAGGTATGGACCTTGGTGGATCCACCTAAAGGGGTAAAACCCATAGTGTGCAAGTGGGTCTTCAAGAAGAAGACTGACATGGATGCTAATGTACAAACTTACAAAGATCAGTTGGTTGCAAAGGGTTTTAGACAAGTTCAAGGTACTGAGTATGATGAAACCTTTTCTCCAGTTGCCATAGTTAAGTCCATCACGGTCATGCTTGCCATTGCAACTTATAATGACTATGAGATTTGGCAGATGAATGTTAAAATCACATTCCTTAATGTGAATCTTCTTTTGGATGTATACATCACACAAACTGAGGGTTTTATAAATGCAAAGGATGTAAATAAAGTTTGTAAGCTAAAAAGGTTGATCTATGGATTAAAGAAAGCATCTCAGAGTTGGAATCTTTGATTTGAAAAAATAGTCAAGGAATTTGGCTTTAGTCAAAATGAAGATGAACCATATGTTTAAAAGAAGGTTGGTGGGAGCATGATTATATTCCTCATATTGTATGTGGATGACATACTATTGATGGGGAATGACATCCCTACTTTACAAATGCTAAAGACCTGGATAGGAAATACATTCTCTATGAAAGAATTAGGCAAAGAATCCTATATTCTATCAATCAACATCTATAGAGATAGATCTAGAAGGTTTCTTAGACAAAGTCAGAGTACAAATATTGACAAAGTGTTGAAGAGGTTCATCATGGAGAACTCAAAGAGAGGCAACCTACCCATGTCTCATGGTGTTACTATATCTAGAGCTCAATGTCCCAATTCTTGTGAAGAAAGGGAATGCGTTAGTAAGATTCTTTATGCTTCTGTAATTGGATCTACTATGTATGCAATGTTATGTACTCGTCCAGATGTCTCGTATGCCTTGAGCATGCCAACAGATATTAGTCAGATCCTGGTGAATCTTTCTGGACTGCCATGAAGAACATCCTTAAGTACTTTAGAAGAACTAAGGATCATTTCCTTGTCTATGGTGGAGAGGAAGAGTTGGTGGTAAAAGATTACATTGATGCAAGCTTTCAAACTGACAAAGATGATTATAGATCGCAGTCTAAATTTGTATTTTGCCTCAACAATAGAGTTGTGAGTTGTAAGAGTTCCAAGCAAGAGATAGTTGTGGATTCTATGATGGAGGCCAAGTATATTGTTGTGTCCAATGTAGAAAAGGAGGTTTCTTGGATCAATAAGTTTGTCTCAGAACTTGAGGTGGTTCCAAACATCAACGATGCAATTGAGCTATATTGTGACAACAATGGAGTGATTGCACAAGCTAAGGAACCTATATCACATCAACATTCCAAGCATACACAAAGGAGATTACATCTCATATGAGAAATTATTTAGTAAGGAGATGTGAAGATTTGCAGAGTACCAACTGAGAACAATGTTGTTGACCCCGTGACAAAAGTACTTTCATGTCATAAGCATGAATATCATGTTATATCACTTGGGACTAAGTTCATGGGTGATTGGATCTAAGTGCAAGTGGGAGTTTGTTGGTATGTATGCCCAGAGAGTCAATCCTATGATGATTGTAATGGCATATCTTGTAAATAATTTGATTAATAATAAAGGCAATCTTCCAATTTATTCTATTTTATTTAGTTATGAGATAATGATGTAACATAATAAATGTCTAAAGAATGACATTACTCAATGATGTATGTCTTCGGGTAGAGGACATGAACAATGGGATCATACTTATGTCAAGAGTGTATACATTCTTGTTATGTCCCTAGATGGATGTTATTGTGGAAGGCTAGTTCACAAGAATAACACATAAGACTAGACCATGTGTTGGTTGATGATAACATCTCATTAGTCATGATATGTGATATCAAACCAAACACATAGATACTTGTTAGAGAATAGTGTATCAGACAGACCCATTGTGAGAGTGACTCATGGAAACCATGATTGGTAGTCAGAGTCATCTCTATAGTGATGGTGGTGGTTATGATTCTTAGACCTAAAATCACTAAACTTATCACATATTATTCGATGTACTTTGTAATCATCCACCGTGGCTTTGAATAAGGGTCACCATAAAGGTGGTACTCAGGTGCATTGTAACACATGGGGATGGCTACAAGTGATGTACATGGGAATTGTCTTCCTACAAGAGTATGATATCCTAGTCACTTGATAAGCGAGATTGAGAAATGCATAGCCATCCTGGTGTGAGTCAATATGTGATATTGAGCTTACAAATATCTCAAATAGTTTGCTCCGATTCAAGGAACATGGATTGACCGTTGAAGAGGATGACTATTTCATGCCTCGAGTTCAATCTGGATATCAGAGACAAAGGAACTATACAATTACTATAACACTGATCACATATTATAGGTTGAAGTTGTTCTCCAACTTTCTAATTACTTGGGTAGCAATGATGTCTTTCTATATACCGCTCATTGCTTGTGATGTCATAAAGCAGTTATGGGCATTCATTGACAATGTAACTTGGAACCTATAGAGTCACACACTTAGGATACATTTAGAATTGGAGTTAATTCATGAATGTATTTTAAACTTAATTACTAAAGTGTTAGGTATTCAATTTAAACAACAATGGCTAAAAGTTGACTGATTGGACTATGAATCGACCGGTTCAAGTGCTGAACTTATTGATTCAAGTGTTAGGTCAATTAAACCAACATTAGCAATCAAAACCATGAGATGACTGGTTCAACAAGTGAAGTGATCGGCTCAGGTCTGTGAACTGACCGGTTTAGGTTGTGAATCGACTGATTGGTTGATCAATTTGATTGAATCAAGGATTTATGTTGACTCCATGTTGTGCATTAACTGAATCTTAATTGCCAATACAATTGTGATTGGGAAACTTAGTGAAACGACCAGTTCAAGGGTTGAATGTAACATAATGAATGTTAGATGTAATCTCAATGTAAACCTTTTTCCCAAGTTTTCCTTTCATTTCTGTCCTTTATGTCGTTCATGTTTAATTAGTGGAATTTATAATGGTTTATTGAACATTTATTCATTAATTGTACCAATATAAGGGTTTATGCACAAATACCTTAGTGAAAGATTATGTAAGGATCTAAAATACAAAATCACCACTTTAGTAGAATAATGATATATTAATTTGTACTAGAAGTGCAAGGCCCTAAACCTTGATTAAATGTATTAAACAAGCATAATTACCATAATTAAGTGCTCTAAAGCTTAATATAACTTTTTTATGTGATTTGAAAATATAAAATGAGCCTAAGTTTCAAATTTGGTTCGATTTGGATGTTGTTTGTGCAAGTTATGCAATTTAGGTACATTTTGGACTTTTATGCAATTTACCCAATTGGGAGGGTTTCTTTGCAAATTATCACCTGAATTTTAATCCTTAGATATTTCCTTACCATTCTAAAGATTTTGAACCATGGGGAACCTGGTTGCACCTTGGTTTGAAGGTGTTTCTCTCTAAGGGCATTATGCAGATTATCCTCTTTATAAATGAGCTTATCTTTAAAAGCTATCAACCAGTGGGGTTATTTCTTTGTTTGAAGGACGGTGGGTATTTCCTATAAGTCTCCATGGGATTTTAGGACTGACTTTTTATATACAAGAAGTCTCCATGAGTTGTCCTCTTGCATGGCCATGAAGCCCTAGGCTAGGGACACATGGAAAGTCCCATAGACACCTCATGCTTGCCCCCTTCTTTATAAAGCCATGCCTACCCCTTCCCACCTCTCAATCCAAGAAACAATCCTCTGCTTCTCTTTCCCCCAGCTTAGATCATCGTACCTTCTATGTTTGGCCACAAAGTTACTATACCAAGGTAAATGAGGGTGCCTACCTTGGTGAAGAAGGCTCCTAGGGTTCCAAATTTCTCTATTTTGGATTTCTTAAGCTCCTCCTTGGTGATTTTGACCAAAATTAGTAAGTATCCTCCTTTCCTTCCCTATTTTCATGCTTTTAGTACTCCTCCCACCTTCTCCAGGTTTGACCCATGACATTCCATGGTAAAACTCCACCTAGAACCCTAAACCATCTCATCTCCATGCTCTTTTGCTAGGGTTTGCACCTCTAAAGTGGAGAAGGTGATCTTTGCTCAAGAAAGGAGTTTGTCTTGGAGCAACCAGACCTTCTAATCTCGGGATCCTTACTATTTGGACCTTCTTACCTTCCTAGAGGTGAGTTTTATAACCCCCTTCTCATATATTTCATACTACATGCTTAAAACTCATGCTTCTATGTTTAAAATTGATGATCTATGTCTCTTTTTACCATGTTCTTCTAGGGTTTTGGTTTCTAGCTATTTTACCATCTCTAGAAGCTCTAGTTTGGTTACCTATTCAACTACAATCCTGATCTTGGTCCAAATGGTGTTTTCTCCCTCTCCCTCTCTCTTTCATTATCTCGATCGATTTGATGATGTGGTAATTTCCTATTAGTCAGTGTTGATAAATTCATATCTTCTAATTCGCTTATCCAAATTTGAAAAATAAATATGTTTTGGAATTGGAAAATTAATATCTATCTAATAAAAATATTTTCAAGGTCTTATTTCATGGTTTAACGAAGGGTGATTTTTGTAAAATGAATTTAATGGATAAATCCATAAAAAAATACATCTTAATCATCATAACTCCAAAATTAACATAAAAATATGTTTTCTTCATCAGGAGAACCTAATAAGTTCATTGGTGATATTTTAAAAATCTAAATCCGAATTTTGCTAAAAAGTTCTAAAATTAGGGTTTCTATACATTAATGTGCACTATGTACTCTAATACATATTAATACATTGAAAATTGGCAAAGTGGAACTTGGACTCAATTAAAGTGGTGAAAGTTAGTAGTTGATATCAGTAAGAGAGGTATGTGCATTCCTTACACTGTATGTTGGGATAATTGCAACCAAAACCTATATTTCCCTAATGAGGCTTAAATGAACCCTAAATCTTCTATTCTTGAATCCTAATGTTTTTCATGCCTCAAATTAGATTATAATTTTTTCTTGTTTGGATCTTATACCCCACTGCCATGCTTATTGAATATTATGAATACTCTTGCCATGACTACTTTTCTAGCATGTAGATTTATGTTCTATTTAATTTAAAGTAGCGGTACTTATGTACACCCACCCACAGAGGACATGTATTTAATCGCCCTAGGGAATGTTTTTATTCTCCCCTATATAATTGTGTAGGTGACTGGGGATGTATTATTCTCCCCTAACCTATAGGTTAGAGGTCCAGTAGGTGCCTCAACCCTATTAGTTTGGTAGACATAATTATATTACATGAAAATTCATTTTAATATACTTGTTAATGGCAAGTTTCTTTTGAATATAGCCTCATACTCTTGTTATCTTCATCATATGATGAACCCTAGCATATTCTTATTTTCTTTACTTATCTTGTTATCCTAGACTAGTTTTGTGACACATACCTTTTTTTCTTTCCCCTTTTGTTGGGTGCTTTCCCAACCACCCAGGTACTAGTGTTGAGCAAGGAGAAGGACAAGTTTGAAGGGAGTCATCTCAGGAGTAGATCTCAAGCTATCTAAAAGGATGTCTAGGTTGCTATAGCTAGATCCTTTTCTCTTATCTTTTTCTGTTGGGAAAAGTCATGTAATGAACAACAAAAGCCATGTAATAGGCTTAGTACTTTTATTTCTACTACTATTGACTTTTTATAATGATCTGGTGCATGCTTATTTACTTCGAATATTATACATACATTCCTCAATATCTTTTGTCTTTCTAAAAAGATGGATGTTTTGTACTTCCTTAAAATTTTAGTAAGGAGGTGATCTCGCCTCTTTAGAACATGGTATCAGAGCCTTTAGGCAACTATTAGGATATGAAGTTGAAGCAATGGTGTCTAGAATGGAACATGGTTTTGGGGGATGTCAATATTTTCTTCCGCACCACTAGCTTGGTTTACGAGGACTCTCGTGCCCATTTGATACTGACATGGCCTGAGCTGATAAAAATTTCCCAAAATAGTATGCTTTTAGGCAATAACATTCTAGATATTCTTTTCTCATCTATGCTTCTATTCTTTTCTCTTCTATGATTCAAATAATCCTGGGAACTTAATATGTTAACCCTGCCTTTTAGGATAGGTGACTTGTTCGACAATAGGAACAAGGGAAATGAGTCAAACCATGATGACTCCAATGTAGGAAACACTCCTGTGACCCCTTGCGGTCATAGTGTGGTCAACCCTACTACTCTAGGAACCCCCACCTTCACACCAGAGCAAGAGCTGGCAATGTTGCGCCAGCTGCTCTCTACCATGATGGGACAGCTCCACACAGTGGTTGCCAATGCCAACTAGCTGAGGCAGTTCACCCTCATTGACTTCATAAAGATGCAGCCACCCAACTTCAAGGGTGAAAGTGAACACAACATGGCAGATAAAGCTGATGATTGAGTGTTGGTTTTGGATCGGATCTTCGAGGGTATGGCATGCCCTCCTCACCAGAAGGTTCGGTTCATGACGTATGTGATGGACAGACTGGCACGTGTCCGGTGGAATGGTGCCATCCACACTTGAGACACCTCTACCATGGAGTGGGACCAGTTCCTGAAGCTCTTCAAGGAGAAGTACATATGTCCCGCCTTCCTAAGGAAGAAGGAAGTCAAGTTCTATAGCCTCAAGCAGGGAGGCATGTGTGTGGCCGACTACATCCAAAAGTTCCTACTTCTGGAACGCTACACCACTGACCTTAGAGTCGAGAGAATGACAACGCTATTCTTAGAGGGCCTGAACTACCACGTGGGCTGAAGTCTGGTTCCATAGCTTCCACTCACCTTCCAGTAGATGGTGAATAAGTCCTTGGTCATCGAGTCCTACCCAAGATTCCAATCCTATGGACACAGTAATGGCTACAACAACAACAAGAGGAAGAACCCTACCCAGAATGAGAATTGCATATGTGATCAGTGTAATAGGTTCTCTCACCACCATCCTCCATGGAAATATCCTGCCAACAATGCACCTACTCGTAGAGACAATCGACCTCCTCTAAACTACCACGAGTGTGGCCAAGTTTAGCATATCTGACCACTCTGCCCCCATTTCCAACAGGGACAGAATAATGTCCAGATTTCACAACAGCCGAGGCAGAATCCACCTACGCAAAATAATAATAACAACAACAACCAGAACCCGATGCGACCTCCAGTGGAGAGGTGGAACGGGAGAGTATTTTCTCTCAATGCTGAGGAAGAAGGTGAAGATAATGAAGTAAGTAAAGGTACCTTACATCTTAATATGCATCCTATATGGGCACTATTTGATTTTGGCTCATCCAATACCTTCATATCCTATCATATTGCTTCTATGTTAGAAATAGAATATGAGTATATGGATCATATATTATATGTAAAAACCCCTAGTGGTAATATCTACTCTTCATATCTCCAAACTCTGACCATGGACCTTTGTATATCTAGTATAATGTTTCCCTCAGATTTCATCTTTCTCGACATGACAACCTTTGATGTCATCCTGGGAATGGATTGGTTGAAGAGGTACAAAGTTGTTTTGTTTTATGAAGAATTAAAGGTTAGTTTATCACATCTTGTTGAGGGAAGATTATGTGTCATGGGTAGGAAGTCAGAGGATTGACAATGTGTTATCTCTGCCATAAAAGTTGAAAAACCAGTCTCGCAAGGGTTTAGAGCTTTCTTAGCCTCTATAGTCCTCAAGACTATACCTCCTTCTCTCAACCACATAGATGTGATGAAGGACTTCCCAAATGTCTTTCCCGAGGAGTTACCCAGTTTGCCACCAACTCACGAGGTGGAGTTCTCCATCGATCTTGTACCCAAAACTTTGCCAATATCGAAGTCATCTTATCGCTTGTCCCCTGTTGAGCTTTTTGAACTAAAGAAGAAGCTAGAAGAGCTTCTCAACATGGGCTTCATTCACCCCAGTGTTTCACCTTGGGGAGCCCCTTTCCTATTTGTAAAGAAGAAGGATGGTTTGATGCAGATGTGTATGGACTACTGCACGCTTAACCAAGTGATAGTGAAGAACTGTTATCCTTTACCTCACATCGACGACTTATTCAGCCAACTAAAGTCAACCACTGTGTTCTCCAAGATGGATATGCGAAGTGGATATTACCAAATGCACATGAAGGATGATGATGTCCCAAAGATAGCATTCAGAACTCACTATGGGCATTAAAAATTCATGGGCATGCCTTTCAGCTTGACAAATGCCCATGTTGCTTTCATGGACTTGATGAGCCGAGTGTTCCACCTATACCTTAACAAGTTCGTTGTGGTGTTTATCGATGACGTTTTGGTTTATTCTAAGATGTTAGAACAACATCGTGAGAATCTTTAGACTGTACTCAACACACTGTGAGAAAATCAACTATATGTAAAATTCTCAAAGTGTGAGTCCTGGATAAAGGAAGTGATATTTTTGGGTCATGTGATTTCTGTCGAACATATAGTTATTGATCCAACAAAGGTAGAAGTTGTGACCAAGTAGAAAGCTCCAAAGAATCACTCAAAGATTCATGGTTTCCTCATCTTAGCAGGTTACTATCGAAGGTTTATTAAGAGCTTCTCTAAGTTGGCCTTGCCTTTAACCAAGCTGATGCAAAAGGAGGTTAAGTTCTCTTAGACACTAGAATGTGAGAATAGTTTCCAAAAGCTGAAGGAGTGTTTGACTTCTGCTCCCGATCTTGCCTTGCATGTTTAAGGCATACCCTATGTCATCTACATTGATGCTTCTAAACAAGGCTTAGGGTGTGTTTTGATGCAAGATGGAAAGGTCATCGCCTATGCTTCCCGCCAATTGAAACCGAATGAAGCTAATTGGCCTACACATGATCTAGAGCTTGTTGTCATCATTCACACTCTGAAAATATGGTGACACTATGTGAAGTTTGAAGTTTTCTTCGACCATAAAAGCTTGAGGTACCTATTGACACAGAAGGATCTGAATCTACGACAGTGAAGGTGGACGGAATATCTCAAAGATTATGACTTCACCACCACCTATCATCTCGGTAAAGTAAATGTCTTAGCTGATGCTTTAAGTCACAAGAGAGATGCTGTTTGTGTTGCTCTAAGATGTTCGATGTGGGAAAATCTCTAATATGTGACTAGTTTTCGACCTCAACCTATCGATTTAGTGGATGAAGACAAGTTGTGTGTCCATATGGCTAGTTTGACTGTTACACCGACTTATATCTCAGAAGTCATTGATGTACATTTGGAAAGCTTTGAGATGGAAGAGATGAAGGCCTTGATCAAGAAACCACAATCTGAATTCTCTGTCAGAGTGGATGGTGTTGTTCGCTTCTAACAAAGGTTGTGGATTCCTAATGTGGGTGATTTGAAATAGAAGGTGTTGAGTGAAGCGCATGGGTCCAATTACACTATTCATCTTGGAACAACAAAAATGTACAAGGACTTACAGTGAAGCATCTGGTGGAAGAACATGAAGAATGATATAGCTCTATTCGTCACGAAGTGCTTAACATATCAACAAGTCAAGATCAAACATCAACGATTTGGTGGTCTTCTTCATCCTCTTGAAATTATAGAATGGAAGTGGGATAAGATCACAAGACTTCATTATTGGTTTCCCCAAGTCCAAGAAAGGTTATGATGCTATTTGGGTGGTTATTGATCAGCTTACAAAATCTTCTCATTTCTTGCCTTTCAAAACCAATTACAAAGTTGCGAATATGGCTCAGTTGTATGTTGAGTGGATCGTACCCCTGCATGGAGTACCTGAGGTGATAGTTTCTAATTATGATCCAAAGTTTACTTCTCGTTTATGGGGTCAGATTCAGGAGGAGATGGGTACTGACTTGCGTTTCAGTACTGCTTACCACCCACAGACTGATAGTCAATCTGAGGGAATAGTTCAGATTTTGGAGGACTTGCTTCGTGCTTGTGTGATGGATTGGGGTGGTGCATGGGATCAATATCTGCCATTAGCTAAGTGTGCTTACAATAATAAATACCAAGCTAGTATTGGAATGCCACCTTTTGAAGCTCTCTATGGTAGACCATGTCACTCACCTTTACATTGGGATGATGTCAGTGAATGTTCTCTGGTGAAGACCGATGACATGAAAATGATGACAAAAAAGGTACAGTTGATAAAGACATGCATGAAAGCTGCTCAAGACTGACAAAAGATGTATGCTGACAAGAAAAGCTCTGATGTTAACTTCCTAGTGGGTGACTATGCATTTTTAAAGATCAAGCCTATATGCTCTATTGCTTGATCTAAAGTTAAAGGCAAATTGAGTCCCCACTATGTTGGACCATTTGAAATCTTAGATAAGGTTGGAGACTATGCATACTACTTAGCTTTACCTCCTTCCTATGATAAGATTCATAATGTATTCCATGTCTCTGTATTGAAGAAGTATGTGAAGGACTCTTCTCATGTGCTTAATGTTGATCCTTTGGAGATACATGAGAATATGACCTATGAAGATCCTTGACTCCTGAGTAAAGCAGCTAAAGAATAAAGAGACCGAGCTGGTAAAAGTTTTGTGGAAATATCATGGTCTAGAAGAAACCACTTGGGAGTTGAGAGATGAAATGTTATGTACCCACCCTTCTCTTTTTTCTTGAGATTTTGAGGATGAAATCCTTTTAAAGGGGTGGAGTGTTGTAGCATAATGAATCTTAGATGTAATCTCCATGTAAACCTTTTTCCCAAGTTTCCCTTTCATTTCTGTACTTTATGTCGTTCATGTTTAATTAGTGGAATTTATAGTGGTTTAGTGAACATTTATTCACTAATTGTACCAATATAAGGGTTTATACACAAATACCTCAATGAAAGCTTATCTAAGGATCTAAAATGGGAAATCACCACTTTAGTAGAATAATGGTATACTATTTTGTGCTAGAAGTGCAAGGCTCTAAACTTTGATTAAATATATTAAACAAGCTTAATTACAATAATTAAGTTCTATAAACCCTAAGATAACTTGTTGATGTGATTTGAAAACACAAAATGAGCATAAGTTTCAAATTTGTTTCGATTTGGATGTTGTTTGTGCAAGTTATGCAATTTTAGGTACATTCTGGACTTTTATGCAATTTACCCAATTGGGAGGTTTTCTTTGCAAAGTATCACCTAAATTTTAATCCTTAGATATTACCTTAGTATTCTTGAGTTTTTAAACCATGGGGCACCTGGTTTCAACTTGGTTTGAAGGTGTTTCTCTCCAAGGGCATTATAGGGATTACCCTCTTTATAAATGAGCTTATCTTTAAAAGCTATCAACTAATAGGGTTATTTCTTTGTTTGAAAGATGGTGGGGATGGCCTAGAGTAGGACCGATTTTTGATATACAAGAAGTATCCATGAGCAGTCCTCTTGCATGGCCATGAAGCCCTAGGCTAGGAACACATGGAAAGTCCCATAGACACATCATGCTTGCCCACTTCTTTATAAAGCCATGCCTACCCCTTACCACCTCCCAATCCAAGAAGATATCATCTCCTTCTCTTTCCCGCAGCTTAGATAATCATCCCTTCTATGTTTTTCCATGAAGTTGCTGTCCCAAGGTAAAACAGGGTGCCTACCTTGGTGAAGAAGGCTCCTAGGGTTCCAAATTTCCCCATTTAGGATTTCTTAAGCTCCTCCTTGGTGATTTTGACCAAAACTAGTAAGTATCCTAATTTCCTTCCCTATTTTCATGCTGTTAGTATTCCTCCCACCCTATTATAGGTTATAACCATGACCTTCCATGGTAAAACTCCACCTATAATCCTAAAACATCTCATCTCCATGCTCTTTTGCTAGGGTTTGCACCTCTAAAGTGGAGAAGGTGATCTTTGCTCAAGAAAGGAGCTTGGCTTGGAGCAACCAAACCTTATAATCTCAGGATACTTGTTGTTTGTATCTTATTACCTTCCTAGAGGTGAGTTTTACAACCCTCTTCTCATATATTTCATACTACATGCTTAAAACTCATGCTTCTATGTTTAAAATCAATGATCTCCGTCTCTTTTTACCATGTTCTTCTAGGGTTTTGGTTTCTTACTATTTTACCTTCTCTAGAAGCTCTAGTTTGGTTACGTATGCAACTTCAAACCTGATCTTGGGTGAAATGGTGTTTTCTCCCTCTCCCACTCTCTTCAATTATCTCGATCGGTTTAGTGATGTGGCAATTTCCTATTGGTCAATGTTGAAAATTTCATATCTTCTAATTCGCTTATCCAAATTTGACAAATAAATATGTTTTAGAATTGGAAAATTAATCTCTATCTAATAAAAATATTTTAAAGGTCTGATTTCATGGTTTTATGAAATGTTATTTTTGTAAAATGAATTTAATGCATAAAATCCATAAAAAATACATCTTAATCATCATAACTCCAAAATTAACACAAAAATATGTTTTCTTCATCGAGAGAACCTAATAAGTTCATTGGTGATATTTTATAATTCTAAATCCTAATTTTGCTAAAAAGTTCTGAAATTAAGGTTTCTATACATTAATGTGCACTATGTACTCTAATACATGTTAATACATTGAAAATAGGAAAAGTGGAACTTGGACTCAATTAAAGTGGTGAAAGTTAGTAATTGATATCAGTAAGAGAGGTATGTGCATTCCTTACACTCTATTTTGGTATAATTTCAGCCAAACTCGATATTTCCCTAATGAGGCTTGAATGAACCCTAAATCTTCTATTCTTGAATCCTAATGTTGGTCATGCCTCAAATCAGATTATAATTTCTTCTTGTTTGGGTCTTATACCCTACTACCATGCTTATTGAATATTATGGTTACTCTTTCGATGACTACATTTCTAGCATGTAAATTTATGTTCTATTTAATTTAAAGTAGCGATACTTTTGTACAACCACCCACAAAGGGCATGCATTTAATCGCCCTGGGGAATGTTTTTATTCTCCCCTATATAATTTTGTAGGTGATTGGGAATGTCTTATTCTCCCCTCACCTATAGGTTAGAGGTTTGGTAGGTGCCTCAACCCTACTTAGTTAGGTAGACATAATTATCTTACATGCAAATCTTTTTTAATATAATTGGTAATTGCAAGTTTCTTTTGAATATAGCCTCATACTCTTGTTATCTTCATCTTATGATGAACCCTAGCATGTTCTTATTTGCTTTACTTATCTTGTTATACTAGACTAGTTTTGTGACACATACCTTGTTTTCTTTCCCCTTTTGTTGGGTGCTTTCCCAACCACCCAAGTGTTGGTGCTGAGCAAGGAGAAGGACAAGTTTGAAGGAAGCCATCTCAGGATTAGATCTCAAGCTATCTAAAAGGATGTCTGGGTTGCTATATCTAGATCCTTTTCTATTATCTTTATCCTTTGGGAACAATCATGTAATGAACAACGAAAGCCATGTAATAGGCTTAGTCCTTTTATTTCCGCTGCTATTGACATTTTATAATACATCTGGTGCATGCTTATTTACTTAGAATATTATACAACATTCCTCAATATCTTTTGTCTTTCTAAAAAGAGAGATGTTTTATATTTCCTTTAAATTTTAGTAAGGAGGTGATCTTGCCTCTTTACATTGAACCTATTAGATCACATGTGAACTGACCGGTTCAACGATCGCAATTTCCGAAAATCATCATGAAATTCCATCTCTTCAACTCCCACTCAGACTAGAAGCTCTAACCCTTTCCCTCCTATAAATATAGGGGTATTCAGGGTCTTCCAGAGACACAATAATAAGCTCTGATAATTTTTGTCATCCCACAGTTGTGGTAACATGAGAATCTGAGCAAGTTCTACCTGTCAAAGGGAGGAACAACAAGGGAGAGACAACTAGGAGAGAAAATTGCTGCTAGCATGCCGACTAGGAGAGACAACTCCTTCCTATCCATTCATCTAGGATGACATGAGTTTCTAGTAGTCTGTGTGAACTACTATAGAGCCAAGGAGGTTGTTGCTTGCCACTAGGAGGATAAAGTCAACTAGTCTGTGGTGTTCAACCCGAAGGATGTCATTAACATTGTCCAGATTCAACTTGATGAAAGGAACATGCTACTGTAAGGGATAGTCAATGGACTTTCTCTAGGACCGAGTATAATCCTTGCAACCCTATTTCCCATCTCATAGTTGTTGATGCAATATATTGTATTAGGGGAATATGGCAAGTAATTTTTTTGTTTTTGATGCCTACTTTGATGCCATATTTCCTAACAAATCATTATGCTACTTTCATTGCTAGTAATCCTACCTTTAATGAAAGGACCAAGTATATTGAGGTGGATTGTCATTTTCTCTGAGATGTTTTGTTGACTAAAGGATCACTACCTCTTTTCTACCTACACATGACCAAACTGCAATGATTTTAAAAAGCCTCTCTTTTTGAGGAGCTATGTTTCAAGCTAGGTATGATTGATATATGTTCTCTAGCTTGAGGGGGAGTATTGAGATATATTTATCTTCAAGTGTTGTATTCTCTTTATTTCTATTTCCTTTTACTTAAGTCTTATGTAATAAAGGTTGAAGTATAATAGGCCCATTAGGGTTTGTTGTTTTCTTCCTTTTTGTATCCCCTCCTATTTATAGGAGAGGGTTTTGCTCTTTCCAAGATATAGAAATACGACTACTTTTAATAGGTTCCAACCTTGTCAGTCTTTTCTTTGCTTCATCAAGTTCTTATAGTGAATAAATGTAAGATTTTATGTCTTTGATATACGAACTCATAGTTGTGGCAACTAATAGGCATGAATAAGATAGTCTGCACAAAATTAGATTTTGCATTTTCAATCAAGAGGAGATCCTCATTGAGAAAATGTTGAACATGATCTTGTGATGATGATCACAAAGAGGTAGAATTTGCAATTTTTTGCAAGTTTGATAGGGTTTACTCTTGCTTCAATGCCAAAAAGGTCTAGGAAAAGCTCACTTGATACACACTGTATAGGTTCAACACTTTCAAAATAACAAATGTGCATTCCAGGTTATGGAATATATTCACAAGATTTTAACCAATGTGTTGTTTACAAAATAAAAAACTAGAACCATATATCATGAAAACATCTATGTTCTCTAGTGCATAATGGAGGGAGAGCCATTCAACCTTTTTGTAGAGTACCAATCGATAGATGGATATCCATCCCAAAGCAACAAAATTACTTTTGCATGGGTGGTCTTGTCAACCTAATCTATCATGCATTTGGGTACCCGGGATATCTTAAGGTCTTTTTAATCTAAAGGAGACTAATTCATTGACATTAAGCACCTAGTTTATAGTGGTAACCTAGTGCGCCAGGTAAAAAGATGTATTATCTATGCATGAAGACTGATATCCTCATACCTCTACCAATTTTAGAAAATATGCAAAATGGGAGCTCCTATACACCAAAGATAAATTACAATTGTGTTTGGAAAGGCATGGGGCGTCTACTACCAGATTTGGCAAGGAAAATACTGAATCATATTCATCACACCATGTTGTCCAGAGTGTGTCTAAAAGACCTCTTCCTATAATTATTTAGGAATGTGTTGAGTCCATAAATGATGAACCTAAAGATCACATCCTTGAGGTTCAAAAACCTTCTGCCCAATCCACAACTCCACCATATGCACATCATCAAGATGCTCATCCATAAAAGAAAGCACGTGCATATAAAACAAATAATAGGACTCGCAGCCCAAAGAAGACTACTCCTCCACCAACTACAACTAACTTTGTTGCAGCTAAGGTCATTCCAGAGAAACTAACCTTACTTAATTTCCCTTCATCTATCCATGATAAATGGAATGTCCCACCCAACCTTCCACAACAACAACAACAACAAGTAGGTCCTTCTGGGACAACAACTATTTCTCATGAGGAATTGCCTTCTCCACCATCATATGTCTCATCAATCATCTGAGGATATAACTTTGAGACTCTCAACTCAATACTATTTTCAGTTGAGATTTTTAGTGACTACATAAGGTAACAACTAAAAACACTACTGATGTTGCTAACCTTACCAGAGATATGCGAGGTATGTATGTGCAGATCATCAAGCTCAGCAATGCCATCTTTGAGATATGACATCTTAGTCACCAAGTAGAATTTTTGGCAATTCTCCCCCAATAGATGGAAGAAATTTTGGCATTATAAAAGAAAATGCATGCTTTTTGGAAAGCCAAGGAAGTGGAATTTAAGGAGATGAAGGACAAGCACAATGCAAAGAAACAACATATGCATGAATTGTTGGCCCACCACAAACATAAGGGACGGGCTCAAGCATCTTCTTCGTTACCCGGGTCTTATTATTTTCCAAATTCATTGAGCAAAAAATTAGATGAGATGAAGCTTTAACAAATATCTATACTAAATTTTCTAGGCTTCACTAAGTTTCTTGCATGACAGAGACAATTGTGGCCAACATTGGTCACAATGCTTCCAACATCAATACATCCATTCAGGATGATACCCACAAAACTATCATATGTTTCTTCCTTGTTGGACCCTCCACTTAATGTTCTCATACAAAATAATGCTCCTGATATAGGTAACACACACATTAATCCATCTACATATACAAATGATGACTTTTTCAATGTTGTTTACCTTTTTGAAGAATAACTAAGGGATCAATTAAAGGCTATTCTAGAAGGATACTAACCACAACATTCCCTCTAATTATGTTTCTCAAAACCCAACCTAGCCATCCCAAGTAGTTTAATTCTTTTCTAGATATAAATCTTGAAGATGATGTCAAATCGAGCAACAATGAAGAGGGTACTTGTAGATGATGTGCATGCCTATTTTCATGAAGATGATAGTGATCTGGCATCAGTTCTATCAAATATTGTTGAAGGCCCACTGATACTATATTTCTTGATCCAATGCTGTCGCTTCCTCCATGCATACCCCACAAGATGCACGAAATGGATCTTGATTGCATACAAGCGATGCATGTTATGAATTTATTTTCTCTACACGACATTATAGATGATAGATTTGAAAACAACTAGATTGTATACAATAATGATATCCACTCTCTTGCTTGGAATGCACTGCACAATATCTTCTAAATTCCAACAAAAATAAATAAGCATCTCTATATTATTCTAGGATCCACCATTCCCGAAGATGTCTGCCCAATGATAGGAAATGGCCATATATAATGCTACATTGATGCTCATGGATTGCCTATTCAAGAGATGCTTGAACGTGCCTACCATTACAACTCTAGTTGAAATATTAAAAGAGTGTAAAACAAAGATTCTACTTTTCCATTTCCAATACAAGGGATATTGGTTTTTACATACCACAATCTGATTTTGTGACAAGTTATCTTATTAAATAGATGTTGTGCCAAATTTCCACATGCACAAATGTAGTTATGAGATCTAGAAGTAGAGAAAATTTCACACATCCCAATCCATCCCTAATTCTAAATCAAGGGGCATACCAAGATGGGCATCTTATGCTATCAAGTTGTTGATACATCAACAAACATCGAGAAAGGTAGATAATGCTTTTATTGTCATCCATGTCATGGAGTTTATCAACCAAACCATATTGATGGATATTCTAAGATTTACATAATTAAGAGGAAGATAGATAATGGAAGTGATACATGAAACCTGGTGGTAATATGAAGGATGATGTTTGTGATCTTAAGAAATCTTAGAGATCTATATCCCCTTATTTATAGGCATGCTAAAGTACTTTTTAGGAAGATTCTGTGATCTTATCCCCTTATTCCCAAGAAATCTTAGAGATCTATATCCCCTTATGAAGGATGATGTTTGTGACACTTTTAAACCTGGTGGTAATATGTTTCTCAGTCTCATTATCATGTATCATTCTATTCTTGGTCAAGACTTTGACGGGATCTATATGGTTGGATCAAGTTTAGTGAATGATCTATATGCCAAATACAAATTAGGAGAGAGGGAGCTCTAGTCCAACATTGACAATAGGCAATTTTGAGATATATCTTTTTTACCCCTACTCTATGACAACCACTTAATGTTGCTACAATATTCACTTGATGCTACAACTTGGTTGGGCAATTTTTTTTATAGTAATTCAGATCATCTCTTCAATCTTGTATGTCTCAAGAATTCCACCTAGGTCAGTAGTGAAATTCAGCATCAAGCTGAAATTTGCACCCGACATCTTATTCATCTTATTTACAAGCATGGCAAGGGCTATGACTCTCAGGGTAATAAGAAATGGATCAAGCCACCAATTTTGTTACTATAGTCCTCAATAACAAAATATAGCAAATGATTTAGTCATTACGTCCTTTATAGGATATACACCCTCTGTTCTACATGTCAATGTAGAAAAATGTCAGGTTGAGAATTACCATTGCTGGCATGGAAATTGCAAGATCAATTGTCACAAACTCCATAACATACAAAATCCAAGCATAATTGAAAGGTTTCCAAACATTGGTGATCATGACGAAATCATGACATGGTATCGTTCATTAAGAAAGATCCATAGAAATTAATAACATCTACTTGTAGTATCTGTATACATGAATAAGGGAAAGAATTGAGCGTACAATGTCCTAAGAAAATGAAAGAAACCAAACATAAACATAAATGTAAAGATAAACTAGAGGAACACTCTAGAATGACACCCCACTAGGGTAGGATACAAAAGATTCACGAACTACACCTCCCGATGCTACTGATGTTGCAGCTACTACTCGATCTATCCTCCACCTATGTGCATCCACACATAGCCATACACAACAAAACCATTAGAAGTGCTTGGGTCGCACATAGGCATGCACAAAAAAACCATTATAAGTGGTTGGGTTCAGTGCAAGCATATGAACATAAGTTACATAAAGCTTAAAACCATTATGAACTTGCATAAACATTAATTATGACTTTCGAATGCATTCTTAGCTTAATTACCATTTCTTATCGGGGCACCTACTCAATGAACCTTATATAATCTGATCTCACAAACAAATGAGGTGTGAAGGATTCTGAACACACTAAAAGTAAACAGGAATGGGCTTGAACCCAATAAACATAAACATAATGAACAGACTAAATGTGAACAGACTTGGGCTTGACGCAGTAAAATGAAGGGGGCTCATGAGGCACCAACCTTCCATAATAATTGTCCATAAGTTATGCCTAATCATTAGTTTCTTATTTTAATATGATCTATTTCTATCTTGCTTACTATTTTCACTTATAATTGCATTATTAATCTTAAACATGAAGAAGTATATTATTTTAACTAATCTGATCTTAACATGAATCTTAATGAAGTAAATCTTAATAAGATGTGCATATCTACTTACCTCTTAAAACATTAAGATCCTCACATGATAACATATATAATATGAACTTTAAACATGATTAAGCGAGCAAAATTAAATGACTGCAATATATCAAAACCCAAGGCATGGACCACTTACCTAGTCAAATAGGAAATCTCGCCCCTAGATTATCCCTAATCATTTTTATTAACCCTAATTCTGTTAAATCTTAAAATCTAAGAACCTAGAGTCATAATCATGACTCCTAATCCAACCAAATGGCTAGATCTCGAAATACTGATAAAAAATCACACATTACTCGACCTTATAGGACATACCAACAAAAAGATAATAATATCTTGTATTGTGCAACCAGAGTTTAGATAAATCATTTAATATCAGAATTAGATGACTGAAAAATAAAAAAGCAGATGCTGATAATATGTGTGACAGGGGGTATTATTGTAAAACATAAACATTTATAAATTTACCAAAGTTTTCTGGATATCACCCTATAGACCTAAGTTTGACTAATGCAATCATGACACATGAATAAATCTAGTGGCATCGGTCCCCTTCTTTCTCTCCTGATCCTAGGCTTTTTGCAAACCATGGCATGTTCGATGCTCAATTGGAGAAAGAGATCCCAACTCAATCATGAAGGCCACCAAAAAACTTGCCAAACACACCTCACTCATCTCCTCAGGCCATGTCAAACCAAGTGATCATCTATTGAGGTTACATGGAACTAGGAGCTCCCATGTCTGCCCATTCGCCATGGCAGGAGGGACAGGGAGCGATGACCCTCATTAGAGGTATAGAGGCTCAAACAAGTAATTGAAGGTGTACCATTGGGATAAGCCAAAGGTAACGATGCACTGACCAACACCCAGCCTCCAGGAACCCCCCCTCCCATTGTGGTGTCTGTTGTAGTTGTGGGGAACCAAATTAGAGCTTGGTGAGGGAAAACTGAGGGAAGTTTGGGAAACAATTCTGCCAAGATGGTGGTGGAACAAGTAGGGGTGGAGCCAAGATTTTATGATTTGGGGGGATTAAACTATGAAGTGATTTTGAAATAGAAAAGAAATTATGCCATGTTGTAGTCTGCTACATTCAATGTCGTATATGGTGTTCAAATTAGGGTTGTGTATAGTTTAATTTGGATAACTTTACCCCTAAAATTACAAACAAAATCACACATATTGGTTTGTACGTTTTTGAACTTTTTCAAACCGATAAGTTATCCAAAACCAAACTAAACTGAACTGTTACTTTGCATCTTCGTTAAATTTGGTTTTACTTCATACTATTGTATAAGGAACTATAACTTATTTTCTAAAGGTTTGATTAGCACTCTAACTTTTTCTCATCATAATTTTTGATCTATCTAATACAATAAGTAAATATTGAATCAAGTTTGAATTACCAACAACAGTGGTCATTGTTAGTAATTTAGTGTGTAAGGACTCGATTATGATTATCAAAACATAAGGATTTTTGTGGTTATGATCTTGATAGATATTGAGAAGAAGTGGTAGATGAAAATGATATAAATGTTCAAATAATATCTTCATTTTGTTTTCAATTTCTTTGTGATACTTTCTATTGAAAAAATACTAGTTGAAATTGTCTAATTATATTTTAATAAATATACAATTTTGATCTCAATGAGACAAACCTATCTTTAATATAAATCTCCCGCAATCATGGAGTTTCTTTCATTTATTTTCTATTTATATAATTTTAATTACAATTTGTTGACCCTTTGTTCTTAATAAGCCATACTTATCTATTTAATTTTTTCTACAATTCTAGAGTTGTTGTAAATTTTTGTTTTTTAAGGGTTTTGATTAAAATTATATTTCTAATGAGTAATACATATCCATATAATATTTTTTGCAATCATAGAGTTGTTGTCACTTTTTGATTACAAAGTAATTTTGGAACGTAAGGGTTTGGCATGCAATTGTTTTAAACATTGTTATCAATGAGCTTCAAAGATCTATTTAATATTTTCGGCTGTTATAAAGTTACTCAAAATCTTTTTTCTCTTATGTTTTAAATTGCAAAGTCTGAACTTGAGGGCCTTTATTACAATTTTTTAAAATTTGTATCAATGAACTACACCTATTATTTAATATTTGATGCAACTGTAGAGAATATATTGCTTATAGGGTCCTGGCTGTAATTGTTCTACCACAATGACCTATACTTATATAATATTTCCTGTAATTGCAGAGTCTCTTTTAGATATTTTGTTTACAGTATTTTGATTGTAATTGTTCAACCATAGTGGATAACTCAATGAAATATACCTATTTTTTTAATTGCAGGGCTCTCTCATATGCTCTGTTTATAGGGTTCTGGTTGTAATTGTTGGAACCACGTACCATTGCAGATTTTCAAAAAGTGTTGGTGTTGAGATTCAAACGTGCAACCTCCGAATAAGGAGTGCTACACACTACCTACATTATAAGCTCCTTGTTTCTTAGTATTGAATGTTATTTTATATATTCTAGAATGTACATATATTTGTGATATTATATACATATATGTATATATGATTTTATTTTTTTGGGGGCGGGGGCACGGCCCCAACTTTCCCTTGGCTCCACCCCTGGGAAGAAGCAATGAAATTGATGCTCTTTGTATCACACTAAAGTCGGGAGAGAAAACCATGACAAAATCTTCACTGAGGTACTCCCACGAGGACCCCCATCTCTGGCAAGGCAGTCAGAGTTTTTCAACCCATGGTTTGGGGACAACTCATGATAAACTAGCAATGTGGGTGTAAGGAGTGGGATCCACTCCCTACTAAAATAAAAAGGCATCATCCCATAAAACCAAACACCAACATAAAGTTTTCACAAAAAGGGATGATAACCAATTCATTTTACATGTATGTAGCATAACACCAAAAGTAGCAGTGGAATTTATAAAGTATCTAACCATTACAAACTTGTTATCATCACTAGTCTTTCACCATGTAGGGTGAGATAAAGGAAAAACTAGATAAACATAGGACTAGCTGAGAATCACCTAACAACTTCAATATTGTCTCCCACAAAGTTCAAGTTAAACTTGTTGAGGTCCTGGTCCAACCTGGTTGTCTCCTCCTTGACCTATATTTGGAGTTGGAAGCATACCCCACAAAAGGAAAAGATAAGTTGACATCACCAAAAAGTTGGTATTTGCATACTAAATGGAAATTGAGCAATATAATGAAATAAAGGATGTCAAATAAAAGGCTTCCCATAGAAAAAGTAAAGGACTACCCAATTGGGCATAAAAGAAATACGAGTTCAATAAAATAAGATTAAGACATTTATGTGTTTCACCTGTGACAATAGTAGAACAATATAAACATGTTGGTAGGACATAACACATCTACCATAAATATGGAGTGAGTAGGAAAGTTATACACATCTACTCTAAATATGGGATGAGCATGGACTTGTATACATCTATTTTGAGCAGGACATGATACACATATGTTCAAAAAATATCTCTTTCAGGAATTATCACCTCTGCATTTTCAATTGTGGGATTTTACACATCCACATAAAATAACACATGTAACATTATACTAGCAGTCACCACATGATGCATAACAAAAGGGTAAGCAAGAATAAATCAAAATAAGAGGGATGAGAACATCAAACATATATAATGTGGGATTATAAGATCCATATAAAATTCCATGATATAAAAGTGCAATTTAAACATCCACCATAAAAGTGGGCAAATTTAGGGATTCATCAAGAATAAAAGTATAAGATGAAGTCAAAAGAATGTTCATCAATTATGATGATCAGAAACAAATATGGTATTTCACATGAAATATATGTTCAAAAGAAAAAGAGATATTGTGTAGGCTATTGTCCATAGGACCAAGAGAAAGATAAAAATAGGCCAATTGCTCAATATGAATAATAGGAGATGCAAACATACCTCTTTTATGAATCTAAATAGTACAAAGTCAGTCCTAGACCCAAGCCTAGGTCTCCAAAGCACCTATGATGCATATATATAGATATATATATATATATATATATATAGAATTAGGGTTGGGTTTACATTAATTATTCAAAACCCTAAAAATCACCTTCTTACTATTAGTGAATTAGGTTATCAAAACCATGCCATATTTTAGATTATACTTTTCTGATTTCAAAATATATTTTACTTTATTTTTCTAACTTATAAATTATTAGTTATGATTTTTACAAACTATAAACAATTAGGAAAACCCATTAAAATTCATATATCAATTAGTTTATAATTAGGTGATAAAACTAAGACCATTGGTTAGATAATCCTTTCCTAATTTTAGAACATGTTTTATTTTATTTTTCTAAGAAATAAATTATTTACTACAATTTTTGGAAAGTCAGTAAATCAGAAAATACCAACATCTTCGTCAGTAGAGAAAATCCAGTCAAATGTCAAACCTTGGCTTAGTTGGCCCAATCGAGGTTCACCACCTAGTCAGCCCACCAGACAACTAAGAAAAACCTCAACATTGCCAAAAACAAAACAAAAAGGGAAAAAGAAGAAATTATCCCTCGATGAAAAATGAAAACTAGAATAAATTTGGGAAGGAAAAGAAGAGAATATGTATCGGGGATTCACCCCCCATATAGTCCTCGCACCATGGATGCAACACAACTCTAGGCCGAGTGACAACTGGGTGCCTAGGAGTTCAAATCATCCAAGAAACATATCCCACCACCTTCGTCTAGATGTCATGAAGATAATGAGCCCAAGAATGGGTGACTTCCGTCATCAGGAACTCCAGAATGGTCTTCCACCATGACTAGGATAGGAGTCAAGTCCACGCTACACAAAACTCAAAAAAACGAAGGGGGTAAAATAGATTGTCAGAGCATAGCTAAGATAGGGACACATTTTCTATGATCGAAGAGCTACTGGGTAGCCAAATCAGAGACCGTCTATGAAAAGCTTAACCGCGACTATAGGGAACGCTGACCCAAACCAAACCGAGGCATAAATAGTAGGGGAAAATTGTGCCAGAGGTCCATGGGTTCTTACCAAGCTTCCAATTGTGTTTGAGACAATGAAAAGGATGGTGGGGAGGAGTTGGTATCCAGAGAACCAAATTGGAGTAGGTACAGGGGTTTTGGGCCACCATGAATCCAATCACAAGCAGAGGAGAGAAGGAGAAGAACCACTGATTGTTTTTGAGCTATCGCATGAAGGTGGGGTATGGTGGAGGGAGTTCTATGAAAAATGATGGGGAAAATGGATTCGGGGGTTTTCTATATATAGGGATTTAGGGCTCGTGTAAGGGATCATCATGTGTGGAATTCGATCAGGAAAACAACGGTGAAAGAATCATGGGAAACATATGAGAATCGAGAAAGCTATGCGGCAAAGAAGATTTGAGTCACTATTTACAAGGAACCCGGTCTCCTACCCAAGGTAGGACATGACTTGCAACTATCAAATCATGGGTCGAACAACCACATTAAGTCTGAAATCATAGAAGTCGTGTGACAATAAATGCTATTCCAAATCAAATTCGACCAAAGTGTGAAACAAATTGTTTCCTTTTGTCGTTCTCTTCATTTGAGGGTACACAAATTATAGATATAAAGAAACTTGACACGTAAGCTAATTCAAGTATGTAGAATTTGAATATGCAATTAGATTTTCCTTTTGAAGACTTTTGATTTATTAACTAAGCAAATCTTATTTTCTCTTCCTCATGCATTAATGACACGAGGATTCTCCTAAATTGATGAAACTTCACCCACAAGTCACATTGAATAGTTTGGATACAATTTGCCATTAATTCCACATGTTGAAGGTGTTTGTACATTATTTAATGTTTTGAAGGTTCTACACACGCTTCTATTCTTCACTTTTTTATCAAAGATTTTCCAAATTGGATGAAAATTTAACCAAAGGATATTTTTAATGTGTAGATTATGAATCCAAGATTAGTTTTCTATTATTGAGTCAATAAATATTTTATTTCATAATTTAGAGGAAAATCACCCTTTTCTTTTCTAAATAAAATAGATATGGCTATTATTATTCTAAATTTGTGAAACTTGGCCTCCAAGCCAAAACATATCCAAGGAAAATAAATCTGGAGTTATTCTTATCCAGATAGTCTTCCTTTAATGAGTTTTGCATAATTATTATTTGTGTCATATTATTTCGTCATTATTATTACCATTCTTCCGATATCATAATATTACAACCAAAAGGATACGTGTCATTTTTATGCATGAAAGCTTATATGTTTATCTTTTATCTCATTTAATTTATTAACTCTATATTTATTTGGATAATGTAACATTTTCTCTCATGATGAACACATAGCTCAGCTAATCTTATTATCTTTCTTATCATCATATCTTAATCAACATTATCTCATGTGACATATTCTATGTATCCTTTATTGGTCTAAAAACTAATATGAGGGTATTATGTCATATTTGTTTATATGTATAAATGTTAGGGTGATTTGTTCATGCCTAAAAAGGTAGGGTTTCAATTAACTACTATTGTGTATATATTTGTCCTTGTTTGGCTAAGCCCAAAGAACTAAGGTCACTAACCTCTTAACCTTGGAATAGGATAAGCTTCTAGGATTCGGTATGTTACGACATACCACCCCTTAAAGGGATTTCATCCTCAAAATATAAACATAAACTATTTTCCACCCCTAAAAAGATTCATCTTAAAAATTCAAACCACTCTATAGGTACAAAGGATAGCCACTAAGTTATCACACAAAAAGAAAACATCACTTTAAAGTCTAACTATGGGATTATGGGTTATCTTCAACATTATCTTCTTCATAAACTTCTCGTCCATCCAAAGCAAAGACTCTTCCAACACGCCTCTTAACATGTCTTCCTTTATTATTGTTGCCATTATTCTGAGGAGATACACGAGGTTGCTGTTGTTGTTGAACTGGTGCGTGTCTATTATGAAGTTGGGGGCAACTAGGGCGAATATGTCATGGTTCATTGCAACGATGACATATCGCCTATCTATCCCTTCTTCGTGCAATGGGGTCCTCTGGTTGACGATTCTTTCATGTTCATGATCACATTCATAGTGCTTCCTCTTATTACTATTTTCTTTGTGTTTTGGGGCATGGAAACCTGGATATGAATCCACAACTAGTCCTTATCAATAATCTGTCGAAAGGTCAAGGGTAATTGTGGAATAAGAGCACGACCCACATTGTAGTTGAGTCCTTGGAGATATAGGTCAGCTCTATGTTCTTCACTAAGTCCAGATGCATAGTGTTCAAGCAAAAAAAAACTTGTGTACGTAGGCAGAAATAGATAGGGAACCTTGCTTCAAACTATAGAATTCTGATTCCTTCTTCTTTAGGGTAGAAGTGCAGATGTACTTCCCATGAAAAATCACCAAAACTTTCTCTCAGGACATGGTAGAGATATCACGATTCCTTACTATCCCATTCCACCAAATTCAAGTTGGTCCAATCAGAACATATGAAGCAAACCTAACCTTCTGGTGCAGAGGAAATGTCATACCATCAAATGTCCTCTCTATGGCTAGCACCCAATCATCAGCATATTGACCATCCCTATTTCACCTTCACCATTGAAGGAGGGTGGTCGCATCTTCATGAATTCCATTATTGAGTACTCCTTGGGCTTATCAGGAACAGGTGGGTTGTTCAGCTTCCCTGTCATAGTTGAGGTAAAAAGTTGTCGAAACATGGCCAACTCTTGTTTAGAGACTATGTCTGCATTAGCAGCAGAAGTTGGGGTTTCTTGACCTACTTATGGTCCACTTCCAGTCGAAGGAGTATCTTGAGTCACTGGAGTGGCAAAGGGAGGATCCATCACTAGCATCCCAAACCTAGGGTTCTGGGTGTCTTGTAACCAAACTAGTTGTCAACATATGAGTTATCTCCCACCATGAGGGTTTTACCTACACAAGGCAAGTGTACTAGGTATAAGCAACCTATGAAAAAGGTAAACATCCTAAGGAAGACAAGATTGAAAAAGTTAGATAACCGACAACCAGTGCTCTAATACCATGATATAAGGAATGGGATCCCATAGGGATCCACTCCCTACTAAAATAAAAGGCATCATCCCATAAAACCAAACACCGCCATAAATTTTTCACAAAAGGTGATGATAACCGGTTCATTTAACATGCATGTATCATAAAACTAATGTATCAATGGAATTTATAAAGTATCTAACCCTACAAACTTGTTATCATCACTATTCTTTCACCACACAGGGTGAGATAAAGGAAAAACTAACTAAACATAGGACTACCTGAGGATCACCTAACAACTTCAATAAAGTCTCCCACAAAGTTCTAGTTAAACTTGTTGAGGTTCTGGTCCAACCTGGTTGTCTCCTCCTTGACCTATACCTAGGGTTGGAAGTGTACCCCACAAAAGGAAAAGAGAAGATGACATCAGAAAAAGCTAGTATGTGCATACTAAATGGAAATTGAGCAATATAATGAAATAAATGATGTCAAATAAAAAGATTCCCATAGAAAAAGAAAAAGACTACCCAATCGGGCATAAAAGAAATAAGAGTTCAATAAAATAAGAGCAAGGCATCCATGTGTTTCACATGTGACAATACTAGAATAATATAAACATGTTGGTAGTAAATAACACATCTACCATAAATATGGAGTGAGTAGGAACTTATACACATCTACTCTAAATATGGGTGAGCAGGGACTTGTATACATATGCTCCGAGTAGGACATGATACGCAACTGCTCAAATAATATCTCTTGCAAGAATTATCACATCTACATTTTTAATTGTGGGAATTTACATATCCACATAAAATAACACATGTAAGATTATACTAGCAGTGACCACATGATGCATAACAAAAGGGTAAGCAAGAATAAATCAAAATAAGAGGGATGAGGACATCCAATAGATATAATGTAGGATCAAAGGATCCATATAAAATTCCACGAAATAAAAGTGCAATTTAAACATCCACCACAAAAGTGGTCAGATTTAGGGATTCATCGAGAATAAAAGTATAAGATGAAGTCAAAAGAATGTCCATCAATTATGATGATCATAAACAAATAAGGTATTTCACATGAAATATATGCTCAAAGGAAAAAGAGATATTGTGTAGGATATTGTCCATAGGACCAAGAGAAAGATGAAAATAGGTCAATTGCTCAATGTGAATAAAAGGAGACACAAACATACCTCTCTTAAGAATCTAAATAGTCCAAAGTTAGTCCTAGAGCCAAGCCTAGGTCTCCAAAGAACCTATGATGCATATATGTAGAATTAGGGTTAGGTTTACATTAATTATTCAAAACCCTAAAAATCATCTTTTTACTATTAATGAATTAGGTTATCAAAACCACACCATATTTTAAATTGTATTTTTCTAATTTCAAAACATATTTTACTTTATTTTTTTGACTCATAAATTATTAGTTTTGAATTTTACAAACTATAACCAATTAGGAATATACATTAAAATTATATATGGATTAGTTTGGAATTAGGTGATAAAACTTAAACCAATAGTTATATAATCTTTTTCTAATTCCAAAACATATTTTATTTTATTTTTCTTAGCAATAAATTGTTTATTATGATTTTTGGAAAGTCGATCAATCAGAAAATACCAAAATCTTCGTTAGTAGAGAAAGTCCAGTAAAATGTCAAACCTTAGCTTAGTTGTCCCAATCAAGCTTCGCCACCTAGTGTGGCCCACCAAATAATTAGGCAAAAACTAAGTGTTTCCAAAACAAAATGAGAAAGGAAAAACATGAAATTACCCCTCGATGAAAAATGAAAACAAGAAGAAATTTGGGAGGGCAAAGAAGAGAATACCTATCATGGATTCATCCCCCACAGAATCCTTGTGCCATGGCTGTGAAGTACCTCTAGGCCAAGTGACAGCCGAGGTGTCTAAGACTTCAAAGCATGCAAGAAATAGATCCCACCACCCACGTCTAGCCACCACGAAGACAACGAGCCCAAGAATGAGCGACTTCCGTTGTCAGGAACTCCAGAAGGGTCTTTCGCCATGACCAGGTCAAGAGTCAAGTCCACGCTACCCAAAAACACAAAACTCAACAAAACAAAAGGCATAAAAGAGATTACCGGAGCACAACAAAGACAGTGACATGCTTTCCATGATCGAAGAGCTACTGGGTAGCCAAATCAGACACCGTGATTATAAGCTTAACCGCGACTATAGGGCACACTGACCAAAGTAAACCGAGGCATAAATAGCAGTGGAAAAGTGTGGTGGAGGTCTATGGGTGCTTACCAAGCTTCCAATTACGTTTGAGATGGTGACAATGATGACAAGAAGAGTAGGTAGTCGGATAACCAAGCCAAAGTAGGTCCAGGGGTTTTGGGAAACTGTGAATCCAATTGGGGATAGAGGAGAGAAGGAGAAGGACCAATTTTGTTTCTGAGCTCTCATGTGAAGGTGGGGTGCGGTGGAGGGAGTTCTACAAAAAATGATGGAGATAATGATTTGGTGGTTTCCTATATATAGGGATTTAGGACTCGTGTAAGGGATCATCATGTGTGGAATTCGATCAGGAAAACAATGGCAAAAGAATTGTGGGAAACATATGAGAATCAAGAAAGTTATGAGGGAAAGAAGATTTGAGTCATTATTTACAAGGAACCCAGTCTCCTACCCAAGGTAGGAGATGACCCACGGCTGTCAGATCATGGATCGAACATTCCACGTTAAGTCCAAAATTATAGAAGGCGTGTGACAATAAATACTATACCAAATCAAATTTGACCAGTGTGAAATAAATTATTTCGCTTTTTCTTTCTCTTCATTTGAGGGTATAAATGAATTCCAAATTTAATGGAACTTGACATCTAAGCTAGTTTGAGTATGTATATTTTGAATATGCAATTAGATTTTCCTTTTGAATACTTCTGATTTATTAACTAAGCAAATCATATTTTCTCTTTCCTCATGCATTAATGACTCTAGAATTCTCTAAAATTGACGAAACTTCACCCACAAGTCACATTAAATAGATTGGATATGAAATTGCCCTTAATTTCACATGTTGAAGTTGTTTATACATTATATAATGTTTTTAAGGTTCTACATACTTTCTCTCTCCTATTCTTCACCTTTTTATCAAAGATTTTGTAAATTGGATGAAAATTCACCCAAAGGCTATTTTTAGTGTGTCGATTACGAATCTAAGATTAGTTTTCTATTTTGGATTCATTAAATATTTTATTTCATATTTTGGAGGAAAAACACCTTTTTATTTTCTAAATTAAATAGATATGGCTATTATTATTCTAAATTTATGAAACTTGGCCTCCAAGCCAAACATATCAAAGGAAAATGAATCTAAAATTATTCTTATCTAATTAGTCTTCCTTTTATGAGTTTTGGATAATTAGTATTTGTGGCATATTATTTCATCAATATTATTACCATTATTCCAATATCATCATATTACAACCAAAAGGATACATGTCATTTTTATGCGCAAAATCTTATATATTTATCTTTTATCTCATTCAGTTGATTGATTCTATATTTGTTTGGATAATGTAACATTTTCTCTCAATGATGAACACATAGCTCTTTTAAGCTTATTATCTTTCTTATCATCATACCTTAATCAACATTATCTCATGTGACATATTTTATGTATCCTTTATTGGTCTAAAAACTAATATGATGGTATTATGTCATATTTTTATATATTTTTAGATGTTAGAGTGATTTTTCATGAATTAACATGGTAGGGCTTCAATTAAATACTATTGTGAATTTCTTTATCCTTGTTTGGCTAAGCCCAAAGAACTAGGTCTCTAACCTCTTAACCTTGGAATAGGATAAGGTTCTATGATTCAGTCTGTTACAGTGGGAAAATGCACGAAGGGTCTGAATGCTTATGGTGTAGATAATTTTGGCAATGGCGGCACAAGATCCTCGGTCGAGCTTGCCATTTCCAAGGTAGGAGCTTAACTTTGCGGCGGCTCCTCGGGTAGATTCGACTGATATTACTTGTACAGGAGTGTTCACAAGGTTCCAGAGTAACTTTTCACACCATCAGGGTGTAGTTCTAAGGTTGGAAGCTACCCCTTGATACTCACGCCAGTGAAGGAGGAACAACGATCTGGGAATTTTGTGTGTATCCTAAATTAGGATTAGACCTTGGATACTTATAGGTTCATGATCATATCCTAGTTCCATCGGGAGTCCAAGTTTCCATGGAAGCCGGTGAGATAGCAAAAATTTAGAGATCAAGAGTCTAAGGTTTGTGGGTTTCTATTCCCTCAGAGACCAGCTAGGGTCAGGAGGTAGAGGATGGGCAGCTTGCCCTCCGATGGTAATCCAATGGCTAAAAATAACCCCTGTGCAAAAATAAAAATGAGCAGGTGTATTCCATCCTGAATGAGCCAAACTATAGGTGAAAAAATAAAAAATAGGAAAGTAGTGTCCTTTTAACATTGAAATTTTAGACTTCAAGAAATTTCCACAAACAAATCATATATTAGGACTATTTAGTTCCCCACTATATTGAAACTTCTAAAAATCATTTGAGGGGTCAAATAAGGTCAAAAAGCTCTAAAATTTTGGCCTCCCATTAATATGTAGAACATTATTGTGGGCTTAAATTCCCAAATTTCTCAACCAAAATTCCTTAGTAATTTAATTAGATTTAAACCCCCATAAATCCTACTAACTCATAGGAATAACATTGTCCTGCCAAAATTGGCCATGCACTTTAACATCTAATTCATTTCACCACTTATTATACCCTCAAAAGGCATAAATAGCACAACATGCATTACGATCTAATAAAGGGGCATAAATATGTAATAAAAGAAATTAGACATCTAAAGAAAATGAAGATGTGGCATCAATATTCTTCCTCCTAAATGTGCAAATAAAGACCATACTAGATGCACATAAAGACAATCTCACCTAATTCCATTCTTTCTTACTTTTCCACTTTGGTACAAAGCATGAAATTGTTTGTGGGTGAGTAGTTTGCTGAGATAGATATCACTTAGTATCACCCAATTCCCTTTTTTATTCATTTTTCATTTATTTTCTATTTTTGCTTTAAAAAATCAAAATTTTGTTTAAAAGATTCTTATATACATAATCAAATAATCATCCACTCTCCCACAGAACGTAGTATGTCTGTTCCATAAAGCTACTTTTGTACAAATCTCATAAAAAGATACAATAGTTCAGTTAATTTTTGTAAGTTCCATTCAATAATTATACTACTTTTATATCATTTTCTCCATAAAATATTGTAGATTTTGTTGACTTGATTCTAACATAGAATGTCATAAAAAGATTCTTGATCAAGCCATAAAAACTAAGATACAAACCTGCATTTAGTCGAAGATGCACATTCAGGAAAATGAAAGAGCTACCTCCTCTCCTATTCCACAATTACATCCAAGGAAAAATCCCCAAAAGAGTGAGGAATAAAAACCACAGTGTGAATAAAATAAGAGAGTTGTGCCCTGCTTATACGAAAAGAGATTACATGAATGGCATATGTCTATGCTCATGAACACAGATATGTCACTTTTGTAAACCTCTAAAAAGCTAACAATTCACACCCTCAAATTTGAATGGTTCTCAATATGGGATATTGGTACATATGATGTGCAATCACCATTCGAGGTTGACCGTTTTAAATGTAGGGACCAGTTGCTCAATAAATTGGCATATATTTGAATGACCCATATAAGGTAAAGGTGTATCCATAAGACTTTTAGGCTAAATATTCATCCTCCACTTCCTATATGATGTTGAGAGTAAGGTTGCTTCAGAAGAGAAATGTATATCGAAGGCAATGTATGAGTAATAGATATCAATGCAACTAGCAAGGAAGGGTCTTTAGTACATGATGTTTTAAAAAATATGATCATTTTAAGAAATAGTAATGATTTTGATAAGAGATTGACATAAAATTTTCTATCATTTATCAATCTTGTCATCTCGATCGTTCATCCTTACATGATTATTTTATATTTCTAGCTTGAGGACAAGCTAAATGCTAAGTTTCAGGGGAGTTGATAACATCAACTTTTATGAATATTTCATGCTTCTTTTATTCAAGAAATCAATATTCATATGCATATTATGCCCATAAAATCTGTCATTTTGCGCATATTTGCCAAATTCTTTTCTAATTAAATTACCTTTGAAAACTGCCAAAATTCAACTTCAAATCATAAATATTGATCGACAAATGATAGACCTAATTACTGATCACTCTAATAATAAAATAGTTGTTGAGCAAGAGAGTAAATAGTTCAATCAAGCTCTAAGCTCATAAAGGGATCTCAAGCACAAAGTTCGGTAGGTAACTTGTCGAGCTACCATACGAAGAACAACAACAATCAACATTCACGCCAATCATCATCAGTTGCACTCAATCGAGCACGGGGCTCGATTATGGCAACACCAATCTCAATCAGCAAGGAAGCTTGATCAACCATAGATATCAACAAAGCCTCTGGGATTGACAGACAAAAAAGCTTAAGCAATTTAAAAACTTACATTAGTAAAGAAAATCAATCGAGCTCTAAAGATCGATAATAAAAAATGGTCAAGCATTGACCTATCAAGCTGATACATAAAGATTGTGTATCAACCTTCAGGTTGATAAATCCTAGGGGAAACCAATCAAACTAATTAAACTCCAACGATTGACCTCTCCTATGAAGACCATCAATTGACCATAAGGTCAATCATCTACTAAGAACCAAAAACTACAAATACAATAGAATAGGATACCAATCAAAATCTCAAGCTTGATTGTTAGAGCCATGGGGTTGATTCCACATGGACTAATCAGAGGTTGACATGAAGCTGACCCTACTCTATAGATAGGACCCAATGGTGTCCCTTTTAGACATCTTGTCTTCTATGAAAAGGTCAAAGCATTGTCACAGAGGGCATAGACCAAAGTCAAAGCTATCAATATCAAGAGTGATCGACCTATTTACTTTGCCACAATCCACAAGCTCACTCGCTCAATCAACATCAAGTTGACACAAGTTTTATCAGCAATAGAAGTGAAGATAATCGACCTCCTAGGTCAATTGGATGGCTCGATTGACCTCAAGAACTTTCAGTCGTCGTGATCAACCTTCTAAGGTTATCAACCTCTCAGGTCAGCTGTAGCCAAAATGTATGTAGATCGACCTTGTAGCTCAGTTGTAACTAGCCCCTCTCCCTATTATCCCCAATAAAGGTGGACCTAGAGGGCTAGTGCCATTATCATAATACAAGATCAATGGTTTATCAAATAACCATAACTAATTAGTAAATTTTCACTAAAAGGTAAAGAGTTTGGAACAAAAAAAATGATAAACTCTCCAATCAGGATTCACATAATATGGGTAACTACTATTTTTAATGGGACAAGAAACTATCTACCTATATCCTCCAGAATTACATTAAATCTTTTCTTTTGGTGCCTTCTTCTCTAGATGTCCATATTTCTTCATTAGTTGCATAATATAAGTGGCTTAACCTAAAATGTCAATGAATATAACAATGATCAATATAAAAAGTTATATTGGTATGTGGGGGAAACAAAATATTCACATCTTTTTGTAACATCATATTCAACCAAATTACTATTTTTTTGGGTGAACCTAGCTCATCGTATTACTTTTTTTTTAAATGTACAAGTAAGACACTCATACAGAATAACATCCATAAGAGTGTTTCCCAAAAGAAGAAAACTATATAGGTGGCTAAGGCCACAGAAAAATAACACTACAGAGAGAGAAAGGCTTTAACATCACTAATGATGCAAAGCCAAAGATTAAGCTCATTTCTTTCAAAGTTTCTATGAACTCTGTCATTTCTCTCTCTCCAAAGCCAATGTAAAACAACAATACTAGCCAGCCTGCACTCCTTTTCGGTGAAAGCACAAAGATCATTAACATCAGCAGGAATCGATTTACTGAAGTAAGACTTGAAAAACTTCCAAACAGAAATCGAAAAGGAGCAGCCGAAAAGAATATGTGCCACTTCTTCTTCTTCACATCTACAGAAAGGACATATCGAGGCCAAGCTGATCCCTAAATGTTTGATAACCCGAAGTAAGCAACCTACCATGACCAGCCTTCCATGCTGTAAAAAGAAACCTCCTAGGACCCTTAGAGTCCCAAAGCCATTGGAAGAAAGGCACAACCTCAGACTTAGCTCTGATAATCTCAAAGAAATCCTTAACACCTACATTAGGTATATTTCCGAACATAAACACATCCGAACCTCCAGTAGGGGCAGGTAGATTCTCCAAAATCGAGATCATCTTAGAATGCAACCTCGTCTCCTCAAAGAACCAGTTCTGATTTCTAATAAACATACTGACCTTAGCGTCAATACTAATTCCCAGCTGAATGAAACATTGAGGACCAAGAACCTCTGCCAAGAAATTAGCACCAGGAAGCCATGGATCCCTCCAAACAGAAAGAGAGGATCCGTCTCCAATGAAAATCCTCATATGAGCTTTCAGATCGTTCCTTGAGGAAAGAAACTTCCTGAGCAGCCAAGAGAATGAATCACTAATGCTAACAGACCAAAAAGAGGAGTTAGTGAAATACTTTTCATGGATCCATTTGATCCAAAGACAATCCTTCTTGAGCGCTAAGTTCCAGCTGTTGAGCATCACAGAAGCTTTAATGGTCTCCCTAATATTTTTTAGGCCCAAACCACCTTCCTTTTCCCTTTTGATGATATTACTCCATTTGACCAAATGAACAGGATTATTGGAATCAGATTTACCCCAAATAAAATCCCTAAATAATTTGTCAATCTCCTTGCAAACTGCAGCAGGAAGAGGTAGAGACGACGTCCAGAACTGATAGATAGACGAAAGAGTGGATTGAATAAGCTCCACTCTACCCGCCATAGGGAGCTGACTAGCCTTCTAGCCCTCCAGTCTTCTCTTAATCTTATCTAACAGGGGAGCACAATGCACTTTGGTCAACTTACCAACGAAGAGAGGTAGACCAAGGTACCTAATTGGTAAAGTGGCTTCAGGAATACCCAATATATTACTGATCATGTCTTTGTCAGCGTTCACACTAAAAATGATAGCGCTCTTCTCAACATTGATCTTTAGCCCAGTAGACATATAAAGAGGATCCATAACTCTCTTGATGGCTTAAGCACTCTGCTCATTAGCTTCCGAGAAGACAAGCAAGTCATCCACGAAGATGAGATGGGAAATAGAGCAAGAATCATAAGCTTTAAGAGGGAACATGTTACCCTAAACCAAATTACTGTTATAGAGTCAAAATCTATGTTTTCATCATAACTCATCCACCCTTATATATCCAGCTTCTGTGATACCCTTCTAGGGTTTTGTTCCTATAGTGAACATAGGCCACCTTCTCCTCCAGAAGTTTGGTGTCATATCAGTCTTTCCCTCGATGGGTTTTACCTTTAGTGACATTCCCCTCTAGGGGCTTGATCATAATCATCGCAACAACTTTCTTATATTTCCATACATCCAGAGGTGGCATAAGGTTTGAGCTAGTTATGTTCATATAATGTGATATCCATAATATCTTTATGAGTTCCAAAAAATAAATAAATAAGTAAACATTTATTTGCATTCATTTTGAGCAAAACTCCATTAAGTCAATTCATCATAGGTGTAACCACATACCTTCCTCGGAAGTAACTTGATGTCCAAGAAAAAATGTAACAAGAGCAACCAATCAAAAAATTACCCTGAAATTAAAGCATAATACCCATGTATTACTATTTCATCCAAAATCTATCATAATGACTGCCTTAAGGTCCGATTTAGGGTTTTGGGTCAAATTAGGGCTCCATTAGGGTTTTATCTTCCCAAACCCTAATTATCACTTTAATATCATCCAAAAATTCTGAAATGTTTCACTGAAATGCACGATTGAGTTATACATATTATATCTAAATTTCAATTAAATCCAAATTACATAGAAAATATGATAAATTATTTACCGTACTACTATCTTGATCAAAGTCCATACTCATGTACCATCAAAACCCTAATTTCAGCCAACTAGGGTTTATATTTCTCAAACCCTAATTTCTCAAACAATAGAACACTTAACGTTCTTATTAGGTTTAAAACATCATAATTGAATTATCATCATTAATTAGATTTAAGAAATGATCAATCCAATTAATCATATAATCATCCAAGTAAACCCTAGTTTACCAATTAAGCTCGGATACGGTCATAACATTATAGCTCCAACACATTTTTAGATATATTAACATGAAAGTTATATAGCATGCCTTCCAATTAAAATTTAATCTGACATACTACAAAGATATTAGTAACCATACATGTACTCAGCTGAAAAATTGAGCTGCTATTTTGTTCTGCAGTATATGAACAACTAATAACCTAATAAGTGTATAAGTTTGAAGTTCTACAGTATATATCTAAACCTAACAAATATGCAAAAATCACTAGTTTAACCATTTCCATGATTGGGATTTAACAAACCAATAAAGGTATGCTAAAAATGGGCAATAAATGGTCCCAACCAAATTCAATGTATAGGACAATTGGGAAAATAACACTTGAATGCATATATGATAATTGGAAGTAGGGGATAGATCATAGTTTATTTTTGGTTGGATTTCGACAATGTCACTAGTAATTATATTCAAATGGATAATTCAATCAAACTTTCTACATATGAAGTATATACATCTCTTCCAATGAGGATACACGATATGATAGCATCTTTGACAAGATAGAAAAAGTCAAATGCATATTCTTTTCAACTGCACATACACTAGGAACATATGGCAAAATTACCTACAACTCACAATTAAAACAAATAAGATCGGTTGGACACCATCAATTTGATTTACAAAGTCAAACCTAAATCCATTTGAATCACACAACCATATATACTTACAACAATGATCAGGTGGTCCATATGGATTCAAATAAATTACAGAATCTTTGACAATAAAGAACACAAGTTTTCATTTAGAAACAAAAATATCACAGGCACATACAATGATACCTTACATTCCAACATCTGATTTGGGGACCAAAGCTATCATCAGGAGACTAAACCATAAATAGGCTACAATACAAATATGTGGACCTATGCCAAGGGAACTACTTCATGGAGAACATTCTGAATGGGCACCATGACGTTGTCTGAAGATCAGAGCATATATCTTTATTAGATAATAGAGGCTTGTTATGGTGTGTCTCCCACAAAGTAGTGTTTGTTTTCCATCATCACTAGTTACTAGTAGTGTTTTATCTTACTCTGCAAGACAAACATTCCATTCTATATGTCCTCACTATGTATCTGATTTTGCAAATGGGATTTCAAACACTATCTTATTAATATAAAAAAACAAAAAAAATTATCTATACCAATTAGGACTCATTCAAGAATGTATTATGCCTCATTGAACTTATAAGTAAATTCCAAAATAAAACACGATCATAGGTTTAGCTCTAAAAGTTGTTGTGCACTTCTCACACCAAATATGGAGTGCAAAATTATAGTTTGTGATATATCTGTGACATGTACAACATCGACCTAATACTAAAATATGACAAAAATATGGTTACAAACAATATAAATAAAATAATGTGTTTGTCTACTTGACAAATATGCATATATAAGTGGGGAAATAGTGCTATAATACCTACAAAGCTAGAACATAAATGTTCTTTCTGTTGGATTTCGAGACATCTGATTATTTCTGTAGATATGATTCACTCAACCAAATATGTTACATTACAAGTAGACTCATTTGAATAATTAAAATATTAATGTATACACTATTTACACAAACTAAAAATGCTATATACAAAGAACATTTAGTATTGGACAAGTACCATATTTTTGTCATATTTTAGTATTAGGTCGATGCTATATACACAATTTACACAAACCAAAAATGCTATATACACAATTTACACAAACTAAAATAAATGTGAAACAAAGATTATTTCAGTGTGCTCAAATTGTACTTAGGATATATAATATTCATACAATAATCCACACCAAAACCCTCATCTAATATATAAGAAACCAATTGAGGTAAGGTCAAGGCAACAATGAACCATAAAAGTTGATAAATTAATACCAAAGTCAACACTAAATAGATTATTCTAGCTTTTATATATTACAAACTTGAAGGACATCTTAATAACAAGCATTGCTCAAGTATAATGTGGTATATTGAGCAATTTTGGTGTTTATAATAAGAAAATTGTATTAATCATACACAAATAGAATAACATTTAAAAACATGTTGTTGTACATGTACGAGATGAAAAACAGAGAACACAATGGACATATAAAAACAACCACAATGATAGAGAGGCAGAACATGTGGTGAAAAAATCAACCCAATAACATCGTTCAGGTGTTCATGCCGATAAAATGATATTTTCATATATAATCATTCAACCTACCTCTACTAGAGTTAGTATAGAATTGTGTAGGTGTCTTACTGATGATATTTAGACATACAAACAAAGTAAAAACAATTATTATCTTAATATAATACAAACAACAATATTGTCTTAATATAATATGGACAACAATACGAAATCAATCAATTTGGTCCAACTACATGCAAATTATATAGCATGATTTAATCATATATGACTAACACACAACACACTTTCAATGTCTGTGTCTACGAAGGAGGTGACAGTACCTATACAATCTTACATGGAATGATGTTTTGTTTAGGTGAGAGCATACAAGGTTAGATGAGAGCACCAATCATCTATACATACGACAAGTTGTGCATCACCTACATCCCCATAATCTACTGCTACAACTAGATAATAATAGTCAAGCATATCAAACATGATAAATAAAGATGTAATATAAAGATTGTAACAATAAATAATCAATTTAAGGTTACATCATATAAGTTTACAATATGTATTAGTTTATTAAATTTAAGATACAAATAAAGTAAATGTGAAGAAGATACAAACAAACGATTCAATTTGCACTTCACACAGTCCCTCTCAGTCAATTCATGGATTGGGTCAAATAGTGATTTATATCAACAAGGTAGGTCAAAGAGTTATAGAATATAAACAAATGTACAATATGGTAGTGGATGGAGTGCAATGTGATTTATATCAAGATTATAGCCTCAATCACTGATAACAGATTCCACATTCAACTGACATCTAATAGAGGAATTAAGTTAAACCAATCCACAATTATGCCCAAAATCTTAACAGTACTACATCAAGCAATAGGGCGACTGAAATACCTGCATTGACGATTGATAAGGAGAGGCGCCACATCGTCCAGATGGATGGATCAGCACAGACCAAGCAACAATTAAACAAGGCAAACATTAATTTCAATCAAACAAATATGTCGTGAACAAAGGAAAAAATGAGAATACGAGTTGCAGAAGAAGACTCACCTCAGCAATGTGGATAAATCGGCGAATGAGGATTCACAAGCAGAAGATTCTACGATCAATTGGACTACGATATGAAGATGCAGCAGTACCAATTCAACTACTGACAATCCCAATTTATAGCAAAAGCTATACCCGAGCCGATAGGATTTGTGTACCGCCTTGTGCCCCTTCCCGCCTATTCCTTGAAACTGTGGTGGGAAACAATGGTCAAATTTACTAATTCGACGCGACGGGGGCGATGTTACAAGACGACTTACCTCCTGCTAGCACATGCTCGACTCCTCTTGTGACCAGCTATTCCGCCCGTGACGCTGCAACTGCTCACACAAGCAGGGCATAGGGGGATAGATGGGCTCCAGTTCCGCCTCCTACAAAATGTTCTGCCGACGGGACAGAGCGTCACCCTCATCTTCAATACGAAGACAACGTCGCATGCTTCTCTTGGGACCAGGGGTTGTCTTTCCGTCTTCCTCGGGAGCTCTTGTTCCAATCGCGGAGTAAACGCGAGGGAGGGAGGGGGAGGGAGTCGGGGGTGTCGGGGTGAGAAACGATCCAAGACTGCAAAACCCAGATTGCCTACTCAGACCGGGACCGGGACCGAGTTGGTCCAGATTTTGGGATAACGAAACACCAAAATAGACCCGTATCAACAACAATGGAAGCAAACCCACACCGAATTTAGCTTTACTGGCACAAAACATAGCCGCTAATCCGGACTCAGTCCCTGAAAACAGGGGCTTGGGATTATAGACAAGGTAGAGGATTTATTAATTATAATAGACCGTAAGGAATTATGAAAAAACTCAAACTTAAACCTCATTGGCTTGTCTTTAGAGGTGCGGTAACGAGCGGCCAGGCGATGGATGCAAGACTTGGCTGAAAATCTGCACTGGTACAGGCGATGGTCTTAGCGCCGGTTTCCAGGTAATCTCCTCATCATGAAATGTAGAATACCCTGGTCCTGGATCTACGATAGAGGGAATATGGTGTTAAATAGTGCTTTTGCAGACTCGGGTAAAGAAGGCAATGCCTGTTTCCAAGATTTTGAATAAAGACGGAGGGATTCCCCCTAGAACATTAACAGAAGTGCTTTGATCGTGCATAAATCACCCAGATATACAAAAAGATAGGCAATATGCTAGTAGTTGAAGCTGTTTTACCTGTTATACTTGAACAATTTTGTACATTTGTTACTACAGAAAGTCAACTTGTCTCAGGTGTTGGGCGGGATGTCGAGTGGCTCCGAGAGGAGCTCCAGAGCATGAACTCCTTGTTGCGCGCTGCCAGTAGCTACACTGATGAGAAAAAGTATGATCCAAACTGGATAGATAAGATACGAGATGTGATACATGAGGCGGAGGATGTCACGGAAACCTTTGACCTGCTCGGAAGTAGACCTCACAGGTTCTATTCCATTTCCCATCTGATTGCACAAGTAAAAATCCGATACCATGTTGCCTTGAACATAAAAAATATCAGAACCAGCCTTGCTGACATCTCCAGGAGGAAGAGACAGTATGAAATCGGTGAAGCTGTAGGAGCTGGAGATGATGATTCAAGTAATTCATTTGTCAAGCATTTATCTTCATCCCCTTTTGTTGGTGACGGGATATTGGTGGGAGCTGAGGAGCACTTGAAGTTAATTAAGAGTCAGACTCTAGAAATTGCGGAAGATCTATCTGTAATAGCAATATGGGGAATGGGCGGGGTTGGTAAGACCACAATTGTGAAGTACATATACAACGACACACATGTCAAAAAACAGTTCGATCGGACAGCATGGATATATGTGTCTCAATCTGTCACCAACAGGCAAATACTGTTGAGGATGTTGAACGGGCTGATGGAGGTCCCTACAGCTGAAGCTCTTAAATTTGATGTGATGAGCCTACAAGAAACACTCATAACTGGTCTTCAGGAAAAGCGCTACCTTCTTGTATTGGATGATATGTGGAACCCAAAGTTGTGGGATGTGGTCAATCACACACTTCCAAAAGGGAAATGTGGAAGCAAAGTGATCATCACCACCCGCAACCTTGAAGTTGCTTCTCATCTGGCTACGGCCACGAGCGGCATCCACGAAATTCATCCCTTATCTCATGAGCAATCATGGAAACTATTCTGCATGAAGGCATTTGGGACAAGGGAACCACCCGAGGAGCTTAAAGAATGTGAGAAACAAGTTGTAGGGAGATGTGCAGGATTACCATTAGCCGTCATCACCCTTGGAGAGATGATGGCAAGAAAAGATAGAAACCAAACTGAATGGAAGCATGTATTGGATGAAATTCCAATGAGTTTATGCAGTATCGATGAAAGCATCATGCATGTTCTCTTCTTAAGTTATAAGGATCTATCATATCCTCTAAAGCAATGTTTTCTGTATCTAGCTGCTTTTCCACCAGACTTTGAATTCTCACGAAAGCGGCTGATCCATTTATTGATGGTAGAAGGCTTCATAAACCAAGAACAAGAGAAAAGTCAGCCCCTCGAGGATGTTGCTGAAAGGTACCTCATGGATCTAATCAGCCGGAATATGCTTCAGGTATCCACAAGAAGCACCAGTGGACGAGTTAAAGGCTGCCGAGTGCATGACCTCCTCCATCAGCTTGCCATCTCCTTATCTGAAAAAGAAAAACTCATAACTATTTACAGAAATGAAGACACATTGATTCAGGAGAATGCTCGTAGGATATCAATTCAAAATGAGATAACCAAAAAATTTAAGATTCATCAACTTCGAAGTCTCCTAGTATTTAAGACGGGCGACTTATACCATTTTATCCATCACCTATTCAAAAGTAATAGAATGTTGAGAGTATTGGATCTTCAAGAAACCGGAATCAGGAAATTGCCTCCTGACATTGGCAGCACTTTAATTCATTTAAGATACCTAAATGTCAAGGGGACTCAAATGGACACCCTTCCAAAATCTGTAGAGAATCTCTTCAAGCTGCAAACATTAGACATAAGGAGAACAAGAATAAGAAAAATCTCATTGATAATGAGTGGCCTTAAACAACTACGGCATTTTCAAATGGGTGATGTAGACCAGACGATTGCTGTATCAACAGGACTACAGTGCTTGACAAAACTTCAGGTGTTGACTGGAATACAAGCCACTGAATCTATAGTCAAGGAAATTGCTAGTATGAGCCAACTGAGAAAACTGATTATAGAGGTCAAACAAGCTGCTATGCTTACAATTCTGTGCCCCTCTTTATGTAACATGAAGGCCTTGCTGTCATTATCTATAATATGCAAAGAATTTAAGCAAATGGATCTTACAACAATGTCACCTCCACCACTTCTTCAGAAGTTGCATTTAGCAGGTTATCTTGAGAAACTTCCAGGCTGGATCATCAACACCCACAATTTAGTCAAATTGAGATTAGGATTTTTACAGCTGAGAGATGATCCAATGCCAATTCTAGGAGTACTGCCAAAGTTAGTCTTCCTTCAGTTGTATGAAACATATCAAGGCAAGATAATGAGATGCACAAACAATGGATTTTTCAAATTAAAGATACTGATATTGACTCAACTGAATCAACTTGAACTATGGGAAATAGAGGAGGGAGCGTTGTCATCCATACAGGAGGTTTGGATCATGTCATGCACCAATTTAAATATGATACCATCAGGATTTCGGTTTCTTAGAAGTATGATAAAGTTAAGAGTAGTGCAAATGCCAAATAATTTCCAAAAGAGATTCAAGACACAAGAAGGTGAGGACTTTCCCAAAGTCCAACACATCCCTATAATCCAGGTACTGGATTAGAAATAATGTCATCTTTTATTAATATCAAAGCTTGGTATGAGATTGCTTCGATGCAAGTTCCACATCGGTATCTATATTATTATCAGATTCATTGTAAAAATTGGAGTTGATGTCTCACATACACTTGTGAACCATGTTGTAAAGTTTCATACTACTATTAAAAAATATGTATGTACACAGATTTGGTTGTATTATATGGTTTTTGCCTACCTACTGGTCCAGAACTTTGAGAATCAACTAAAATACAGCTGTCAGATTAGTATATGAAGCATAGATACAGACCGTCAATGATAAGGGAAATACAACAAACTCATAAGTTCTCTTTTTCTTTGATTAGCTTCAACCTGCAAGGATGGTTTGCCTAAAGAATGGACGTAAAATTATGGCTTAATTTACCTAGATTTAGGGAACTTCGATAGACTTTGCTACTTCCTGAAGCTGTTTATAAAGCTTATTTTATTCATATGATAAATGGTTGAAATGAAGCAACCAGTAAGATCATATGATAGTAACGACAACTATGAGTTAGATACGTTGTGGTTTCAAAACTGATGAAATTTGCACTAAGCACCTAATGATATAGAAGTTTTATACATGTTAAAAATATGTACCAAACTCTGTAAGGCCATTTGCTAAGATTGAGGGAACACATCATTGACATTACATTGGTTGTGAAGAGTGCATACGATGAAAATTCCACCATACCGCAGTGTAAATTAGACATATCAATTCAATAAAGTTTTTTTTATCAAAAATTCGTTACACCACGAGCCCCTCTGATTGACTTGTAAAAACACATGCAACAATATTGTGTGTGGATGCATGGAAAGACACATCTACACCCACATATATTGCTAGATAAAATCAAAAAGACCTTTCAAGTGACAACTAACAAAAATGTACCTGTCCAAATAGAAGGCAAAGCAACTTAGAAACATGGCTTGAAACACCTGATTCCACATGTAAAGCTGCAAATATTATCATAAAATTTAATTCAATCATGTATTCATCACACAATCATAACCTCCCTCAGGTCTATCTATAACTTTTATATGTTCTACTCTAAGCATTGAATCTAACTTGTTCGTTATAATATACATTCTCACTTCTTTGTGAGCCAAACAATATGGCCCATCTATTGGTCCATGATGTAAGACGAAGCTCCCGTGAGAGCCGGATGAGAGTTAATTAGACATTTTTAGAAGTTTTGGAATTTTAGTAAATTGCAGGGACTTTTTATTTTCAGGGTTTTGATTACTTATTTTAGGTACTTAGTTCTATGTTTCTCATTTCATTTATTTGATTTTAGTTTGTTCTTTAATTAGAATATTAAACAATCATTTTTTTGCATGATTCTTGTGTCATTCAGGGTTTCAATTTCTGTATGAAAATACCAACTCCATAGTATTTGTCCATCCAAATCATTTGATTATTGAATTTGGTTATTTCAGAATCCATTTCCCACCACTTTGTAATGAGCCTAAAACATAAATCTTAGGTCTATGCTTGGGAACACCTCTATCATCCACCGCTTGGTTTCCTAAAGCCTAGGTTAAATCCACCATAAAGAAAATATTTGCAACAGTTAGAACAATACAACATTGTCGACCATAATCTCCCTCTTCCTTAATTTTCTTCGTTCTTCCCCATGATCTTCACCACTGCTTCCTCCTCCTTTCTTCTCCTTCCTCTCCTAATCCTCTTTCCTCTTCCCCCTTTTTATAGAGGACATTATTGATGCATTAAGCTATTGTAGCACTACGACAGTTGTGGAGGCTGTCGTCAACACCCTCAAGCGGGGCCTGGTCTAGCCCCCTCTCCTCACCCCTTGGGCCTTGAGAGGCCATCCTAGGGTGGAGGTAGGGTTTTCAAGTCACCTTGGGGGAGTAAAGTCTTTCCATCTTACTAGACGATGATCAATAGGCAGACAACCCGATGTTCATCACCTCAGGCTCCCAAAAGGGGATTCCTATGTGAGGGTTCTAAAGAGAAAGGGAATTGTTAGTAAGGCATATGCTAAAAAAAGGTCACATCCGCACTAATAAACCAATGTTTTTTAATAGGATCAAAACAGCGGTAGCCTTTTTGTGTACGGGAATATCCCAGAAAAACACATTTGACCGAGCGAGCATCAAGTTTGGTGAGCCCAGGACGAAGATTCTTCACAAAACAAGTACTCCCAAAAATGCGAGGAGGCAGAGAGAATAATGGTTTATCAGGAAACAAAATGGCATATGAGACCTGATTTTTCAAAACAGAGGAAGGCATGTGATTGATGAGATAGCAAGCCGTAGAGACAGCTTCAGGCCAGAAATGATGGGGTACTTTGTAGTGTATGAGAAGAGTGCGAGCAACCTCAAGTAAGTGATAGTTTTTTCTTTCAGCGACGCCATTTTGTTGAGGAGTGTAACGGCAAGTGGTCTGATGTATGGTTCCTCGGGCAACACAGAAGGAGGTAACAAATTGTTGCATGAACTCAAGTGCATTATCAGTACGAAAATTTTTAATAGGCCAATTAAATTAGGTGTGAATTTCAGCAAAGAAGGTACGAATAGTATCCAACACAGTATCTCAACCTTTAAGTAAAAACAGCCATGTGGTGCGAGAATAATCATCAATAAAGGTCATAAAATATTTCACACCCGAGTGACTTGATACGGAGCACGGTCCCCAAATATCAGCATGAACAATGTCAAAAATTTCTTTAGAAGCAATAACTTTCTTAGCTGGAAAAATAGACCGAGTTTGTTTGCCTAAAACACAAGTTTCACAGGAAAAACTGTTCTCAGATAAAGTAGGGAATAAATGCTTTAATTTGGTAGCAGATGGATGACCCAGGCGAAAGTGCCATTGTAGTCCCGTCACCGAAGTAGATAGCATAACAGAAGCAGCATGAGGTCCATCTAGATAATACAGCCTATCTGGTCCTTCACGGCCCGAACCAATCCTCGTCTTCGTGCGAAGATCCTTCAAAACACAGCCAGAAGGATCAAATTTAACAGAGCACTTGAGTTGTTTTATCATCTTACTGACTGACAACAGATTAACAGGAAACTTTGGAATATATAAAACAGAATGCAATTGCAGTTTTGGTGAAATAGGAACCGTGCCAGTGCCATGAACTGTAGTTTTGGAGCCATTTGCAACAATACCAGATGATATAGTAGCAGTTTTATTTAGAGCAGAAAATAGACGAAGATCACTAGCCATATGAGTGGATGCACCCGAGTCAATGCACCACTGTTTGTTACCAGATGACGGAGAAGCGAGCATGGAGAGGGTCCTGGTGTAGACGAGGATGGCAGCTGTGCGAGACGCTCCTGGAACATCTTCTCGAACTCAGAACGTAACCAGTCCGCGTTTGTAGGAGCAACAGGTTCGTCAGCGGTAGAGTCAGTAGCAGTTTCTATAGCAGCTTGGTTAGCCCAAGCGGGCTTGCCGTGCTTAATCCAGCATTGATCTTCATTATGATTGTCCCGGTCACACCAGTTGCAGTAGCGAGGGCCGGGAGGAGCACCACGTCTAGGAGCAGATGATCCTCGACCTCCCGAGGGAGGAGGGCGACCGCCACGGCCACGACCGCGACCACGACTACGACCAGAATCAACAGAGCGAGCAATAAGCGTAGGGTGCTCAACAGTAGGAGTAGGAGTCATGGACGGCAGGTGTTGGACTCGTTTAAGAACATCCTGAAGGGTAGGCAGCGGATCACTTGACAGGATCTGGTCAACCACACTAGAAAACGAGGCAGGAAGAGCAGCCAAAAACTGAACAAGTTGCAGTTCGTTGCATTGCTTCTGAGCAATTTTGATGTCCGCCGTCAAGGGGTAGTAGAGTTCAAACTCATTCCACATAGCCGAGCATTGATTGTAGAAGTCATCAATGGAAGTGTCAGGGGAGAACTCCTTTTTAGCCAAGTTTTTGAAAATTTCAAAAACTCGCTTGGGATTCTCCTGATGAGAGTAGACGTGGGACAATTGATCCCACATAGCCTTAGCATCATGAAAGCAGAGAAGAGATTGGCTGATCCGAGGCTCGGTACTGTTGAGGATCCAAGACATGACGCCGGAGTCATCCTTGGACCATTGTGCATAGCTTTGTTTGGTTTTGGCATCCGCATCAGCAGTAGGAACAGCAGGAGGCTCCGCCGTAAGATGGTGATACCGGCCTTGTGCTTTGACATAAAGAACAAACGACGCCGACCACAGATGATAGTTGGAGCCACCGTCGAGCTTCACCGTAGTGACACACAGAGAGCGAGGAGGCTCAGATAAGGCCATGGCATAGGCAGTAGTCGGCGCAACAGCAGAGAAGATCAGAGACCCACAAAGGGGTAGATAACAACAACAGAGATCTGATGAGTCAGATAAGAAAATCCGTATAGGGCAGAATATGCGTATATATAGAGAAACCTACGCCGTCATGAGGAAAGCTCAATGTTCCTTCATGAGGCACATGCAGAGAAGATGGTGAGACGAATGATTCTCAACTTAGACGGCCAGTGGATGTCCGAACTTGGATACGAATATCACCCGGACGTAGAGGAGAAGAGGTAAAAACCAATGGCAGCCGGAGTAGGGATGGGAAGAGGAGGAGCCAAAGGGGAGGAGGCTTGGAGGGAAGGAGGAGGGGCAGGAGGGTGGCTGCGGGGAAGAGGAGGGAGGGGTGGGGTGGCGGCGGCTGGGAAGAGGAGGGAGGGCGTGGCGGCGGGGGAGAGGAGAAGGGAGGGGTTGGCGGCGGCTGGGAAGGAGAGGAGGGGGGGTTGGCGGCGGGAAGGGGAGAAGGTGGTGCCGGCGGGTGGGGGGGCAGGGGCAGCGACGGGGGGGGGGGGGGGAGGGCAGGGGCTGGCGACGGCGGCGGGGGGGGGGCGTCGGGCAGGGGGGTGGGTCGTCTCACGTCATTTCAGACGGGTGGGTGGGAAAAAAAAGAACCTGCTCTTGATACCATCTAAAGAGAAAGAGAATTGTTTATTTAGTGAGTAAAACAGGTTACAGGATAGTCTCTAATATAGCTAATGAGAGTAGAGACATAAGTACAAGTGAGCAATATGGGACTAAAAGTAAAACAGTAAAACAACAAGTAAATAACACAGTAACACAGTATATCTATAAGGGTAACACACCAAGTAGTGTGTCCTCCTCCTTCCCGTTCCCCTTCCCCAAAGACCATTACAGTTGTAAGGGTAACCAAGGATCACCAAACTCCAACAATGGTTAGTCAGCACTGTATACTACTATCCATAACTATGACAACATGGATACACACCAAAAAAATCAATCTTTCTTGATTTCACCGTCCCTCTCACATCCAATAGTACTTTGACCATGCACAATAGTCTCAGGGAATTTTGGTCCTGTACCAACAATCATGAGTCCCATGCTACAACCACAAACCTAGATTTTGGGTATGGATCTCCATTTGCACTACACCATCAATTGCGCCATCGTGCATAATTACCATTACAAACTTCAAATAATGAAATCCAAAGTGAGTCATGAAGCATGACGACAACCTTCACTTTTGGACTACATTGCGGGAGCCGATGGTACATGATTAACTTGCAAGTTTATTGTCTTCATTGAAGTTATTGTGCCATGTACCCAAGAAGACATATACTCACATGTGATGTTTCATGGCACATTGTGTGAGGTCGTGTACTATCTCCAACACTCTCAACTAGCAATACCATGTTGCACCAAGTCTCCTATATGACCGCGCTTAAGTTTACACTACCAAACTAGAGCCTTGTGCATATATCCATTCTATCCACCACACATTATCGCTAATGTAAACATAAAAAATGTGGATTATGAGGCATTTCTCCCAGTCAATGAGCTCTCTGATGGCAAATCGTAGTCTCAAAACATAACCCTAATGACACATCATTCATCATTCCAAAGGATCCCTTGTGTAGCAACATATGTAATCCACTATGAGAACATGGACGAGGGTCCCATATCACCCACTAAACTCATCGAAGGCTCGTCTTTCAGAGATGGGGGGTTGATGTAGGACAGAAGCTCCTGTGAGAGCAAGACTAGATATTTTAACTGTTTTGATGGTTTAGTTAATTCGGGAGTTGTTAATTTTTTAGATACTAAATTAGTTATTCATGCTCTATGAGAGTGAATGTTGGGTGGTGCAGAAACATGGTCTCAACAAAATGAATGTGGTTGAAATGAGTATGCTGAGATGGATGTGTGGGAAGACAAGAAAAAATGCTTGAGAAACGATAGTATCAGGAATAAAGTAGGGGTGGCGAGCATTGATGACAAGTTGCACGAGGGTGACTCAGATGGTATGAACATGTGCAATGCAGACCGATTAATGTGCCATTACAAAACAATGTTATTGAGTGAAGCACAATTAATAGAAGAAGAGGATGACCTAAATTAACATTGGAAGAGTTTATAAAGAGAGATTTTGAATCTTTACATCTCGACCAAAATATGACTCAAGATAGATCTGAATGGAAATAAAAGATCTATGTAGCCGACCTCAACATGGTTGGGACTGAGGCTTAGTTGATGATGATGACGATAGGGACTTATTTATATGTTCCAACTTTTACTATTTTGATTTGAGTTTATTATTTGATCAGGTTATGAATTAGGCAATGTTACACACATTCCACATCATTAGGTTACAGACCGTCTATTGTAGATTATAATCTTATGGTATTTTTCCAGACTAGATAACTTGAATATGGAATTTGGTTTGGGAATTGATTTCCAACCAGTCTGTTGTAAAACGTGGACCCACACAATAAAATGAGCCCAATTTTTTTGCCAAGTTGTTCATGCAATTCATTGTGTATAAATTTAGGCCAGTTTTGTCAAGTCGGATACCACATCAATTTTCTAGTTAGATTTTATTAAAAAGGAGAAATATAGAAAATGTGAGTTCTCTAGTTAGCCGTTATCCTCCGCCATCTCTAAATGTCATGTAGTCTCGTGTAGGTGGGTAAACAAGCTCACTCATTAACTTATTAGTAAGTAGTAACATTGAATCAATGATATTATGAATGAAAAGGGGTCATACTGGAGTGCACATATAGGATGGACCTGTTACATTATTGATGATCCATAATTTTATGGCAGACGGGTTTCTCTGTGGTATATATAGCTATATTTTAAAACTATTATCTTTCGGTCGCACTTGATACCTTATGAACGTGTGCTATCAGATTATGACAGGTTACACGTAAAAGAGAACAAATAATGATAACCTAGACTAGCTATGAATAAACTTTGATCTCCCTAAAAGCAAATATAACAAAAGAGACTGATTTGATAGCTTTGTATGATAAAGAAACCATACAACACGGTGACCTGCAAATGTTGAGCTATATAGTAAGACTGAACAAATAATGAAATTATTTCACTATGGAGTCAATAAATATATGTTGCTGGAACCCGGAAATACCAAACAGATTATGTATTAAAAATACAAAGACTAAACAACAGAGATTGAACACTAACAGATCAAACAAGACATCTATATTGTTGGAAAAAACTAACAAATTACACAAGTAGACTAAAACAGGCTTACTAGTGTATGGACTATTACATATCAGAATATGCATTTAATGTAATCAACTAAGTTATGCATAAAAAGAGTACATAAGCTAATCAGGTATAATGTTAGGTACGTTGAACATTTTGCCGTTGAAGCTGTTGATTTTTTGTGCACGGGGTGGTAGTAGGTGATACCCTCCCCATTGTGGGTTCTATTTATGTGCTGGCGAGTCAGTATTAAATAGCTTTGGCTTCTTAGCTTTCTCATAGATGAATACCCTATATTTATATTACTATTTACTTGCTAACACTGTACTAAAAGTAACAAGATATTCATCAGATATTCTTAGCAAACTGCTTTAGATATGAAGATTCAATGACAAGGTGAACTTCTACAGATGATAACGTCTGTAGATGTTCAACTAAGTAAAACGAGGAACAATTTAGTAAAACTACGGATCACATCACTTGGTGTTATTCCGTAATGGAATAACTAAAGAATATGAGGACTGACAATGAGAAAGTATCCTGTTAGTGTAATATTGCAAGGTAAAATGGTAAACAGATGGAACAACCGAACAAGGAAAGTGACCAAGTTACAACATGCTATTGAGGGTCTAGAAAAACTCGAGGACCTCTACAAATTCTTCAGTGTTGAGCTAACATCTGATATACTTCACTTATCTCAGGTAACCAAGAAAAATTTCAATCTTACAGCAATTTAAGATTATCATGGAAAGTGCATCAATTATATTTCTAGTAGTAACATCAAAAAAAAATTCAACTCTCGGTTTAGGAACTGTGGCATCGACTGCTATACGGTTTGTGTTAAATAAAAATCACATTGTATACATAAGCAGGCTGGTTTCTAGACTTAGGGAAAAGGTGGGGAACTGGTAGTTAGAATTGTAAGCACCCAGCAGAAATCCGTTTTCTTAAGAAGCAGCCTCTTGCTATCCAATTGGAAGGTTTTTGTCAAGACATTATGATGGAAAAGTTGGACAGAAATATGCAAATAGTTAGAAGTGCCGGAAGGGATATACCCGGTTAAGGAGATTCTTTTAAATGGGCTGAAAAAATGAGGATAAATTGTGCAGTTTTGAGCGATGTCTTATAGAAGGATGAGGAGAAATTCTGCAGTTAGAGATTGGTGCATTAGTTTCACAGAACTGGCAGGTAGAATGCTCCTGCCAATTTCTGTAATGCCGCAATGTTACCATCCAAGACCGGAAGTTGTTTAATCAGACACGGAAAGAATATGCAAACTGGCCTCCGACTCCGAGTGGAAGGGTGGTCATGATTCATGAGGGGAATCAAGATGAGCTTTAAGTGGAAAGCTCATATAAGATCTGCGGAAATAAATGTATTACCTTGTGTGTTGGCAGGATAGGGTCGACTGACTGAATGTTGCTGTGATGATGTCCCTCTCGTAGAGTGGCTGCGCCGTGGCCTCAGCACCGGCGCGTTATGGGGTATGAAGGCTAAGCGGCGCGAGTTACAGATGAAATCTACAGTTTTAAATGGCGGCACGTCGTCTGTTACTTCTCGGTTTGTATTTCTGGTTGAGACAGAATATTCGGCGCTGCAAAAATAATGGAAGAAGTATGTTTTAAAAATCGATTTACATAATTGTTATGTGTGTCGTCTTTAAGTGTGTTTTGTTCGCTTTTGTTTATATAGCACACGCACGTGACATATAAAATTTGTTAGAAATGTATGCAGAGAGAACTCGTCCGTGAAAGTGTTCCTACAATATAAGATATTTGTGTTAGGTTATTTGAAAGGAGAGAAAATCAAAGAACTGTTTTCGTGAGATGGAGAAAAAAACGCAGCATTAAACTCGCTCTTTTTATAGTAGTATAGATATACTATTGTAGGCCATGTTTGGTTTGAAAAAAAAGATTACAATGGGATGCATCACATAATAGGATACGAAAGTACAACTAAAGGATGGGAAGTAAAGTTTTCCATCCTACGTTTGGATGTACAATGAGATAGGATTTTCAACCTTGTCTTCATTGATGCTTCACCATGCGACGCGAGATCCATCTACCTTGCGTGAAGGCCTGCTTTGTCACCATGGACTGTCTTTGCAGGAAACTGATGAAGAATTTGAAGAACCAAAAATTGTAGAGCTTAACTCAAGCTAGAAGACGGCCGACAACAGGTAGGTTCTCAGCATGACTAATTTGAACTTTACGCCCAATCTGTTGTTTTTCCTACTTATAATTTGACATTGTTCAATACTGCACAACATTGAAACTGTTCAATTTTGTCGTAGAAGAGTCGTGTTGTATGATTGTAAAGTTTATGCTTAGTTACTATTTGTAGAGATCCATGATGCTAGTTGGGATTGATTGTGCATCTGGATGTGGCATCAGAAATTCTGATTTTGCTTCCAACAAAGACGTGACTTCGATTATGCACTGATCCAAAGTGCTATGTTAATCAAGTCTCACTCACGGTGCCAATGAAATTGGTACTTTCATCTCGTTTTGCTACTGTGCAGACCACAAATCCTCCAGCAAAACTCTCATCTTCCCCGTCGTTTTCACGAATCCGCACCTAGTGAACTTGTCTTTAAATTTCTCACCGGTAACGGGGACACCGTCAACCTTTTCTAGATCATATGGTTGCTCAGTCGTCGAAGCGGCAATGCTAAAAATATACCATAATTAATCTATCTTGTTGGCCTGGACTATATCGGCGTGGTTTTGACAAGAACAGATCGTCTTGGACGGGAATCATTGAAGAAAAAGGCTGTGAGGAGAAGGCATGAAGCAAATCGATGAAGCAGGTTAGTCACGGATGGAGAGACAAGGCAAAGGGACAAGTTTGGTGGCCGTGCAACAGAGGAGGTCGAGAAGCCGTAACAACGATGAGAGGGTTTGATAGAATAGAAGCCAGGGCCGGTCGGGGAAGTGTCGGGGCCGTGGGGCTGCGTATACCCAGTCAAGATGCGGAACTAAGAGACAGTGTTTGGAACACCGTTGTAGCAAGTCTAGATTCTAGTTGCCACGGGTAAATTAATTGATGGTATGTTAACTTTGTATTAGATAATCATTGTTTGTAACAACGACAAGCTAACCTAATGGTAATGTGTCTTGTTTGGTACACAAGTAAATAACCTTTCTATATTTGTACAAAGTCTAATATGTCCTGAACATAAATATTGTTGTAAGTATCGCGGAATCTGTTAGAGAGGTTATATGGGAAATATGCATCTGCGGCAAATAAATCAGTTTCCTGCTGCGAAGATTTGGAGCGGCAAGTTAACGGATGATTTTCTAATTAATTAAGCCATGCGGCATCTTATATGTCCTTCTAACAGCCTAACAAACACTAACTAATATATCGTAACTAGTTTGTTTATCGTGTCGTAGGCTTACCGACTGAACAAACACAACCTAAGAATACCGGTGATTTGGGAGTTCGCTTACCGTCGGAGTCCTATCCTGTTTATAATTTTGCACCCGTAAAAGGGAAGAAAACCCTCAAACCAAATGGGGCCTTACACCCAAAATACATCCATAATGATCCAGCCAGTTGCTAATAAATTGAGAACTTATCCAATGGTAGAGTATCAGTAGATGTTGTTTATGTCAATTGTGTAGTGTTGTAGTGTATTTTGTATCGTTTTGTGTATGTCCGGGGGTATAGTAAACTATGCATGTTACGAGCCGGTGACATAGCAACAATTGTCTAAGGTAAAATTATTATGTATATTTATTATTTTCACGTTGCAAATAAATACAAATATTCGGTCAGAGTAGCCCGGCTGGTTACGGCTCAGTAAGTCCAGATGAAGGTTCAGGGTTCGAATCACGCCGAAGGCGCTATGTGAAAAGTAACACGAATTTGATTGGGCGCAGGAGGGGGTGACCGGACCACACCCTCTCATGTCCCGAAAGTTTACGCTGTCTGAGGAGATTACGATTGTGACGCTTTTACGGAGACGGTTCTCTCGTAAATAAAAAAAAATAAGTACAAACAATAACACATAATCTGCAAAACCAATACACATTATATGCATAAACAATACGTTATACATTCTATACTGTTGCTTAATAGTTGATATTAATTCATGTACTTATAACGGATAATTAGATATACAGATATTGACCACAACGTACACAATATATAAGAATAACCTTAAATTATGAACAACAACATACACGGAATTTGATTATTTGTAGACCATTTGTTGTCCGTTATTGGGGTATCGTGGGCCTATTTTTGGTGTAAAGCAGCTGGCCAGCTGTCTGGAATCGTTTTCGCAGTTTATAGCTTTTAGCCAAGTCTCTCCAGCCATTAAATAAACCGTATTGATCTCCTCATATTGACCCGCACAAGGATAATCCTTGGCGAGTGCAGATTTTGCATGAACTCACCACTTTAAAATGTGGGTGGTACAAAAATCACACCTAAATCTAACTCAATGGGAAGCGTGCTAACCTGTGAGCATATATAAAATTAGTATGCAACTGCAAAATTTAACAGTAAATAAAAACAAAGTAACTTCTTACATCATTATGGACTTGATGCCATTGGCTTGTGTTTTACGAAAACAAAAAAGTAATTAGCCATTGATGTTTGTTGTGAAAATGAAAGGCGATAATGCTTCGTTGTTGGCCCAAGCATATGAGATACAACTATATTGATGAATCAATTATTTGTCAAATTGTTGTCGGGCATTGCTATTAAGTATTTTAGATACTTTAATTCGTTTCAAGCTAAAGTTGGAAGGATAGTGTGAAGTATTTAATTATATATTCTTATGGTATCAAATAGATGAAAAATGTCTTTATATTCCTTAATGTAAAGAACAATCAATATATGAGTGATGTCCCTAGAATGAATATAGACATACCAGACACCTATTAAGAACCAAGAATTAAATTGACAAAATTTATTTTCGCCTATTTTTAGAAGTACCCACGTTAATATTAGAATTTTACCAAATTGAACTTTGAGTTTGGCTGAGAGATCAATTGCTCTAATTTGATTGAGAAAGATCCATTGGGAGTCCAAATAAGACTCCATGACCTTTCTTGGTTGAATTTTAAGTTTGATCAGGTAGTTATCAATCAAACTCTAAGTTTGACCGAGATAGAGTGTGATTGAAACAACTTTGACCAAATTTCTTCAAAAGAGAAAAGAATCATGTGGCGAGTTGATAATTTGTTACACACCCCTGAACCAAACTATGAGTTTGACAGTAAGCAAGTGGTCGAACTCAAACTTTGTTCAACATAGTGCACTAATCACTCAATCAATCATTGTAAATCCTTTCATAGGACCTAAGATTTACTATAAAATGTAACCCTCCAGAATCCATAACATAGTTGAGTACTCGAGATTGTCCTTGTATACTTTTCTATTCATTTTTACTTATCTGTTCCCACTAACATTTATTGTCAAGTCTAACTTCCCCACTCAAGAAAAACTCTACCAAATACTTCTAGGAGAAGCTCAAACAATTGTGCGTCCCAAAGTGCATAATTATGGTGGTCCATCTTTCTCTTTTGTTGTTGGTAAGGGAGAAACCTCTTACGGAAGAAGGAATCTTTGTGTGATCTTGAGGAAGGACTCCTAAAGGGGTGTTTTCCCTCTATCTAAGAAAAAAGGTATATTATAATCTCATGTATCCACATGAATAAAATGAGATTGGTGGTGTCCTCTTGCATGCACTTCCAAAACAATAGATGATTGGTGTTGATTATTGTCCATCACAAAGGAGAGTGGCACTATCAATTTATTTTATTTAGTAAATCATATGTATTTCAATAAAACTATTGTAAAGCCAGTAGCTAGTACTCACGAGGCATTAAGTAGGAATTTGAGTATGATCCATCTTGAATCTTTGAGTCATGTGGTTTCTTCTCTCTATTTTTTATTCAACAAAGTGCCTTTCACGTTTTGTAGGTTTTTTACTTATAGAAAAATAACTCTAGACACCATATGCTAGGGTTCTCTCAATTGGTATTAAACCCATCTTCATGGATCCCTAACCAAACTTGAATATTTGAGATAAAACTCTAAGATATATTGACTTGGAAGGTACTCACCACAATATCCAATACGTCTAAGCGTTTGACATATCAACTTACATGAACGAGAAGAGGACAAAATTCTACTTATAAGGGATTAGGATTGGTCTTTGGAAACGATACACGCACTTACCCTCTTCCAGCAATATAATTAGAAGGTTGGGATGCAAATACAATGAAGATGATGCTAATCAACCCCAAAGCTACAAGTTTTACTTACACCTCTCTTTCTCAGTAATAATCCAATTTTATTTAGCTAACTAGTTAGGGTCTTCTTGGATAATTATATGATCTACTTGTTTAAACTTAGTTTAATCTTGATTAATGAATAATAGAAATATTGAAATGTTTGTCGCATGCTAAGATATGTTAGACATGCTTTGATGAAAACTAGTTAGGCTTTGGCGATCAAAATGAGATCTAGGTGATTTGTGTTGAATTGGATGGATGTATGTTCAATGATGATAATTCATAATTCGAATTGGATTTCATGATGCTAATGTTAGTTCAACTACTTCCTTGTATATGCAAAGTCATACCTTGATGATAACTACATTATTGTAGATGATTCAAAATCTTAATTTCTAGATTAAGTTTTGAGTAAATTGAGGGTTTTTTGATACAAGATATGTGCAAAACAAGAACGAGTCCTCAAATAATGTAATATGATGTTTTGGAATCCTATTTTTTTAACATATTAAAAGTTTGAAAACAAAACCTATGTTTCCTTTGGGTTTTAGGGGTTTTGAGTTGGTTAAATTTGCTTCAAAACAACCCCAAATGACCTTGGTTGACTCCACATATTCTACGGTTGATCCAAAGTTTTTTTGAGGGTATTTAGATGATCAAAACAAGATTTCAAAATAACTTGTATTTATTTGGAGAATTTTTGACAAAATCTAAACCGATCTTATTGGCCAAATGACAAAAATACATAATTGGTGACTATATAAATGGAAATTTTGGCCGACCATGTCTACTGGGAAAGAAGAAGTTAAAATAATGTTTGGACTTGTCTACATGTATTCCAAGCACCTTAAACCATATATACTGGAAATCTGAAATGTTTTTAAGTATTCCAATCACCTTAAACCATCTATATTAAGAAACTAGCACACTAGTATCTCCCACAATTTATCATTGATCCTAGAGTTTGCTGTTGAGATAATAAAGGATAGAAATTAGGATTTGGAGAGGAAAATTGAGTATTTTGATGTTTTGGAGTTCTACCTTGCTTTTTATGGTGGAATTGAACACAAATATAGGGTATGCTCATATGATTCATCAACTTTTATAAAATTTTAACTTTAATATTATGTCCCCCTCTTCCTAACTTTAAGAAACCTAATTCTTTGTTTTTTTTTCTACCTTAAATTAGTTCTAACCTGGATGAAGAGGAAGAAGATGATGTTGTTGATGGAGATTGCAAAAGTTATTGGATATTCAGCACTAGGAGGACATTCTAGATAATTTGATCTTTTATTGAGTGGTTTAAGCCCTTTTTAGAGACTTAAACATGATAAAATTTAATTATATAAAAATATGAATAAAAATTGGTTTGATTTCTAACATGTTGGGTGGTGAATTAGGAGATATCTGAAGAATTGTTGTCTTCTATTTTAGTTTAGTTCTTGATGATTATACTTTTTATGTAAATTTTATGATTTAAGATCTATTAAGAATTGACGGTGAAGAAGATTATTTATGCTAGTTTTGGCTAATTTAGCCTAAATGAATGTGATGCTCTAAAATTGAGCAAACATGAATGAAATGTGGTTTAAATTGTAGGAATTTAATTAAATATAGTTTCTTTGTAGTTAGAATTGAATTCTTTGTGAATTTTTATATGATTTGTTTATGAGAATTAATAAAAAAAATTAAATATAGATTTCCCTGATTAGAATTAATGTTGAGAAATTGGCTAAAATGAATAATGATATGTACTTGCAATCAATGAATGGATTGCATGGTAGTGGGAATTTGGGCATCTATGTATCTAAATAAATTTACTAAACCTTAGAACGCCCAGATTAGTATAACAGGTAATGGTTTTTGTGATGATGTATAAAGATGTAATGAGTCAAGAAGATTCCATGGAAACCCTAAAATTCACTTTTGGGTGAAAATGGGAGGTGAAGACATAATTTTGGTTAATATAATAAAAGGTAGGATATACTTCTAATTAGATATTACTACTTAATTTGAAGGAAAGAAGTTTTATTAAGATGATACAACCCTAAGACGTCTACTATGGTGGAGTTTAAGGTTTATTGATAGATTACACATGAATGCATGTCTTTTCTTATTGATCACATAACAACGATTTGAAAGATATGAGTAGAGGTATCCCTATCCTACTCTACTTCCTAAACTATATAATTTTATTTAGACATTTGATTACCAAATTTCAATGGATGGGATTGTTACGGAATATGAGTATGTAAAGGAACAAAAGGACTAAAGAGGAAGTCACTTGGAAATGGTAAGAAATGACTAAATGTTGTTTAAACAAGTTTTGAAAAGTGTTTGACCCCTTTTACCACATTTAGCGACTTGAAATTATCTTGAAGGGTATATAACTACACTTACTTTAATAAGGAAACTATTTTGTGTACCCATAAAATAAAATTAATTAGAAAACAAAATTCTTAATAAGTTAGAAATAATATTCTTTATGAGTTAGAAGTGATAAACAAGCTCATCAATTTGTGTAGGTTATGAACCGAACCCTATCCTTGACATAACGAGTTTAGTAATAATGATGAATAATATTATCAAATCAAAGATGATGATTTTAATTAATTGGATGCATCTTAATAAATTCAAAGATATGAAATTCAAGGTTGTTGAATGGAATTCATAATAATGTAATCTTGATTCATAAGTACGTGCTCAGAGTGTGTATGTATTGCAATGACATTATACCTTATGGGACCCATATGGGATAAAACTTGTGTTATATATTACTACTAATTGAGGTAAAATTAACAAATAAAATATTATAATCATATTCATATTGTTGGTGGACTTAATATTGCTCTAAATGCTTATTATGTGTGCGAGATGGTAATGAATGAAGAAAAGCATATACTATGAGATTAGAATAATGTGCAAATTGATGAATACATGAGAAATCATACTTAGGGTAAATACCTAAGATTTATATTCTATTTAGGGCTAATGGACCAATAGTGATGATTCTTGAAACAAGTGTGAAATGGGAGGGAAACATATGTTAAGTTTATTTAAAGAGTGATGTTTTATTTTTTTATGTAAAGAATAATGATTGTACTATTTGTTAAGCCTTAATATGCAATATGTTATTTTAACTACATAAGGAAACAAAAATGCTAGACAATGACACAAATTTCTTTAATATGAGGAAAAGGATAAAAATAATAAGATAAATGATTATTTCATTTAGTTAGGTACCTTGAACACCGTTAGTTTCCCAACAACGTCCATACTGGGGAAACATACTAGATTCCATGTAGTAACTAGAGGATTCTGATAAAGATTTCAGAGTGTGACTCTATGATATAGAGGCTAGACCACCAAGATTTAGGGATGTGCCACATGATGAACAATCATCACCCTAAATTATTTGCTGCTCAATTATATATTCATAAGGAATAGATATGAGGACATGTTAATGTGACAAGTGACACACCATGAAATGAAATATGTTATGATATCTGAGGTTGGGGTGTTTTGTACCCATATCATGAACCTATGAGGACATGTTGGTAGAAAAATTGAGAACCGTACTTAAATTCTTTTGGAAGCCATGTGGTGGACCAATATCTATTTCACCTAGCTTAGGATGGTCAGATTATCCTGAAGATAATAATTGTGAGTCACATGAGAATCTAGTATGAAGAATTCTATTTAGTTAGGTATGAGCCAAGAAGTATCAATGTTTATAAATAAAAGATGATAAGTTGTATAAATAATGAAATGAATGCATGTTAACTTCGATTATTGTTGGTCGATGGTCTCTAGTCAAACAGGGAAACCAAGCAATCATCATAAAATTTTCTATTATCAAGCTGGCGGCCGACTGGGATTTAGAGTAGCAATATTGTTGTGCCCTTGCGTGTCACATACACTCCAAGGGATATTTTAGTCATTTCATTTTATTCCTCCTCCTACCTCTGATCTTTCCTTTCTCGTGAACTCGTCTCAGCGGCCAACCGGCAAGTCAGTTCCCTCCTCCTGGCGTAGCTTCTACATACAAGGCTCCTTGGCCTTCTTTCTCCTCTGTCGAGCCAACCCTCCCCTCTGGTCCATCCTGGGTGACCGGAGCACTCTGTTGTGATTGAATGTATATTTTGTATATGTGACAACTAGTTATTGTGACATGATAAGAAATTTTTTATGTTGATCTTATCTACATATCATGAATCCCAATTGGTATTGTTAGAATACAAGTAAACTTCAATTTACATACTATATATTTTTTTAATCTAATGTTGGTAATGGTGAAGCAATAGTTATTGTGATAGTATAATTTAGGAGCCATGTTTCTTGTATACCTAAAGTTTAGGATTCAATGATATGTTTCTAATTCGGTAGGTGAGGTGTCACAAGATGGTCTTGATAATAATAAAATTAATTTATATAAATAGACTACACTTTGTTGTATTTCATAGTATTGGATCACTTATGATAATACTATAATTTAAGTTTTTTGGGTAGTTTGTTATCTACTATGAGATATAATTATGGAGAATAAATATGAATATGGTAACTAATATAAATGATTACTTTTTGACGAGTTAGTATGTTCTTATAAATTAATAATATTTTTACTAGTGTTATTTGTTAGACTTATAAACTGTTACATTCCAATTTCATTTTTATTTAATATATTTACCACAATGATACATATTTACCTAGCTAGAGTGGGATTTCACCACTTTTGGGGGCTTTATATGAGTTTCATGTTGGTTGTTTACATATTTTTAGGAATAATATCATCCAATAAAGAGGTCTTAATAAACAAGATGTAAATAGTTTAGATTTGTCCATGTACTCTTGCTTTTCTGGATGGGGTTGTGTCATAAATTGTGTTCATTTTATAGTTATGTGATTTGATGTCAATTAACTATATACAACCAATAAGACTTGGTTTAATTTTACCAGATTCAAATGAGAAAGGTTTATTGAATGACATTTTAAGATAGTTGATGAATTAATATTTGGTATTTCGTCTAATTGTGGCTTGATTTTGAGTTTTTATGGAAAAAAGTGCTCATGTTTCTTATTTATCCTTTCAATTGTGATTGTCACAAATTTATTATTTTTCTTTATAAACAAGGGTTAGTGTTAGTGATTTTCTCCAATGATTAGTATTATGCTAACTCAAAAGGAGTCTGATGTTCTCCTTCTAAATTTAATAGATTATATTCATGTCAACCCACTTACGAAATATGTTGGAAGTTACCAGTCACACTCTAAGCTACCAGATATGTAAAAGAAAATAATCCAATATGAATTTTCATAAATTTAATGCATAGACAAATACAAAATTATTTCTAAAATGTATTATATACTTGACAATATTATAGATGCACTAACCTGACCAAACAAACAAGTTATCAATAAAGAGCTAAAGGCTAAGATACTTGAGGTCTGCATGGTTGGAGATATTTGGAATTCATTACAATTAAATTGAGTACTTAATTTATGTTTGCATTTTTCTTTTGATATGACATCATACCATTTAAGTCGTTGTTTCTCACTAAATAGCTAGGTGTACATATCTAGAGTTGGCATTGTTCTCAGATTGAGTGCGTCTGGTACAGTTGGATGGCCATGCATTCAACCATAAAAAATAAAGGAAAATGCTAAGTCTAGTTGTTCTAGAACTCAAAATGAAACCCCTTTTGTTTGGTAGTATCTGACCCCATTTCTACCATCATGTCAATGCCCACTCAACTTTTGTGTGATGTTTCCCCCATGATTCTGATGGAGTTGAGTTGATATCCAATGCTTAGTATAATGAACTACAATGCAAGTTGCCGGTAGTGAAGAGATTATATATTGCAAATTGAGTATTCTTTACATTTCATTTCCCTCCCTTATCTAATTTCCAGTCGGATTGAATTTTCCCCATCCCCTCACTTTGAAAACAATCACCATTATTAGTGTTAAACATTTGATTGATTTGGTCATTTATATTTAATTCAAGTTGATTGGTTAATTTGTAGTTTAAGACTTTAACCATTAACCTAAAATTATAATTGGTTAATTAAGTTATGGTTAGTTTGAAAATGGTTAATCCAATCAATCAGTTGATTTAGTAAGTATATCAATGCGATAACTTTATTAAAAAATACTCAAGAAATTTTGGACATTTTTTATATTATAGTGTTATTGCATATAAATACAATACTATGTAGTTCATTAAGATTTGATTCATATATAAATAGAGATATTTTTTATAATAAAAGTATAACTATATATGTGTGTATATGTGTCAGATATTTTTTATGAATAAATTGTGGCTATTTGGTTAATTCTGTTAACCAAACAAAAAAATAACCGTTTCATCTATGACCAAAATAAATTAATAAAACTAACTCAATTAACCAAATTTACTAAAAGAAATAACTATTTAGAATTAATCATCCGGTTAATCAATTATTAATCAGATTTTGCTCACCTCTAACCATTGTTTCTCATTGTCAACCTCAAATTCAATTTGACTAGAGAAAAAGCCGAGGAGAGTTCTGACATTTAACTTTGGACTATAACAACTAGACAAATATGAAAGACAATTATGATTTGCATTCTTTTAGATAAACAAACTTAACTACAAACGATTTGAGGAAGCCAACGATTAGAGTGAAAAAATTAGGGGAATACTATAGAGGAGCATCAAGTGTTTAGTAATAATGATAAAAAGAATGGTCTTTTATCACTTTGTACACCATACAGTACAATTGTGTACATTCTAATTCTCCCTTCTGCCCCCATGCTTACCCTTAAACACACCAAAACAAAAACATTGCTATCGAGTTTGAACAATATATATAATTTCTCTTTCAAACAAGAACTGACAAATTTCATTCAACTTGGATTGCATCAATTAATAACAATATATCCTTGTATTGGAAGTCATCATTATGAAATCAAATAGATACCGTGTACATATACTTCAATAATAATTAACTACATCACAATATTACAAAACCAAACACTAAACCAGAACACTATGTCTTAATTAATTATTGTTTGGTTTTGTTCTTAATCTAAACAATCTTATATGAATTTTCAGAGTTTGAACCCCAAAGATAACTACATCACATGTAAATCACATAAAACCTTTCATGTACTAATGACTATTAGCATTAAAAAAAATGGCCATTCATTCATCCCGTGGCTAGGGTGTTTCAAACTTGCAACCTCTCGGTCTCACATCAATACTTTTACCAACTGGGTGCCACATCTTTGGCAACTATTACCATTTTAAACACACCACAATACATCTCAAATGACTATTACCATTTTAAACACACCACAACACATCTCCATAACAAGGTATTAATTTATACAATAACAATCGAGAAAATTTTAGCATCCAACCATACTTACATAACAATATATCATACATATGATAACATAAAATAAGATGGACTAGGCACTGAAAGACAAATATTTGGACTTGGGACCCCAATCATAACAACATCATCTAAAAATAACATCATATTTTTCATGTAATCATTTCAAACACACCCCAACACATCTGAGTGATAAGGTATTTTTGATATTTAACAACAAATTATAAGAATTTATGTAACATCAAACAATACTCACAATACAACATATCCCATGTTCAATAACATAAAAAGGCAAACTTAAGACTATAACATGAATCTTTGGACTTGGGACCACAATCGTAATTGTTGGAATATTTGATTAGTTGGACCTAGACTCATTGTATTTTTCCTTGTTTCTATTTAGCCCATGTACTCGCTCACTCCTATATATAGAAGATCTATTAATCTTATTTGACTTACCGAAAGAAACTTATTCTACATGGTATCAGAAGTATGGTTCTAACCCTATTCTTTCCTCTCATTTCCTTATATTTTCCTCTCCCCCTCCCTCACCCACTCGACAACCTCCCCCCTCGTCACCACCATCACCCACTACCACCACCACCCCTCCTCTACCCGTCACCACCACCCTCACACCTACCCGCTCCCTTCTCCTTTCCCTACTGCTCAGCCCGCTGGCAGCCAGTCACAGCATGAATGGTCTGTGGCCGTAGGCGGGGTCAGTAAGGGTCGGCATTCAGGCAATGATGGTTCCAGTCTGGGCCACCACATGCCACAATCATGTATTGCCTGATGATCTGGAAGGTTTTATCCTCCATCTCCTATCTCCTTATTTATATTCTAGTTTCATAAATTAGAAATATACATATAAAAGAGTAGATTCAAAAGACCTCATGCTGATTCATTAAGTATGAAAATAAAAAGGTGAAAATTATTAGTTTTTTTCTCTCCATGTGCCCCCCTAATCCTTATGACTGAGTACTTATCTTAAAATTGGGGATTTTATGTTCTTTATCCTATCGTACCATTAACCCAATAACATCATTCCTACCAAGATCTATTTTGGTAGTTATGCTCCTCTTTCTATCATTTATTATGGCAGCATTACTTTCTTCCGATTGAGTTCTATTCTATTATTGCTACTCCTTTTTCTATTGTATTTTCATAATGGTAGTATTTTTTTTGTATCGTGCTACATTTCAATGCATTTACTTCTATTTGCACTATGCTATATTCCAATAATTTTCTCCCATTTGTACCATACTATTATCCGATATCTTAATCACCTCATCATGTGTGATACTGCTAAACTACAACCGTTTACAATGATATGCCACACATATCTGTCGTTAAACTCAATAATGGCAACTTTCTACTTTAGAAGAATGTTGTTCAGACATTTCTAGAATCATGGGGTAAACTTAAGTTTATCACTGAGGGTTCCTAGACTATAGGCAAATGCCACATTCTCTCTTGGCTCTAGGGGTGCATGGAGCCTAAAATTGTAGTCAGGTACATGTGGCATAAATGCATCAAAGCAATGTGGGATGAAATGAAGCAACTCTTCACTTAGGATGACAACTTCTTATGCATCTATGATGCCTGTCGTTTGTGCACCAATCACTAGAAAAAGTCTTAGAATTTAACCTTCTAAAGAAGTAGTCAACCTGTTACAAATAATGAGTCAACCTTCTAGTAATAAGGCATAGATTCAAATGACGACAAACAAAAATGGTTGTAATTCAAAATCTATCGCAAGAACAAGAAGGAAATCAAGTGTGTTGAGAGTTTGATTATGCTAAGTACAGAACTAAAAGATGCAGAAATAACTATCTAAGATCAAATGATAAAAGGAACTGGGGGTTCAGGAAATCACTGCCAATAACCATAATTTTACTCAATGAATCAACTCCTAAGTTTCAATAATCAAATCAGGACCATGTGGATTATGTTCTTTTGGAGCACTATCACACAAGGGCCAGACTTCCCACAAACCCATTGATTATGGTGTTTGCTGATCCTTGTCCAACCGTCCAACATGTTGCTTTCTGAGATCTCATCCATAGACATGTGATTCTCATCTGAGTAGATCAGGTGATCACATCATCATGGTCTATAATAAACAAGTCAAACAGATAGAAGGATCATAATCTAAATTAGGTAATCTAAATTATAAGAATCCAAGATCTCGACACCCCCACAAAAATATAATCATTTGAACAGAAAAAATAAGTACAAGATCAGTTGGAGAAAAAGATAACAATTGCAATTAAGGGACTATGGGTTCATTCTTGTGGCGATCCACGATCACATCACCCTACAAGAATATATCAATTCATCCAATGATCAAAGTAGAAATGGAAGGAAATCATTCTTTATTTGAAATAAGTAGTCGATTACAACGAATAAGAACAAGTTGTGGGTCTAGTCCCCATGCCCTAGAAGGGAAATACCCAAACATAATGTAAAAACTAGAAGAAAAAACTAGATAACAAAGTTTGTTTTTTTCTCTTTGGAGTTCCCATCCCTTTTTATGGGAAGGAGGGGTGGAATCCCTAAAGATGTGAAATAAAAGGAACCGGTCGACGACTACTAAAGAAGTATGATAATAGGATGTGAACCAATCACTTCATAGTCTGAACTGCCCGATTTAGATATGCTGAAGTGTGGGCCCAGGGAAACGGGTCAAAACCCTAAGGAGAGGGTGGCAACACCGTTTGACGAAGACTTGGTCACTAAGCATCATGAGTCATCCCTTTGGAGCTTGAAACACCCAATTCAGACTTTGCATAGACTGGTCTATGGTATGAATCACCTGATTGAACGATGAGTTGGCTAATTTGGATGGTAAGTGGAATGGTTAGTCGATGGTGAAATGGCCATTTGAGACTCAAAAGTGTGGCATTCTGTCGGGATGAATCAACCAGTTCAATGCATTAACTGCTCGGTTCAAGTACTGAGATGGTAGGAATTTTGTAATTGAAGTCCTTGGTCCTTGATTTCTAAGTAAGGAAGCAAGGCCTCATTTCCTAAGGAAGAGAAACTTTGATCGAGGGTTGATTTTGCAAAATAAGAGTGAAAATGATAAGAATTTTGATTAGTGGGCCAAAAGTAAGTAAGTTGCAACTATTTTTAGAATTTTGGAAAAAATGAGATAAAATCATAAACAAAGATAAAAAAGATGTGATGAAAAGGAGGATGAATGTGCATTCATCAAAATGCCCAAAATTAAAGCTTTGGTATACCTCAAGCAACATTGAATTTAAACATTGCCAGATTATACTTTCAGCATGTCATTCTCACTCTCATAACACCACTTAAGTCCTTACACCCTTTATGACCTTGCTTCCTTGATTCACAAAAAACAATATTCACAGTCCTTACATCAAGATTTTTCTCAACTTGGTTCCATTTCAAGACCACAATAAAAGATATTTCACATTCCCTTTACATTTGGTACTCCCACATATTCTTATGAGTCATTGCACAAGAACATGGCTCAAGGATTTGATGGGGTTATGTAGATACCTCTGGGCATAAAAGTGGAGTGAAAGTAGGTATGGAAGGAAGCAATATCTCCAATATTTGACTTGAGACCTTTTATTTCTTTGTTTGCAGTTACATTGACTGCATGTCTTGGTGTGCTATTTTGATATCTTTTCTTGATGGTGTGCTCCTATTAAATTTACTAAGGTATGAAAGAAGTGAAAGAGAGAGGAGAAGGGGGAGTTCCACCCCAAACTTGGAGTTTTACGCATTATCTTTTTCTTTCTTTCTTGTGGATGGGGAGATAAGAAGGTGATGGAAGAAGTGTTGAAAGACTATTCTTTGTGCAACTCGCTTATCTAAATTTAAGCGTATTGGGAGTATCATACATTAGGTCAACTATTTTTGAGTTATGAAAAATCAAGATTTTTTTAAGTTAATCTATAACTCTAGACAAGGAAGCATTATTTTTTAATCCTATTAGTCCTCTATGGCTTGCCATCTTATCCAAAAAATGGTTTTAATTAAGATCCTAAGTGACATGATAATTTCTATGAATTGAAGGTTTTATACTTTCCATCACAAAAGAAGTTGCATCATTCAAGGGGGTATATTGATAAACATGCATGTTGTAATAGAGTGAGTTTTTACATTTTTTACTCTCCTACAATTTTATTATTTCCAATAATACCTCAAACTTTTCCCTTCTTAATTAACTAAAAGTAATTATCAATTTCATAAAAATCCAAGCCCTAATTTCATAGTAGATGGAATACATGTATTAGTGTACATAGTCATTTTATATAACAAACATCTGAATTTGACCCTCAATTTTTATACCATGGTTGGATAATGACATCGTGAAGATCCACCTAAAATTTCATTGCAATTGGATGAACCAATTAGGAGTTATGAGTTTTTGAAATTATGCAAACTATTTCTTTTATTTCTAACCTAGGACCTAGTCCTCGAGTTATTTGATCAAATGGGTGACATATCATGTGTCACGCATGCCTCATCTAACCTAGGACGCGAGCCACTTGAGGCACACATGCATCCTGGCCACTCGATCTTTTTAATCTCAGATCAGGGGCATCCAACAGAGTGGAGCTTATCCCTAACCTCCTACTAAACTCGGGATATCTCTAGCAGGACGACGACCAAGTTGACCCCTACCCGCACCTATCCATTCACCCCTAGTGAAACTAGAGGGATATTTCTCCTCCTCACATTGAACTGAACCCAACGCCCCGTGCCACGATACCCTTTGCCCGTGGATGAGGGAGAACGAGTCCCTACTTCCTCGCCCTTCTCACCTGATGATGACATCTAGATTAGGGCTTTCCCCTCGACGCCTCCTCATGCCTATTTAAGCATCCCACAAGCTCTAAATCTCCTTTAATCATACCCACACTTCAATTGCTTGAGATCTAACCCCCACATCGCTCACCCTCACCCTACCTTCATCCACCTACATTGCCTCAGCCACACCCCAACTCGCCTCACCACAACAATTTTTCACTACCATCACATTCATCATACTCCATAACCACTTCATAGCATCTCGAATGCCCCACAACTTATCCTTTTCTCTCAAAACTCTCCTCACTGGCGACCTTCACAGCGAGGAGCATCGCAAGGGGGCGTGATGCGGGACCCTCACGCCTGGACACAGGACAACCTCGCGAAGGTGTGTGCGCCTTCACATCCATGCCAAAGCGGCACCTTGCGAGCATGACTCTCGTCGGAGTTTACTCTGGGATGTTGGAGCAAAGCAACCAGAGGAGGAGGAGGTGGGACCGTGATGCCAGCTGGAAGTTGAGGTGGACCACTCACCACACGCCAACTCAGTTGAGCAAGGTCGTGAATTAGCAAGAGAAGGGTAGTCCGTGTGGAGCTGACTGACCTAGCTGGACCTATCATCTGACGCCACCTTAGCAAGGGAGTCGTGGGTCAGCGAGGGCCAAGAAGGAGCACTAACCTACGTGAATCAATCACAAGTGTCCACGTAAGATTTTTCTTCCATTTTAAGTAGAGAAACCTTTGAAAAATAGTAAAATTATATATCAAAATTATTAGAAAAATATGAGGAATTGAATGGAACCAGTTTCATAGCCTGATTCGTTACCCTTTTTTCAAAGATACTAGCCTTAAGCATAATGATTATATATATATATGTCTTTTATATTGCAATAATTATTATCTTTTGATACAATCTGACCTATGGTGTAAATCAAGCCTTAGTAAGGTCCCTGATCCTCTTTGTTTACGAAACCCTAATCATGTATGAATGATTATCTAGAAACTCTAAATTCTAGTTTCTCTCTGTCTACATAGGTATATTTCATCCATTAAATGCAAACCTTAAATTATTTTATGATCCCACTGTGATCCTTTTCGACCCCAAAAACCCTAGATCTAACCCTAAACCATTTGGATCAGGTGAATCCAAAATAAAGAACCCTTAATGATCTAAACCTCTATAGAAGCCCTAAGATGAATGTTTCTTTCTTGTATCACATGGGCATCATTACTTAGATGAAACTCTAATTGTGAGATCTGATCATGTGACTCCAAAACAAGATAAAAGGCTTGGATAATCCCTGATCTAATCATAAGAAGATGAAAGTAGGCATGGCAATAGGTCGGTTTTTTGAAAACCCGACCTGCACCCGATCCGACCCGTTTATTTTTGACCCGAAAAAATTCAAACCCGAAAAACCCAATCTTGAAAAAACCCGCAAGTACCCAAGAAGTACATACCTGATCAGACCCGAATCATATGTGCCTCTTAAACTGATTTCCAGTTTACAAATACTGATGAAATACAAATAGGCATGGTTACGAACACTCCAAACAGTACCCCATCAAATGCAGAGATAGAAAGATATAACTAGTTTCTATATGCTATAGCAAGTACGTTACGTTCACATTTCTATATGATTGTTTGCACTAAACTATAAAGATTTAAAACTAAACGATTCATCCCTTACGTGGAACATGATGAATCGTGGTGTATATATATAGGCACAAAGCCGTGTATCACAGCCACATACGAACCGCATGCAAGGTTTGGATAGTACATACAGAACACGAGCGTCAAATCGGGAGGAGGAAATCGGGAGGAGGAAGAGATGCCGCTGTTACTCTTCACCTTCTCCTGGGACGGCGCATCCCCTTCGAACCCTGTTCCTATTTGTGCGCGTGGTTCTTCTGCTTCGATCATTCTCTCAATTACTCCCCTCCGTAGCAGTAACTCTCAGAACATGGTCACCAAAATGCCATCGACAGCAATCTTGAATAGGTGGATGATCAGTTACGTTCGGAGGAGTAACAAGGGATCATGACTCGCTCGGTTTGATTGGGAGGATAGACAATATTGCTCTGGAGCTCCGGTCTGGGGCAGTCAGAGGAAAGGGGCATGCTGTCAACTTTGAACGACGACAAAGATGACTGAGCAACACAGATTCACACTCACCGTCGACCTACACGCCATCGAACCCTACTAACTGCCTCGCCGGAACGCCGGGCAATGATAACGACGGGCCGGGAAAACTGGCGAACATCATTATGGCTACGGCACCCTTGTTACTACTGCCGCTGTCGACGCGAGGTTCTCCACCGCCACGCGTGCCGTGATTTGTAGCGCCGTGCAGGAGGCGTCTCCGAGATCATCCACCTGAACAACACTTTCTTGCCAGCGGTGGTCAACAGAGTGGAAGTGGATGAGGGCAACCGTTCAGTGCTGGGCATGGACGCTAATCTCTTCTGTAGCCGTGAGTAGCCGAGCCTCCGAGATCATCCACCTGCGAGAGTGCGACTGCTGAAGGCAAGGAAACAACCCGTCGAAACATAAAAAATAGGCGGAGCAAAGGAAGGCGGCGGGTCAGCAGGTGCCCGTGATGTTTCTGGGCCCAACAACATCAGGCCCGTAGTGAGCTTATAATACACTCCAAGTAAACTCGCAAAACCCGCATATACTAAAAAATCTAAAATTTGCGGGTTGGGTCGGGTCGGGTCGGGTCAGGCAGGGTATGGTTTTTTTGTCATGCCTAGATGAAAGAAATCATATTTAAAGAACAAAACTTAGTCATGGGTCATATGAACCAATAGTAACAATATACCCTTGAATTTCTTTCAGGGTGATCTATTTAGTGTTTCTCTAGACTCTTGGATTTCTGATCTAATCGAATCAGGTACACCGTCTTTATTAAGTATATGACTAGTTTCCATAGTTGCATAAGATATGATGTACCTTTGGTGAGCCTATTTGCTTATACTTTGTTGGATGATTCCTGATATTTTATGATTCGCCAAAATTTAATGGAACATAAAGGAATTTTTGATGAGTTGTAGCTACTAAGGTAAGAACAAATGGGATATGGTCCAGTATGGATGTACGATATGTTTCTATGATGAATTTCCCATGCTAGATGTAGGATAAAGTAGTTTGCCCATACTGGATGTATGATAAAGTGTTGAAAGAGATAGTAGTACAACTACATAATGATATGTCTAAAAGAGGTGTTTACCTGATTTTCTGTCTTAAACAATAGTTTCCTTTTCTTTCTTTTGTTTCTTTAAGTATTTTGAAATATGCAATCATAGTAGTGTACTTTTAACCACGTACCAACCTTGTGTTGATGATTTTTGTTTCTCGTATTTTCTAGGTACAAGGAACAAATAATGCATCTCAAAATACCAAAACTACTAAATAATTTTTCATGGAGGATAGCTAGCTAGATTGCTACTTCTTATCTCTATTTCTTTTAGATAGTTATTTCTTTTTCCATTAGATGATGTATAGGAAGAATTATCTCCTATGTATCTTTCATTCCTTAGAACTATTCATTTCCCTCTATTGAAATATATATATGACTTTTATCCTCAATGAATATTGTTTTGTGTGGCTATTTAATGATGCTTGTGAACAACAATCTGGATCCTTTTCATAATTTATTTGACTACAACAATCTCTTATATTTTCCCTTTTGACATCTTTAGATATGAGTGCACACATATTTGGGAATGTTATTAAGGGAAGTATACAGGAATTGGGGTCGTCACAGTTGGTATCAGAGCCAATGTTCACACATTATGGTCACATAAACTTCATTCACTGTATTATGAGTCTAGGGTAGTCCTTGAGTTAGGGAGATGAAGGGTGGAGGTGACTACGATAACATCTGCCATGGGTTTGGCTAAAGTCTCCGGTCCACTTAGCTTGACAATCACGAGGCTACCTATATGGCAGTATAAGTCTACCTGGTCGATACCCTAAGTGTCCCCTACTTTTTGGCATACCTTAATTAATGACCCTTCTCATATATAGTTATCCCTCTCACCCCCCTTGTGTAGAAAAATCCCCCCTCATCTTTATTTTATACATATCTTTCCCTCTCATCTCTATGATATAAGGTTAGGAAAAGAGTCACTCTATTTTATAAGTCCTAAGGACCGACTGATAAAGATTTTATAGTATCCTCCATAAATCATGACATAAAGATCATTAATAACAAATAAAGAAAAATAATGAAATACCATATGAAAAAAATGATGATGATATATCTCATATATTCCACCTAATTTCAGGATGCCTCCAAAGACCCGTAACTCCAAGGCCTTTGAAGAGCCATCCTCTAAAAAGAGGAAAGAACTTGAACCTCTTGAAGAGCCTGATTATGATAAAACAACTAGGGATAGGTGGGAACAATAGAAGAAAGTCCTCCTTGATTTCATGGAAACCATTGCCCTAAAAGGAACCCCCAAACCCAACTCTTCTAGGAAAAAAGAGGTGACTGTGCCTGACACCTTTTGGGAGGAAGAACATCATGAGGTGATGGATAAGGCAGAAGCCTGGACATTATCCATGGAAAATTCCTTCCGTACCCTAGAAGTACCCAATGAAAAGAAGGTCAAATTTGCCACCCATCTGCTTAAGGGAGGGGCAAAAATCTGGTGGGAAAACTATGAGGGGAATAAGGGAGGAGAGGTGGACAACATGGAATGGGAAGCCTTTAAAACCCTTTTCACCGACCGTTTCATGCCTATAGTTGAGAGGAAGAGGAAGGAGAGGGTGTACACAAAGCTTAAATAAGATAGTCTCTCTGTGGGAGATTACACCCAAAAATTTAAGTTGTTGGAATGGTACACACCCATTAAGATGGAAGACCACCTTGTGGAACACTATGTTGACTGTCTATCCGCCCATCTAAAAACCCTAGTCATCACCTTCCGTCCCAGAAGCATAGATGAAGCCCTAGATATGGCTCTTAAGTAGGAAAGGGAACAAGGTTTGCAGAAGCCGTCAAGCATGGAGGCTTAACCACCACGGAGGAGGATAACTCTAAGAAGTTCCACCCTGGCCATAACAAAGGATCACGTAAAGGAGGAGGTTCAAGAAAAGGAGAAAAGTAGAATAATCATAATCAACTAAAGACCTACCGCAAAAAATGTAAGACCTGCGGACGAGGACATGAGGGGCCTTGTTGTCATCCTAAGTCTGTCTGCTACAACTGCAAAAAGGAGGGCCATTTCATCGCCAAGTGCCCTACTACGTCCATCCTTGGCCTCCCTCCAGTGGGTGCTCCACCCCCTCAGGGACACCACAATGCCAAAGTTTTTGCAGTTACTACAGAGGAAGCCAATGCAAATCCCAACCATCTTGTTGAAGGTAACCCAAATTCTTTTCATATATCTAATATCTTTCTCAATGCCTTCGAGTTGTTCTTAATATAATTATCATGTGTAGGCATTGCATTTTTGAATAATCATCATGTTAAAGCTTTATTCGATTCTGGATCAACAAATGCATTCATCTCTCAAAATCTAGCATCTATGTTTCATCTACATATAAGGGATTTGGGATATATTCTGGATGTATCGACTCTGAGTGGAAAAATACTTACTACATCACAGAAAACTGATGTCCTACCTCTAAAATTAAAAAATCATGATATGCCCTTTGAATTCATTCTCTTAACTATGGAAGACTTTGATATTGTA